>VBSM01002608.1:73235858-73266671 GCA_008086735.1 Cheirogaleus medius | reverse complement strand
GATCTTAGATAACATACTGGACCAACTCATCTTCCCCAAGCTGCAGAAGGAGGTGGAAAACTGGAACCCGCTGACGGACACCGTGCCCATCCACTCCTGGATCCACCCGTGGCTGCCCCTCATGCAGGCGCGGCTGGAGCCGCTGTACTCGCCCATCCGCAGCAAGCTGCCCAGCGCCCTGCAGAAGTGGCACCCCAGCGACTCCTCCGCCAAGCTCATCCTGCAGCCCTGAAAAGACGGCTTCACCCCTGGCTCCTGGGAAGCCTTCATGGTCAAGAACATCGTGCCCAAGCTGGGGATGTGTCTTGGTGAGCTAGTCATCAACCCCCACCAACAGCATATGCATGCTTTCTATTGGGTGATCGACTGGGAAGGGATGATCTCTGTCTCCAGCCTGATGGGACTTCTTGAAAAGCACGTCTTCCCCAAGTGGCTTCAGGTGCTGTGTTCCTGGCTCAGTAACAGCCCAAATCATGAGGAGATCACCAAGTGGTACCTGGGTTGGAAAACCATGTTCTCAGACCAAGTGCTGGCCCATCCATCCATCAGGGACAAATTTAATGAAGCACTTGACATCATGAACAGGGCGGGGTCCTCCAATGTTGGTGCCTACATGCAGCCAGGCGCGCGGGAGAACATCGCCCATCTCACGCACACGGCGCGGAGGAAGGACTTCCAGTACGAGGCCATGCAGGGGCCACGGGAGGCCGAGAGCACGGCCCAGAGGGGCATCGGTTTGGCCCCCAGCTCCGTGCCCATGGACTTTAAGGACCTCATTGAGACCAAGGCCGAGGAGCACAACATCGTCTTTATGCCCGTCAGCGGGAAGGGGCACGAGGGGGAGCAGCTGTACCCCTTCGGCCGCATGGTGATCTACATCGACCGGGGAGCGCTGTTCGTGCAGGGCGAGAAGACCTGGGTGCCCACCTCCCTCAGAGCCTCATCGACATGGCCAAGTAGCCGGCAGGTCGGGAGCAGGCAGAGACTTGCACCCCAGAGGGATGAGTTATGAATAAACGGTATTTTAAATCATCTAAAAAAAAAAAAAATCCCATCTGCCTCCGTCAGTCCCAGAAGCATTCTTCTATGCACTGTCCTCAATTGCACCACTGCCTACCAATCTGTCTCAAGAAGAAGGTCTAGAAAACAGAAAGGGTGTGTTGTTTTTTTTTCCTGAATGTTATAATCAATTTGAAGATCTCAGAGATCTCCCCCTTCACCTTTCTCATATAGCATGCTCTGTTTCTAGAATATGATGTGAAAGGTGCCCTAAGATGTGAACAGTATGAATCCATATTTGAAGTCTGAGCCCATGTCTCTTCCTTAGTTCTGATCCCATGGGAAGGTGTGTTGTGAGTACCTATCAGTCAGTAGACACATTATTAAGTTGGCCTTTGCCTAAATTGCAAGACCTAATTATAGTTAATACTTCAATAATGTTGTTCAGAAGGAACACCTTATAAAGGACCAAATGAGTGCTCAGAGACATAATTCAGGATATGATTTACTTGACAAAAAACACAATGTAACCATAGGAATGACAAAATAATTGACAAGTTATTTTTAAAAAGTGAATTATTATGTTGAGTTAGATGTCCATTAAAAGTTGCTTCTAAATTCCAATCTTTGTAGTAAAAAATACTTCAAGGATTTAAAAAATCATTTCATGTCTGCATGTAATTGAAAATAATAAGTACTTTTTGTAACTTTTTCTATGTTTAGTATAGAAAATTTTGTATTTTCAGAATGCAAAACAGATTTCATTGTTTGTTTCTGTTGATAATGAGAGATATTAAATTTAACAGTAAATTTTTAATTTTTTTATTTCAGCATATTATGGGGATACAAATGTTTAGGTTATGTATATTGCCTTTGCCCCACCTGAGTCAAGCTTCAAGCGTGTCCTTGCCCCAGATGGTGTGCACTACACCCATTAGGTGTGAATATACCCATCCCCTTCTCTGCCCTCCCACCTGCCCAATACTCGATGAATGTTACTACTATGTGTTCACTTAAGTGTTGATCAAATAATTTGATGGTGAGTACATGTGGTGCTTGTTTTTCAATTCTTATGATACTTCACTTAGTAGAATGGGCTCCAGCTCTATCCAGGATAATACAAGAGGTGCCAGATCACCATTGTTTTTTGTGGCTGAGTAGAACTCCATGGTATACATATATCACATTTTATTAATCCACTCATGTATTGATGGGCACTTGGGTTGTTTCCACATCTTTGCAATTGTGAAATGTGCTTCTATAAACATTCTAGTGCAGATGTCTTCGCTATAGAATGTATTTTGTTCCTTTGGGTAGATGCCCAGTAATGGGATTGCTGGATCAAATGGTAGTTCTTCCTTGAGTTAAGCAGGTACTTGGCAAATACCGGTTGTAGGCTCTTGACAAATATTAGGTTAGTCCCAGAATTAATTAAGTTTACATTTATAAACCTATTCTTGTTCACTTTATTATGCTACTTAATTATAATAGCAATTGTATAATTACATCAATCAAAAATTTTAGTAGTCTTAAAATAGTATGAATAACAATACAATGATTACCATCCCAGTTTATACTCTATTTCAAAACAATGTTTCTTACAATTCCCTCTCTATTAAGCAAAATAATGTTTTTCATTTTATTGGTTAAAAGTCAGAACACGTTTTTGTTTGTTTGTTTCCTAAAATCAAATATATTCTCAGAAATGTCTGGATTATAATATGTTTGATATTACAGAGATATAGATAGATGGAAAGAATGAAATTTAAAAGCTCTGGGAGTTTGGGTCTTAAGTATCAGCTGCATGTTCTCCTTGTGTGGCACCATATGCATACAATAAAATATCTCTCTCTGCAACTGCAACTCTCAGTGTCAGTGTCTGGCTTTGCTGCTCTGGGTGAGTGGACCTCAGTATGGGTCAGTAAAAATTTATCGGTGACCCCAGATGGGATGAAAGTCCTGAGGGAGCGTCTTGCCCATGGCCCATCTTCCTGGCCACAGCCACGCTTGGACCCAGACCAGCAGCTGCCTGAGACAATTTCCTCAGGGACAGATTCCTGTGTTTGGCTGCTCACCAGGCATCCCTGGCCCATGACACTTTCATCTTGCAGCATCAGAAACAGGCACTTGGCTTTGAAGATGTCTTAAGTAAATGGTGGAATCTTATCATTCTGACATTTAACTGGTTATTTAAAAAATATTTCTGAATTTCCTCTAGGCTCATCTGTATGTCTTTATCAAATTGACCAGATACTTGCTTAAGTTGTTTGTGAGCTTATGAAGGCATAAAATGTGGTTTCTGTTAAATAGAAAATATTTTTTTCTATTTTAGAGGTTTTGAAAGTTGTTTGAAATTTTAAAAATGATAAATAAAACTAAATCGATATAAAAAGTTAAGAAAAAGGGAAAAAAATAAGAGGCTCTAAAAGGGTTTATTAATACAAATATCCTATTTTGTGTGATAAAAGTTGACTAACAGTGGATACATCTATTTAAGGTTTTATTCATTTTTTGAGTAAACTACACAGAAATAAAAAAGAAGAGGAGAGGGAGAAACAGACAGATTCAGACTGCCTCATGGTGGCCTCGTGTTAGGTCTTATGACTGTTTGGAAACTGAGTCTCCCATCTATCAAAAAGTAATTCTTTTTGCTTTTTGAAATCTTTGAATTATAACTTTGGCCAAATAAATGACTATTACTTTATATTGACCTGTCATCCTATTTTGAGCAAGTGCTTTAAACCCTTGATATTTGACAAGCCTTCCAAAATCAAAATTTTAAATTCTGAATTCAGTCTTTTTTTACCTCAAACTAACATTTTAGATACTAGGGCCCTTAGAAATCCAAGAGAGACATACTAGGCCTTTTTGGATGTTAAAATCATACATGAATCATTGTCAAATATGAAGTGGTATTTAACTTTTTGGCAAGTTATCCTTACACAAATGTGTTCTAAAATTGTATGAAATTCCTAAAATTCTGATAAGTCTTGGTATATGTTATCAGCAATAATTATGATTATTATGTTAAATATTATACCATAGAAATAACTAAATGTCCTTGTCAATTGTGTCTTTAACCATGGCTATACTAAGAATTGTGTCATCCACAGATAATTATTGTCTTACTTTGAATCTCCTAATAAAGCCATTTATAATCAGCTGTAGTCCAACATTTGATTCTCCTTTAAGAAAATTTTTGGAAAGGACTGTGACAAGTATTCACAAATATAGGTTTCTAACAATCTTGTAGATTATACAATTGGACTAGAAAGAAAAAAATATTCCAGAACTCTAAATAAAAATCCAATGGGTTCATGAGGATTGCTAACACAACCTCAAGCAGAACAAGAGTTAATGGCATGGGACTCAACTAATAGAGAACTGAACTATTTTTTTTTCTTTACTGTTTTGTTTGAAACATTGCTGATTCTTTTTATCATTGTTGTTGTATTCCAGAGTCAAGAAAACATTTTTTTATCTTTTGAGCTTTATGTAGCTTACAACAAATTGGGCAAAGGATACTTTTGTGAGCAAAATCTGAAGTATTTATTTTTTTCTCTATCTGATTCCTCCAGACTTTGTAAACTATTTATGAGTATACTTAATTTATGGCAATATGGTTATTTGCATAAGTTCAATAAGAATCTGGTTTCTTTTTCTGGACACAATTGGAGACATTATTTCACCTAGGCTTTGACTGGAATGGTATATTTTCAGATTTATCTAGACTGCTTTGAAGAATTGTGGTTGACTTTACAGAGCTGATAAAAAGCCCTTTGGAAAGAATGGCCTGGTACCTTGTCTTTGCTGTTCCTTTACAAGGTTCCTGATCTGGAGTAAGTAAAGAATGTCACTTCCTGATGTGTCCAGGAACCTCAAGTTCTTTTGAGATGGCAAGAAGAAAGTAAATCACCCAATTCATACAGGTATTTCAGATAGTCTGATGACAAACCCCTGGCTTGGCCAGCCTTGAGGCTTTTAAAAGTAAAATCTGAAATTCCTTATAAAAGTTTCCAGCAAAGCTAATCTAAAAAGGCCCTATATGGCCTTTAACTATTTAACTAATTCTTTGTCTTGTCTAACAGTTGTATTTTTGAGTCTTTGTGAAACAATATAATGTAATAACTATTCTTGCAGCACTTATACAAATAATCATGCTAAATATAATGAGACAATAGTTTATTTTGCAAATAAATTTGTCCTACTCTGACTTATCCTTGGTATAAATAGGAAACTGGAGAGGCAAAATTATGTTTCAAAAAATATAACTATAGTGTACCTGTTATTAGATTCTAGCCTTGTTCATTATTTTTTTAGTTTGCTTATAATTTGAACTGAATCCTAAATCCTTTCCTGACTACAAGTATCCAAATTAATGTTTCCGAGTTTTTCTTTCATTTCTATGACATGACCTCAATAGAATTGCTACTACCTTTTCCCTGAGGCACTACAAACTAAAGCTCACACCTTGTGATGCTTTGAGTCTAACATCTTAACACACCAACTGACTGCCCTAATGAAACTAATTTAAGATCAAGTTCATCCTCATTGGATGGGGCCACATGAGATACTACTGGTAAACTTAATTCATTGACTCAGTTTGTATGAGATAATAGCATAGCCTTAGATTACATTTTAGCTGAGCAGGGAAGATTACAACATGTAGTACTTGTATAAACGTATCTACAGAGATAAAATGCCATTTAGAAAAACTAGAAAAATTCTACTGTCTTTCGATCTGTCCCCAAGGACTGGTTTTCTTTTTTTATATTCTTGGATTTCACATAGTATACAGTCCACATTTTCTGGATTGCTCCAAATGTGTATTAAAATGTTGTAATAAAGTAATTACAAAAACAACTAATATAATCATAGTTCAGATCTATGGTGCTAGGCCTGGAATTTATGAATATCTCACACTCCCTGCTAAAACATTTCTCTCCTCTTATCCTAGTCCACAATCTTTGCCTCAATTTGTCAGGAAGTAGTCAGAGTTGTTTGCTTTCCTGTACCCCTCAGGGTTGAAGAGTGACAAAGGACGGGACTGCAATGGAGGAGGTATTACTCTTCTTAGCGGCTTTCTAGACCCCTAGGCATAAAAATGAAGAAATAATCTTGAGTCCCTTCAAGGGAAATTCTGAGTACCTAGCTTGCCTTGAAAAATAAATAAGCGACCATCAGCAAGAAGGTAGTAAAACAATAGTCCTCCAAGCAAGCCAGAGTCATAAATGGAAGGTAGTCAGTTCAGTGACCCATACAAGAATGGGGTTCTGAAAACTAAAGACTTGGTTAGAGAGCTCTTACCAGGCTCTGAGGAACATTGGTAACCAAGATCCTGAGCCTAGAAAATATCTACTCCAGAAAGCTGAATTCCAGAAAAGGATGAAAATGATTTGTAAACAGCAAATCTTTAGAGGAGAAAAGAAGCAATTTGTTTTAGAATCATAACATCCAGAATTTGAAGAGAAGTAGGGAAAAAGTCAGGTTTAGGCTGCTTGGGTATTAATGCCCATCAATTACTTGTTCTATTTGTAAATTCCCTCAGTTCTGCGAACTGCCCTCAGTTTTTGGTGTGCTCTTGCCGAAGAATGACAAGACACACCGTTAGCAAGGCAAGCAGGAGACAAAGTGTATTGAGCAAAAACAGGCTAAGTTTGTCACCGACAGATGGAGCCCTGTTGCTACATAAAGGAGGCCCTGTCTATGAACTAATGTTTCATTTTATGTTGTCTGGGTTGACCCTCCCAGGCAGGCATGGCTTATGCATCACCGGCTGCTACAGCGAAATGGCGGAGACCGTGGCGGACACCTGGCGGCTGATCACCAGCCGCAAAACCTGAATGACGCCTGCGGGCCGCCCAGCAACTTCCTGGAGATCTGTGTGAGCAACCCGCAGACCGTGGGGGTCGGCCGGGGCCGCTTCACCACCTACGAAATCAGGGTCAAGACAAATCTTCAAGCTGAAGGAAGCTACTGTGAGAAGAAGATACAGTGACTTTGAATGGCTGAGAAGTGAATTAGAAAGGGAAAGCAAGGTTGTAGTTCCCCCACTCCCTGGAAAAGCATTTTTGCGTCAACTTCCTTTTAGAGGAGATGATGGAATATTTGATGACAATTTTATTGAGGAAAGGAAGCAAGGCCTGGAGCAATTTATAAATAAGTTCGCTAGTCATCCTCTGGCACAGAATGAACGTTGTCTTCACATGTTTTTACAGGATGAAATAATAGATAAAAGCTATACTCCATCTAAAATAAGACATGCCTGACACTTGGCAAGAAGAGTCAAAATGTGACTATTAATGATTCATATGCACCAGTGAAGAAGTTTTAACTAACTTGTAGCATGCTGCACAGAAACTGGTATAACATGCCTTCAGTATACTAACACTCATGCTCAGTTTTGTTTTGTTTTGGCAGTTGACAAGAAGTTAATTTGCTTTAGTGAAAATCTCTCCTTCCAGCATTTCTACATAAATAGCTCTTCCTTGCTGTTTTAATGTGGTGTACACTATAGCCTCACAAACTTGTTATTCCAATGTAATCTGCAATGTCCTAACTAAAGTTACTGACTTGGTCTTATTTGCCCAGTTTTTGTGTCATGTTTGCTGCTTGAATCTGATTAAATGGAATATTTCTCTTTCCCCCTTTTAATATGTGATGTTACTCGACCTAATTTATGTGTAAGAGCACTACACCACTGGTTTCCAATACCACAGCTGTTAGTTATGTAACCTAAGTCTTACTGCTCATGCGGATTTCCTGTGAGCCTTTCTGAAAGCCTCCTGGGTGGGAGGATGGGGGGCAGGGGGACTGCAATGCAAATTTATGCTAATGACATGATAATTGGCCCGAGGTTACTTGGTTATCTTCCAGACCCTGCACTGTTTGGCTTTCTAGGAATTCCTTCTTCCAGGAATCCCCTGCCACTTTTGAGGTTAGCATGCTGAGTTCTGATTGGCAGTGCACCCTTCCTCCCTCCTGCTGTGGTTATATGAAGCAGGGCACTTGTCTCCCATCCCTGGGGGACAGCCAGAGGCCCCTTCACTATCCATCTAACAACCTGAGCAAAGAAGTCAGAGAGGCCTATCTCTATTTTCCTATCATAAATCACAGCCCCCCTCTTCCTCGTCCATACCCTCAAACTTCTTTTTCGCCTTTCTTGTTTTTGTTTTTCCTTCATGCCATTTATAATATATTCTATATGTTACTTATTTATATTGCTTAGGAAAGAATACTACAAGAAATGTCCAGTCTAAAAGGCGGAGGCTCTTTTTAAGTGTTACAAAGAGGTAGAAAGGGGCAGAAATTGCTACAGCATATAGAATATAAATTCTGAGATCCATAATTCTCTACAAGGGAAAGAGGAGGAGAAGAAAAGAGAGGAGAGGCCCCATTAGAGTGGTGGAAAGTTCCATATTGCAGAATATGGTACTTCCATGTAGTACCAAAAAAAAAAAAAAAAAAAAAAAAAAAAAAAAAAAAAAGCCTCAACAACAGGAACAACAATTTTGAGGGAACTTAATCAATCACTCATGCTTGGTATGAATGAATTTCTTCTGTGATTCCTGAAGAACTGATTACACATTGTTGGATGGAAGTAGCGCTTAAAGACTGCATGCAGAGTACAAAACTTAGATACAGCCCTGAGAATATAAATCATGTAAGACAGATATGGGGAAGAGTGTCTTCTGGAGGTATTGAATAAAAAACACACTTCTCCCTTTAACATTTTTAGTGAAATACAGAATATTTTAAATGCTAATGCCCAAAACATATATTTGTTTTCATTTATCCACACGAAATAGATTTTAAATTTCTGATTTAGTAACACATTACTTTCTTTTCAAGTTTTTCTAAAATGGAAGAAAATATAAAACTATTGTTAAGAATATGGTGGTTTTGAAACCTTTAAGTTAGCTTTTCCAAACACAATTACCCATCAAATGAAGTACATATGGTCTTTGACTTACAATGGGTTTATGTCTTGATAAAACTATTATCAGTCAAAAATATTGTATGTCAGACATGCATTTAATACCCCAGTAAATCCATCCTGAAGTCAGAAAATCATACGTTGAACATTCATTAACTGGGAATTGTCTGTAATTGGAGAACATATTTCCTTGTTTTATTAAATAGCCCTAGTGAATTTAAATGATATACAAAAGCAACCACGGTTGAAAAAGTGAATTTTAAATGACATTATTTTGATGAATTTTAAAGTTTTTAAATTTTTCTAATGTATAGTTATTGTAATAATACACAAATGAATAGAAATAAGTCTCAAAAATCTTGATATTTTATATTATGAAATATTTCTATAATAGAGAAAAGTACAAAGATGTTATTACCATCAGTACAAAGATTAAACTACCATCCAATTTGAGAAAACTTTTGCTATAATATGTACACATCTTTTTGGAAAAAATGAAAAGATTCAATCCCTAATTCTGGTCCTACCTCTTTTTTTCAAAATAACTGGCTATTCTTGAATATTTACCCATACCTGTAAGTATCAGGAATGTCCTGTCAATTTATTTATGACATTGCCATCACCATAATATTGATGCCTTGAACATATATAGTTTTCCTTATTTAGGTCTATTTTTATTTCTTTTAAGAAAATGTCATACTTTTCTCAAAAAATTTTTAAATATATTATTTGTTATTTCTAGAAGATTTTTTGGTTTGTTTGGTTTCGTTTTGGCTGGTTTTTGATTTGTTTTTTATTTGTATGTTTTGTTATTATCATTTATTTCTAATAATCTATTTTAAGTTTTTATTTCTTTATATACTTTCTGGTTTTTATTCCTTCCTTGAAATTTACTGATTGATGATTTGTTATTCTTTTTTAAAAGATATATACTCCTATAATATTCTTTTAGCAGCGACTCTTTAATTTTTAATATACATGCTTGATTTCACAAAGTCGTAATGTAACCAATACCTCTATCTCCCTTTGAAAAAAATATAGAAATATTAGAATGTTTCAACACAATTTCCTTCCTTCCTTCTTGCTATGCTTTCTGGAATTTTGGGTCATTATCTTTCAAATTCAATAAGACTGTTTATATTTATTCAGTCAAAAAATAACTATATTTTCCAAAATTTTATCAATTTTTGTTTTACTAAGCTTCCTACTTGCATCTCTACAATTCCTCCTATATTAATACACTTTAGTAATTTATTTGGTGAGAAATCATAAATAGTACTCGGCCACTCTTTAATTAAAAATGCTTAAATCACCTTCATTCTTCAATGATAAGCAATCTGGGTATAGAAATCTAGTTCAATACATATTCAATTTTGATGAGAATTCTACTTCCAAACTAATTAGAATATTTTATACATAACACATGCATTATCGCCAGTTACTGATAAGATTTTCTCTTTGTCTTTAGTAATTTACATTTTATTTTATTTTTAAAAAATACCTTGTATAAGACTCAGCATCAATCTCCCATATGAAAACTCATGTTTTTTCTCCCAGTCTAGAAAATTATAAATAATTATAATTTTTTATAATGCCTCTTTCCCCTTCTATCCTTCTGGCACTCTTAATAAATCCATTTCTTCTAGGTTTCCAGCTTTCTACAAGGAGTTCAGTTGAGATTGCCTTGCTTGTGCATGAGATAGCTCCTCTTGCCCCAGCCATTGTGAAACTTGTTTTCAAATCATGTATCACAGATCTAATACATTATTCTCACTTGAGTTTCTTCTTCTTTTTTCATTATTTTGTTTTCAGATAGTTTTATATTGAAAATTAAAATAATGTTAGCCTTTCCTGTATTTCTATATGTTTCTGGTGAGAATAAGACCACATATAGTCAACTCCTTTTGTCGTATAAAATATTTATTCATGTTTTTCTTTAAAATATGAATTTCCAAAAAATATACAATATTTAGATTTCTTTCAAATGAAAAGTAAGACAAAAAAAAGCATATAAAGTCTGTTAATGTATCAATATTACTTCAGGCCATGTAGCTTATTTTCAGCTCAGTTTAAGTTTAAAGATTTGTTGCCTTTTCTCTCCAGTATCCTCAGCAGGTTGACTGTATATTTTTCTCTTTAAATACTCTTTAACCCAAATGTTTAGGAAGGACAAGGGAACTTCTTAAAATTCTGCCTAGGTTCTCAGGAAATGTCATTCATTTGGCAGGGCTCCCAATGTGTAGCTCAGCTTGATCTCCTGCACAGTCCCCAAAACAGCCAGGCCTGACACCAGGAAGCTCTTTCAATGACAGGCATTCATTTATCTGAACTTATTCTGAACTTAGAGAATATGCTCAGAAAAAAAATTACTTTGAGAGGCACATTCTAACGTCTTTGCAACTAATCAGTATTTCTTCTTTAAAAGTTGTTTTATGCAATGGAATGCTTTTAAGGGGATTCCTTTTCTTTATATTTTGGTGGGATCCCTGAAATATCCCAACGTAAAAGACTTTAAAACATTTTTGGCAGTTTTCCTGTTTTAGAATTGAAATCTGTCTTTGTTTAATTGGAAAGTGGAACTTAAAGTTCACTCATTTAATTTCCATTAAGAAAAAAAAGACAAAAGTAAAAATGACATAATGTACATTTTAATGATAGGATTTTCCATAGAAACATTCTGGTACCTTCTTAATTTTTACATGAGGAGCTTTTCAAATCAAATCAAAATTATACAATTATGGATTGTAAAAGATGTGTTGTGCCTATGTTCATCTATATGATATTATAATCTTAATTTGTTTATATATTTTAGTTAATTATAAAATCTTACCTTATATAAGAAAAGCATTACTTTAGAAGCATGGGCTCTGAAGTCATATAGCCTAGGTTCAAATCCTGGATCTGCCATTTACTACTTGTGAAAATGTGAGCAAGTTACTTAACTATTCTATGCCTCCTTATCCTCAATTTTGTAAGGGGAAAAATAGCACTTACCTCTTAGACCAGTTGTGAAGAATCAATAAATCAATCCAAATACAATATTTGGAATTGTGATTAGTGCTCAGTGAGTACACACTAATTGTTAATTTTTGGTTTCTGATAGTTTTCCTAGGTTTCATTCATCCACAGAAATCTATAGTTTCAATGAATATTGCTTTATTCAATTACTCTCCTTTTGCAAAATCAAATTTCAGTTTACAGAAAGGTTATTTTATATTTGAAGTTTCATTTTTCTTATTTTAAAAATCTTTGGAGTCATATTTGATGGTTTAAAATGTTCTTTTTTATTTTATAATTCTATAGTTGTATATAATCTATATTATACACAGGCTTAGTTACTGGGCAAATGTCTCACTTTACTCCAAGGTATAAGCTAGGAGCAATTCTTTGGCATAGTCAGCTTTCTTTTTCAGTGCCTTTCTTACAGTTAAGACAATTTTTATTTGACGCCTAATTTTCCCTAACGTAGCTCTTTTCCTCTTAGAGATAAAATGCCTTTTCAGTGACAGTGTGAATTATTGTGTATATGCTATACACATTCTACAGTCAGGATGTGGGCATCCATTACATTTGAACATTTTATTGGCTTAACCAAATTTCTTTGGCCATTATTCACTTATTTTGCCATGAAATATTTTATAAAATAATTAAAAATTAAATCTGTAAATTGGTTGTAACACTCTATTAAAAGTAAACATCACCTGTATTCTCACTATAGAGAGATAGTAACAAAATTTGGTAAATTTGTTTCTAACTACTGCAACACATATACAATATATTTTTATAATATTCTATACATATTATAGATTGCTTTTCATATAATAATACAATATCAACATTTCCCTGGATTATTAATTGTTTTGTTACCATTATTTGCAAAGTATTCTTAGCATTCTATTATATGTTTATGTTAATAATTATATAAACTGAAGATTACCTCTAGTTGTACACATATTATTTTAAAATGTTCACTATAGAAATAGTGTTCTAAATGAGAAACTTTGAATTGTGTATAAAAAAGTGTTTGTACATATATTACTCTTTTGTCTTTTTAAAATCCTTAAAGAGCTTAATGCATTCATTGTTATTTCTTGTTATAAATATAGACATTTTATCCAATGATCTTGCTCCAGATGACAGATTTGGCACAACTGGCAGATTGTTTTGTTGTTATTACATATTCTGCTATGTCTGTCATGAAATCATTTTGGAATCATTGAAGAAAATTACAAAAATAAAAAAAATATAAATTGCACATTAGTATGCATTTGATGTATATGTTTCTATTACTTATTCATTATTTAGATCTGTCTAGATTTTTTAGGGTTCTAGATTTTTTCCCTAATTTTAATTATTTTTTCCTATAGGAATGATTTAAATAATTTCCTGGCTATATTTTCTTATAGTGTTGAAAATATGAGTCCAGTTTAATTGTACTAATTGATTTATTATTAATTGATATCTAATTGACATATTTATTAATGTATTTTCATACTTTCAAAGTTTAATATATAGTTGTATATATATCTTTATATATATGTATATATTTGTATATATGTTTTATAAATATTTTTATGTATATATACACATATATTTGCACATATATAAATATCTAATGAGGTTATTTATATGTATATGTGCAATTTGAAATACATATTAATTATGAAAGATATACATGAATATGTGTATTGCATATATTTTATATATTTTTACATACATTTCTATAGAAGTCCTTTCTTATCTAAGATAAATTATATGACCTTTATAACTATTGATTTTTGTTCTGTAGGACACATAAAAACACTGGAAGCTAATTTTAAAACTAAGCATTCATTGAATATCTTGGTAGCCAAATCTGTACTGACATCCTTTATAATCTCCTTAGAGGAAAGTCCTAGATATGGAATTGCTTGTAACATATTTTTAAGACACTGATGTATAATGAGAAGATTCTTGTTGGAAACAGGCCAATTTATAAGCAAAAAATATGAATATGTATATACATAAAGATTAGAATTTAGTATTTTAAATTTATAGATAACTACTAGATAAAATTTTACACATTTATTTGTATCTATTTGCCTATTAACAAGATAAACAATTTTGCATGCTTTTAGTCACATATTTTTTCCATCTTGATTTGCTTATTTATATTATTTGTACTATTTTATTTATTCTGCCACCGTTTTTACTGTTGTAAAATGTAACATTTCCATGTTAATGACTTTAGTTAGTAGATTCAAATAATACAAATAATTTTCCAGTTAACTCTTTATAATAAATTTATGGGATCTTAATTTTTTTAACCTAAGAAAAATGTTTCAATTTTACATAGTAAAATCTATTAATATCTTATTATCTTAAAAAAATGTACTTCCAGAAAGTATCCAGCCATTATTAATATAATGGGAACAGTTTGTACAGCATCACTGTAACCTGGTAGCCAAGGAAAGTGCACGGGAATGTGGATGTGTGAACAATTATGACTTCCCTGTACTAGTCATTGGGGCATTAGACACCATCGAGTGAGCATGTGTACTGTGTGACTGTCCTGTTCAAAATGATTAAGTGAGTATAGCAGCAAATCTGCATCAAATTTTGTGTTAAGCTTGAACATTGCTCCATGGGAACTATTCAAATGATTCAGAAGGCTTTTGAGGAAAATGTAATAAGTAAAGCACAAATAAAAAAGTGTGACACAAATGTTTCAAAGTTGATAGAGAGTATTATTGAAGGTGATCCACATTCTCGAAGGCCTGCCACAAGCAGAACACCTGAGAATGTTGAACATGTACAGGTTAGGTTAAGAGACACGGGGCAGAACTGTGTGAGGTCCCAAGATGCCTACTTTGAAGGGGACTGAGGCCTCATTGTCCAATGTATAATATGTCTTGTATCTTCTTCAGTAAATGTCTCTATTTTTCATATTACACAGTTGGATACTTTCTGGACAGACCTTGTATATATTTCATAGTGATACTTTATAGCATCAGATATTTTACGGTGTACAGATATCAGATATTCATGTTAATAATTTTACTTATTTAACATTAATATTTTATCTATCTCTAGTTTAATATATCTAATGGTGTAAGATAGAAATATAACTTTATTTTCTGAATCCATTTACTTATCTAACTTTTAGGCAACCTGAGTGGGGGAAAAAGAGAATTTTGAGTGGAATTGTATTAAATGTACTCATAAATGTAAGGATAATTGACACATTTACACTATTAACATGAATGCTCCAGGGTATATTTTAAAATCTCTTTGTTCATGTTATTTTCAAGGATGCCCACTGTTACCATTTCTATTCAACACAGTGCTGGAAGTCCTAGCCAGAGCAATCAGGCAAGGGAATGAAATAAAGAGTATCCAAATAGAGAAAGAGGAGGTCAAATTATCGCTTCTGCTGATGATATGATCTTTTGTATAGAAAAACCCAAAGATTCCACCACAAGTCTCCTGGAATTGATAAATAAATTCAGCAAAATATTAGGATACAAAATCAATGTACATAAATCAGTAGCATTTCTATATACTAATAACAGTCAAGCTGAGAGTCAAATCAAAGATTCAATACCATTTGGAAATAGCTACAAATAAAATAAAATACCTAGAAATACACTTACCCAAGGAGGTGAAAGATATCTATGAGCAGAACTACAAAACTCTGAGGAAAGAAATCACAGAAGATGAAACAAATGTAAAAATGTATCGTACTCACAGATAGGTAGAATCAACATTGTGAAAACATTGATACTACCCAAAGTAATTTACAAATTCAATGCAATCCCCATTAAGTTACCAAAGTCATACTTCACAGATCTAGAAAAAATAATTCTATGCTTTGTTTGGAAACAGAAAAGAGCCCAAATAGCCAAAGCAATTTTAAGCAAAAGAATAAAACTGGAGGCATCACATTACCACACTTCAAACTACACTACAAAGCTATAGTATTCAAAATAGCATGGTATTGGTACAGACACAGACATAGACCAATGGAATATAACAGAAAACACAGACATTAAACCATCTACCTACAACCAACTGATTTTTGACAAAACAGACAACAATGTACACTGGGGAAAAGAAGCCCTATTTAATAAATAGTGCCGGGAAAATTGGATTGCCATATACAGAAGAATGAAAAAGGACCCCTACCTCTCACCACTCACAAAAATTAATACAAGATGGATAAAAGACTCGGATGCAAGGAATGAAGACATAAGAATTCTAGAGGACAATGTAAGAAAAAAATCTTCTAGAAATCAGACTAGGCAAAGAATTTATGAAAAAGATCCCAATGGCAATCATGGCAACAACAAAAATTAATAAATGGGATTTGATTAAACTAAATGCTTCTGCACAGCTAAAGAAACAAAGAACTCAAAGCAAATTATCAAGAAAAAAGCAAACAGCCCTATTAAAACGTGGGCCAAAGACATGAACAGATGTCTTTCAAAATAAGAAAGACAAATATCCAAGAAACATATGACAAAATGCTCAATGTCACTAATCATCATGGAAATGCAAATTAAAATCACAAAGAAATATTACCTTACCCCAATTAGAATGCCCTTTATTAAACAATCTAAAAATAGTAGATGCTGGCATGGATGTAGAGAGAAAGGAACACTTATACACTGTTGGTGAGACTGCAACCTCTATGGAAAACTGCATGGAGATTCTGCAAAGAACTAAAAACTAGGCCTACTATTCATTTGATCCAGCAATACCATTGGTGGGTAAATACCCAAAGGAAAAGAAGTCATTTTATCAAAAAGACACCTGCATGTGAATGTTTATTGCAGTGCAATTCACAATTGCAAAGGTGTGAAATCAACCCAAGTGTCCATCGATTCATAAGTGGATTAATAAAATTGGTATATGTACACCATGGAGTACTACTCAGCCATAAAAAGAATAATTTTTATATTCATCATCAATACTTTTTGCAACAATCTGGATGGATGTGGAGACTATTTTTCTAAGTGAAGTATTGTAGCAATGGAAAAACAAATACCACATATAGTCACTATTAAATTGGAACTAACTGATGTGCACCCAGGTGCACAAAGGGAAGTAAAACTCAGTGGAAACTGGGGGAGAGGCAAGAGGACGAGGATAAACTAACCTGATGTGTACTATGAACACTATTTGGGTGACAGGTACACCTATAGCTTAAGAATTACAAAAAAGATTCATGTGACCTAAAACATTTGTACCCCCTTAATACTTTGAAATTAAAAAAATAAATTTGTAGTAAATGAGTACTTAATGCATGTAATTTTCAAATGATTTTTCCCTGTAGTTCATCATAAGTCTTTGGAGATTTGTACTAATTTTAATTTCTACTGTTTTATAATGAAATAACATAGTGGCAATGCTTAGAATGAATCCAGGCTTTCCAACACCAAATGTCATGCATTTAGCAACATAACTAAATTGTTGCTATATAGAAGACCTTTGTTTCCTTGTGAGAGTTTTTTGTGTGGGTGTACTTGTGTGCTCATGTGTATTTATCTTTTACCAAGCATAATTACTGAATCATGTCATCAAAACTACAGTTTATTAATTATATTCACTTTCATTTTATAGACAATTTGCAAATATTTCCAGTAATTCTCCTTTGTTTACTTTTATATTTATAATTTATCCTACATTTGTGTTTCTATTACTGTTCTTTTGCATATTTTTTTATGTTGGATGCTAGGATTATCATAAGTCTTTATACCTTGCTAAAGTAATTACTTAAGACAACAAATTTCACTCTAATTATTGACTGACCTTAACCTCACCATAATTTGTACATTATTTTTAGACCTTTCATTGAGGTTAAATTTTCTTAGTGGGCAAAGAGCCTGGTGGTATATATGAATGTCTTTTTTTGTGGAAATAGAGTGGGAACTGACATTCAACTATACAGATTCATGGGCCATGATTAACTGGTTGACTGAGTCATTGGAGCTCAGAAAGAAAAAGAATGAAAAATTAGTGACAGAAGTTAGATTTTGATGGAGCTCTCAGAGTGGATCAGAATGAATAATATTTATATCCCTCTATATTGCCCATTAGAAGATGTTACTTTAATGGCAGACACAATAAATAATTGGATACAACCCTTCAGATGTCATTCAGAAACTTTTTCATGCCACCTCTGAGCTTGCTTAATGGGCTTATGTGCAAAGTATTCATAGTGGCAGAAAATGAGGCTAAGCATGAAGTCAAAAACATGTAATTTCACCTCACCTAAAAAGATATACACATGAACAATAAAATTAAAAGTTTGCTCCACATAATATGTCATCAGTAAAATGCAAATTAAAATAACAGAGTGATGCTACTACATACTTATTAGTGTTGCCAAAATCCAGAACACTGACAGCACCAAATGCTGGAGAGAATGTGGAGCAACTGGAACTCTCTCTGCTGGTGGGAATGCAAATTGCATTCCCACTTTGAAAGGCAGTTTGGTGGATTCTTTACAAAACTAAACATGCATTTACCGTATCATTCAGCAATTACACTTCTTGGCATTTACCCAAAAAAGTTAAAATTTTATGTCCACACAAAAACTTTCACATATTTGTTAATAGCAACTTTAGTCATAATTACCCGAACTTGAAAGTGATCAAGACACCTTTCAGTACGTGAATAGATAAACTGTATATACTCAGATGATGGATTATTATTTAGCAGTAAAAAGAAGATATGAGGTCATGAGAAGACATGTGGGAAACACAAATGCTTATTACTAAGTGAAAGAAGCTAATTTGAGAAGGTTATATGCTATGATTCCAACTTTAGACATTTCAGAAAAGACAGAACTAATGAAATAGTTAAAAATTAGTGGTTATCAGGGGTTAGATGGGAAAGAAATAAGGATAAATAGAAGCATGAGGATATCTATGGCAGTGAAAAAAGTATATATTATAATGGTGGTTACATGTCATTATATATTTGTTCAAAACCCATAAAATGTATAACACCTAGTGCCAACCCTAATGTAAACTATGGGCTACAGGTAATAATGATGTGTCAATTTAGGTTCATCAGTTGTAACAACTATACACTCTGGTGGGGCATGTTGATAATGGGGAAGGCTATGCATGTGTAGGGAAGGAGTTATATGGGTAAACTTTGTTCTTTCTGCTCAATTTTACTGTGAACTTAAAACTGCTCTAAAAATATAAAGTCTTAAAAAATAAAATTTGAGCCTTAAAAAAAAAACATGAAATTTCTCTCACTAAGGAAAATCTGGCTACTTTCACTACTGAGTAGATATGTGCCAATATCAGAAGCCCATCTTGAGACCTAGCATGGCATAATGACATGCCAGCAGGTGCATCAAATTCTACACTTTTCATTATGAAAGGGACAACAATTTCTCTATTCAAGCTTAGATTCTGATTCCAGGTATAAGTATGCATTCTCTGACCAACAACATTGGTTGAAAACTTACAGAATGTCCATTGTATAGCATCTCACACACTATTGCCTCTATACAGTGAAGAAATTCTCATGCATCCTGTAACTATAAAATAAATTCCATGGAATCACTAATATACCATTTGTTTCATATTCTGAAATTAGTTTATTTCATGAAATGGTTGAATGGCTTACTGAAGACTCAATCATGGGGAATATTATTTCAAGAGATTGGGCTGAACTTCTACTATAGGTGATATATACCAGTAGCCAATATATAAGGCTTTCTCCCCATAACCAGTAATAAAGGGTTCAGGACCTAGATAAAGTTGTGAGACATCCTTTCCATGATCATGTGCAATAACCAGAGAAGAGATTTTACTTCCCTTTCCATGACCCTGGGTTCAGGTGTTTGGAGATCATACAGTCCAAGAGATGAATACTTCTACCAAAAGACACACTAATAATTTCATAAATATGAAGGCTGAAACTTCCCCTGGTCATTTTGGTCTCCTAATGCTGATGAACCAACAAACAAAGGAAGAAGAAACTATACTGGCTGGTCTGGGTTGTTCTGATTATCAAGGATACATTTGATATTATTTCTCAATGGGAGCAAGAAGGACTCTGTGTGGACCCGAATGAATTCACTGAGACATCTCTTTGTAGTCAGCCAAGCACAATGCTCCTCATCATGGAAAAGTGCTTTAACTTACTGAAGACAATACCACCAAGGACTCATATCTTTTTTTTTTTTTTTTTTTTTTTTTAGAGACGGGGTCTCGCTCTTGGTCAGGCTGGTTTCGAACTCCTGACCTTGAGCTATCCACCCGCCTCGGCCTCCCAGAGTGCTAGGATTACAGGCGTGAGCCACCGCGCCCGGCCAAGGACTCATATCTTGAAGTATTAAAGCATTTGTTCACCTTAACAGGAAAACCTCCATCCATTTGAGGCTCTGACCGAAGGTAAAAGGAACATGCAATCAGTTGTAAAATAAGAGATTTATGGTCGATGATCAATTTAGGCTCCATGCTCAGTTACAGAAGTGATAACTATAGCAGCTGTGCTTTGTGATCAATATATTCCCAACCCTTCACAAATTAACCAGTAGGGAGTGGGAGAAGTGTGCATCATCAGGATATTAGAGACTGGAGGAGAGTGGAGACTATCAGGTCAAGTTATTTATTTCTCTAGGCCCTTGTTTGACAGGTAGCAAACATCTGACTGCCTCACTTTAGTAAAAGTTACAGTTTCTGTCAGGCTCCCCCTGCTCCCTGGACATTTAAGTAAGTTTTCTACTACTATTCTTTCACTCTTAAGTTCAGTAGTGATCCTCAGCAGAGGCAAGCTATAGAGTATCACATAACCCTTTACTGGTTTCTCTTAACCCTGCTTCACACTTCTCGATTTCCTCGTCTTTCTGCATCATTTGTCATCAGCTGGAAGTCTGACTCACAAAATAATAAACTCTTAATGTTAGGATAATTAACACAATGATGACAGTAGACAACATCCAAAGGTCAATGGTTTAATAAAAGAAAACTGAAAATCTAAACAAAGAAAATATTAAATAAACTAGTGTTATGTTATCAAGTACTATATATGTATACGAGATTTTGTTATTCTGTTCTTGGTATTTTTGCATTGCATTAAGACTATATAGAACTTGTGAATAATAAAACTGTTCCTTAGCATATAAATATACTGATTTACCTATGACTCAGCATTAATAAAAGAGAAAGAATAAGGGTTGACCATAAAACTAAAAAAATAATAAAATGTAGCATTTATAAACTATAGATATAATGTAAATAAACTAAACTGCTAAGGAGAATAACTCAGCATTCCCTAACGGCAATTAAATTGAATTCCTAATTTCCACTACTGTACTATATTTTGCCAAAAACATACTGCTGGGTTAATGTCATTTAAGTTATACATACAAAAAAATTCTTAAAGGCTTCATTGAAAACACTATATTTTCCATGAAATATCCACAAATCCATTATACAACTACTAAATACCAGGAACTGTGCTAGATCCAAATTACATTTACATGCTCATTCCAAGAATGGATTTACACATCAATGCCCTTGAAAAATGCAGCTCCTGGTGAAAAATCACATGGATTTTTTCAGGCCAGACTAGAAGCCTGACAAGGCTTTACTGGGCAGGCCTGCTGGGGAGAAACTACCATCCCCACACCAGACTTGGTGCACAGCCAGGGTGTTGCCGGCTCTGAAGGAAGTTGCAGTCATGGAATCAGGCCGCTCTGGCCTGTCCTGCTCTTTCACATATTCGCATTCCTGGCCCCTGAGCCTGGGTACCTAGGTTACTTCGTCTGAGGCCTGGGGCAGAGGTGCTTCCCTGGGTCTCCTCATAGAGGAGATATGCTGACTGGGTGCTCAGAACTCTTTCAGTCTCAGTCCTCCCCCAGCTCCCTCCCAACCCCAGGGTCCATAAAGCTGCTGGAGCCTTTGTTCTTGAGACTCCCTCAACAGCGAGATGCCCCCTGGGTCTGTGCTGATCCACCTGACCTTGACTGGAGCACCGCTCTAGGGAAGAAAATGGCTCAGAGACAGTCAGCATTTTCTCATGTTTTAGTCTCTTACTTAAACCACTGCAGTAAGGGATTACAATCTTAACTCTTTCATTTTTGGCTTATTGATTTAATCAGCCACTTTGATACCTGGCAACTCAGCACTTGCTCTTGTCCTTCCTTGCTCCCTCTCTCTCTCTCTCTCCCCTCAGCTCAGCTGAGGTCCTGACAGTCCTGAGATTATATCCTTTCTAATGTTATTAGTAACTACTTAATTTCTGCTTGGCAGATGTTATAGATTTGAGAGCCCAGTTTTGTCAAAATTTGAATGTTTTGACATGAGCAAAATAGCAAAAAAACTTATTTGGAATATGCTGATTTAAAGACAATATATAAGCCAGTATGATGTGGGCCAAATAGAAGTGTGGCCCAGATTCATCAGTGTTTGATCTCTTTATATGGTAAGAAATACATAATCATATTTGCCAAAGAAATCCTCTTATTTGCCTCTGTATTGAAGGTATTGAAGTATTTGTAGTTGTACACATTCCTATTTCTGGAACGTAATGTTGCTAGAATAACCAGCTTATTTTATCCTCATTCAGAAAGATTCATCAGATAATTCAAACTAATTATAAGGGTACCCATACTACAAGAATTGCTTTGTGTTATTAACATATTTGCATTCACTTTTCTGCCATAAAATACAATTTTGTGAATAGATACTAAGGAAAAAAATGAGAAAAACTATTTCTAAAATTAAGAATTTATAAATTTTAAAGCTTATCTGTTTGCTTTTTATGTGTGTTTCTGTATGATTCACAGAGTCATGAGAGATAGTCATGCAGAAGCCTCCTGAAGATTCTTATTGGCTGTAGCATGTATGGGGGAAGAATACCTGGCAATTTTTCCTTTACAGATACCAATTGGCAGCTATAAGTCAGAATGCATCTGTCTCTTCACCTATCCTCTTTTAATTAAATTATTTAAGTACTTCTGGGAAAGTTGAAATCCTCACAGCATAAAAGTATATTATTATTACTGGAATCTCCTTTCTATGTAGCTATGGCACCCTTGGTATTACAAGAACAATATAAAAATGAGAATATTTTAACGATAGACATCACCATTATTTGACACTTAGAATGGGCAAGAAAGCATATTGCTTCTCTAGAGTATGAAATAGTCTTTCAAAATGTTTAAATACCTCTTCCTTAGCTGTCTTAAATTTTTTATCTAAACTCAATATCAAATCCATATGTATTAGAGAAATATCCAAAGAGGAGTATTATAAGGAATAAAAGAGAAGAAACATTTCTAGCCTATGGAATTGAGGTATGGGTGGAATAATTAGGTCATCAGAAAAGCAGATTTGCATCTCAGTTTGGAAAACCACTGCAAATAGACAGTTACCTTCTTTACGTTGATTTACTTGCTTTTACTATAGCTTCAGTCTCCAGAGAACATCCCATCTCAACCTGTCTCTGTCCTCACTTTCTTAAATGTTCTTAAAGTGTTAGGTGTCAATAATAATTAAAATTATTTTCATATCGTGGGACAGGCACTGTTCCCAAATTCGCTTAAACAAAATAAAAAATAAAATTAATTAATTTTTATGATAAATTGGAATTAATAGAGGCATATAAAGCATCAATCAAGATAGCATGTAGGGGTTAAATGATGGAAATCCTGTATATTTCTCCACATGTATTTGTGTTCTGCTTACCTGCCTATTGCTTTCCTAATCAGGTAGGCTGCCCTATGTCACATTGACTATGGCTACTAGTGGCTGTAAGGCTACAAAATGTTCTAAGCTAATCATCTTAAGGGAACCTGTGCTTCTTTCCCAATTTCTACAGGAACATTTCCACAGGGGGAAATGCTTCACTCACTCAGTGAGTACATGACCTCATGTGACCTCACATACTCACCAAGAACCTCACAATGTGGGTGGGGCACAGAGTGTAGAGTAACCTCCCTAAGTCATGTGCTCTCCTCTGGAACTTGGGCCTGGCATTGGTCACACTGGCACTATAAAAATATCAAATAGAGGAGTAGTTAGCAAAGAATGATAAAGAATGATAATAGGCAGGCCAAAAAAAAATGCTCAAACATATCCCATCCCTGTGCAAACAACTATGGGCAATAAAAAAAAGTCATGTAATCATCAAGCCACCATCACAGTCACGCCAGTCCTGGGAGTGGGGTAGTTTACAAAATTATGATTGAAAGATCAAAGCATGTGTCTCCTTTACCACACTGTACCATTAAGTTCTGTCTGTAAGGTTATATAAAAACTTGGACACTTCTCATGGACATTAACCCTACGGAAGAGGGAGAATTTGGGTGCTAGATATGTGGACTATAGATTATACCTTATGATACAATTTCATATATAATTATAATGTCAGAATAGCAATATGGCAGGAAACTAGATACCACTAATTTCCAAGAAAGCAGAGAGTGCCCAGGAATGTATGAGGGCAACTTTTCAGTTAATAAAGTGATTGCCTCCCCCTTTCTCCCACCCTAACCCTCTTCTGGTGGATGAAAAGACAATATTTTATTTTCATTTGTTCTTCCCTAAGTTTTCATGACTTCAGAAATCTTCATCTTGGACCTAGACATTATCATGAAGACATGAAAATTCATTTATCTAAAGAAAAAACTTAGTTCTAGAAATAATCATAAAAAAGAAGAAAAGGAAGATTTATCAGATAATTTGAACCAATTATAAAGACCTTGCATCTAAAAAGAATATTCATAGTTCATAATTTAGATTTTATATACTTAACATTTTGCTATCAACCTTTTAAGTAATAAAAAATTTTTATGAAGAGATACTAAAGAAAATTGAGAGCAATTGTCTTCTGGAGAACATAAAAGTATGTTTAATATAATTCCTATCAACATAATGGCTCAATGCAAGGGCTCTGGAAGCAGATTAGTTAGCTTCAAACTCAACATTTCCTTACCTAGTTGTGTTATGCAAGCAAATATTATAACTTCAACACTTTGAGCCTCTGTTTCCTCCTCTATAAAATTTGGTTTATAATGAAAACAACCTACTTTATAGGTTGTTAAGAACATTAAATAAATTAACATATACACAACATTTCCAATCATGGACACCATACAAACATAAATATTAACTGCTCAGTTCAATAACACATGTGGGGTGTTATTTATCATGACATCCCTCTATGAAAAACCCAGTGAGTTAATGCAAAAGAATAGCCCGAGAAGGTCTGCAATTCAGTTTCAGATCTCTGTTATCTTCATTCAAACCCAATTACGCAACATGGAAACCTTTGCATGTGCTTCAGGAAGTTCATAAATTCACTGCAATTTCTAAACATATTTTACTTATAATGGCCTACATGCATATTTATGGAAAAAATCCACATATAAAACAATAGATAAGCAATAACATGCTTTGTAAAATTTCACTTAACCATACAATTGGCTGAAATTAAGTAATTGTATTAGGAATAATATACAATAGTAATCACAAGCAAGAGAGGTGGACTTTTATTAGCACTGTTTCTTTGAGTAAGTCCCTTAATCTATTAATCATTTATAAAATAAGAGTAGTTATATTTATTTTTTATATTTGTTAAAATGTCTAACTTCATGTAAAAAAATGCATAGTAAACCTAAGACACTAGTAACTTAATTCTTTCCTGAGATAAATTAGACATTGCTGGAGCATACTATACTATATTCAGGTTAGATAGAGAAGTAATTTATTGTCCAAAGTCATGGTTAATGGAATGTCGTGCTTTTGAAATTCTAGTTCTATGTGTAGATTTTTTATTTTGTCTTTCTATATCACTAAATAGTAAGCTGATACAATAAAATAAATATAATTATTTTACATACAATATCACAAAATGGTTTCACAATCTTAATATTGGTTGACAGAAAGAAAAATTCTATTTATTAAGAACTTCAAACCTCAACCACAGAATAATACAAAGGTTGAACTTTCATGTTAGGAGTGTGCTTTCTCTTTAAAATGTCAGAGTTTACAGTTGTGTGTTTTCATTTGTTTATCTGTTTGTTTTTGTTTTTGCACTATGATCTCTGACATTTTTTGGGCATAATGCTTCATAAAACTTCTGGAATACACTATATATGGCATTAAAATAACAAGAGAATAGTCTATTTTAAAGTGTGTAGAAATTTACATGTGCCACTATGTGTATTCAAGAGATTGCCTTGGATCTTTCAATATTGGCTTTCAACTGAGGGAGCTTTTTATGGTAGAGAATGTGTATTGGGCCTATGGCCATAACAGCCTGAAGGCGCCGGATCTCATCTGATCTCGGAAGCTAAGCAGGGTCGGGCCTGGTTAGTACTTGGATGGGAGAATGCGTATTGGGAGTGGTGTGAAGAGAAGAGAGAGAGGAGGTTGTTGGGGAAAAGGTCTAGTCGTCCTTTTTTTTGTGTGTGCATTTCCAATTACATAAAGAGAAATTCTAACAAGTAAAGACTGAAATGACAGCCATAAGTAAGTGACATTCTGTTATTCAGAATGCTCATGAATAACAACAGTAGGAGGAATATGAGCAATAAGTAGGAAATAAAGTTTTCTAGTAGCAAAGCTGAAACATCAAATAAGGCCTTCTAATAATGATTTCTTCAAGAATTTGCTGGGTAGGAATATAATTTTTTTCTGGTAATGTCCATTACACAAGTATTGTTTTCTTTGATTCCTGCTATGAAGTTTATCAATGCTGTATTTCTCTCAAAATTCAAAGTGATGTTTAATAATCTGTTTGTACTATCACTCATATAAGCCAGATAATATCATACCTTGGTCATAACCTACTGATGGCTTTCACATGACATCTAGAATAACATCCAGACTCCTCAGCATCTCCTTTAGGCTGTTTAATCTCGTACTAACCTCCCCTCACTCACTTTTGTTGCACTACGATGAATTTTCTGCTGTATTTAAAAAGGTCTGAACTTTCCCAGCAATTTTCCCGTTAAAAATTTTTGCACCTTCTTCTCCTGTTGCCTAGAGCACATGCCCTTGCATCTTCTACATCTTTATAGATGAGTTATCTACATCTTTGCTTAAATGTCACCTTCTCAGAGAATCTTTCTCTTGTCATACTGTCTAAAACACAACCATCACTACCCCAGCCCAATCACAAATTGGTGATGAGCCTCTTTATTTTCCTCCACAACATATCACCACATAAAATATTATAGAACTTAAAGTATTATGAAATACATATTTATATACTTGTTATTTCATGTTTTCATCCTCCATTGAAGTATTAATACATGTTCCATGATGACTGAAACGTTATTTACTGAGAAAATGCAAAGACATCAAATCCTACCAAGTTTCTCTTTCTCTGTTTCTTTGACCAAAATTTTCATTCTCATATATCTATAGTGATCAATTATGCTCTTATCTTACTTTTTATTATTTATATATAGAAACAAGACTGGGATAGAATAATACTTTATTAATTAAAACATATTTACTAGGCTGGGCGTGGTAGCTCACACCTGTAATTCTAGCACTCTGGGAGGCCGAGGCGGACAGATCGTTTGAGCTCAGGAGTTCAAGACCAGCCTGAGCAAGAGTGAGACCCCATCTCTACTAAAAAATAGAAATAAATTAGTCGGACAACTAAAAAAATATATATAAATAAAAAATTACCCGGGCATGGTGGCGCATGCCTGTAGTCCCGGCTACTCGGGAGGTTTAGGCAGAAGGATCGCTTGAGCCCAGAAGTTTGAGGTTGCTGTGAGCTAGGCTGATGCCATGGCACTCTAGCCTGAGCAACAGAGTGAGAGTGAGACTCTGTCTCAAAAAAAAAAAAAAAATTCCTAGATCTTCCTTCTGAAATAACAATGTGAGGAGCTTCATGGACCTCAGCAACACAGCTATAACTGTTAAAAAAGTATTAAAAATATAACTCTTTAATATCTCTGGAAATTGCCTTAATAATATAGAGCAAGTAAAGAAAAAATTATTCAAAATAATTTACTAAATCTCCCTATGATTAGTAAGGGTCTGTGGTACTTGAGCCGAAACCCTCTCCCTCCAAAAAGATAATATTTTCTTTCACCAAAGCACCTAATCAAGGAATAGGGTATCTCTAGTTGAGAGGCAGCCCACCAACCTTTCTCACCTAATACCACATTCTTGTTACAGAGGCTTAATTTGAGTTGAGTGTAGCAGAGATATCAAGCTTTCATTTTTTTATGCAATTGATGGCTATTAGGACAAAGTATCTACACTAGTTGTCACAGGCTAAGAGTACTGAAGTTGTAATTGTCCTCAGACTAGGTTGTTTGAAGGGCAGAATCCACGCTGGGAGAGGCAAGCCCAGGAGACTGGAAGTAATCATCCCCACCTAGGGCTTCACTAGCAAACCTAGCGTGTCACTCTGAAAGAAAAAAACACGGTCTCTGCCCACTGCTCCAGTGATTTTGGCCAGTACCAGACACAGGCAATAAGTACAGAGAAATACAAATTTTCTCGAAAGGAACTGACTTTATTTGGAATAAATTGTAGGAAAGAGTAAGACCCCACTTTTCAAAACAGTGGAGGTTTTAGTGTAAGCAATTAAGATGAGGCTGGTAGCACCAGGAGAACAGCAAAGTAGATAATGGCCTGCTGATTTAGCAGAGGAAACTAGGGAAATAGACAATTAAGAGGAGCCCTCATGGGGTTAGAACAAATCTCAAAGGCTGACCAAAAATCAAACAAACAACAACAACAAAAAGAAACTTCAATAAAAGGGACTGAACATACATGAATCAGATTGTATGACATTTTATATCCTAGAGAACTAGCAAAAACAATACAACAATCATCAAGCAATTAGTGGTGCATAATAGGTTGGTGTGATATCAACAAAGCTAACAGTTTAACAGAGAGATAAGAAAAGGGACATTGGGCCAAATATAGCCAAGCAAAAATTAATCCCTGGGTGATTATACTTATGTCCATGAATATGCCCTCTGTGAAGCAATATCAGAGTCCTAATCCCATGGAGAAAGTAGACTTCATTGAAATAGTTCAATCAAATCATTAAACAAAAACCAACAAACACCAACAACATAAAAACTGGGAAAACCAATATCCAAAGTTGCTACAATATGTTACCTAAAATGCATAGTTTTAAACAAAAAATAAAACCGTTATATGACAACAAAGGTGCAGCAAAGCATAACCTACACATGAGGGGAAAAGCAGGCAACAGAAACCCTGTGTGAGAGGTGAGAGGTGGGGATCCAGTTTTATTCTTCTGCATGTGGTTAGCCAATTTTCCCAGCACCATTTATTGAATAGAGATTCTTTCCCCCTGTTTATATTTTTGTTTACTTTGTCAAAGATTAGATTACAATATGCAGATGGTTTCATATCTGGGTTCTCAGTCCTGTTCCAAAGGTCTATATCTCTGTTCTTGTACCAGTACCATTAATTAATGATGGATAACAGACTTAAACCTAAGGCATGAAACGTTAAGAATTCCAGAAGAAAATATTGGGAAGATTGTTTTAGACATCAGCCTAGGCAAAAAATTTATGAACAAGACCCCCAAAGCAATCACAGCAGCAACAAAAAGAAATAAATGGGACTTGATCAAATTAAAAAGCTTTTGCACAGCCAAGGAAACTATCATGAGAGCAAACAGACAACCTACAGAATGGGAGAAAATATTTGCTTTCTACACATCTGATAAAGGGCTGATAACAAGAATCTATCTAGAACTTAAGAAAATCAACAAGAAAAAATCAAACAAACCTCATCAATAAATGGGCAAAGGACAGAACAGAAACTTTTCAAAAGAGAACAGAATAATGGCCAGCAAATATATACAAAAAAATGTTCAACGTCTCTAATCATTAGGGAAATGCAAATCAAAACCACAATGAGGTATCACCTAACTCCAGTGAGAATAGCCTTCATCAAAAAGTCCCTAAACTGTTCTCGCTTTGGCAGCACATATACTAAAAAGTCCCTAAACAACAAATGCTGGCAAGGATACAGATAGACTGGAACACTCTTACACTGCTGGTGGGACTGTGAATTAGTACAACCCTGTGGAAAATAATTTGGAGATACTTCAAAGAGCTAAAAATAGAAATACCATTTGATGCAGCAGTAGCACTACTAAGCATCTACACAAAGGAACAAAAGACATTCTATAATAAAGACATCTGCACTCGAATGTTTGCAGCAGCACAATTCACTATTGCAAAGTGGTAGAAGTAACCCAAGTGCCCTTCAATCCATGAATGGATTCATAAAATATGGTATATGTATACTATGGGATACCACTCAATTACAAAAAACAATGGTGAACTAGCACTTCATATTATCCTGGTTAGAGCTTGAACCTATCCTTTGAAGTGAGATATCACAAGAATGGAACAATAAGCACCACATGTACTCACCATAAAATTGTACTGACTAATCAACACTAAGGTGCTCACATGGCAATAATATTCATTTGGTGTCTGTCAGGTTGGGGGGAGGTGGGGGTGGGTAAAATCACAACTAATCGATGTGGTACACACTATGGGGGTAGGGCATGCCTCTAGCCTTGGTTTGAGTGTGGCAAAATCATTACTTATAACCAAAATGTTTGTACCCCCATAATATCCTGAAATAAAAAAATATTAAAAAATTAAAAAAAGGAAGAAAAGGTATGAGGTTGGGTACAGTGGCTCACTTTTGTAATCCTAGTACTTTGGAAGGCTGAGGCAGGAGGATCTCTGGAGGCCAAGAGTTTGAGACCAGCCTGGGCATTACAGCAAGACCCTATCTCTGCAAAATATAAATAAAAAAATAAAAATTAGCTATTATGGTAGTGTGTGCCTGTAGTCTCAGCTACTCAGGAGGCTAAGGCAGAAGGATTGCTTGAGCCCA
>VBSM01002608.1:73202775-73229962 GCA_008086735.1 Cheirogaleus medius | reverse complement strand
TTGGGTTGTTTCCACGTCCTTGAAATAGTGAATTGTGCTGCCATAAACATTCGGTTGCAGATGTCTTTATAAAGAATGTCTTATGCTCTTTTGGGTAGATGTCTAATAATGCTATTGCTGGGTTGAATGGTATTTCTATTTATAGCTGTTTGAGTTATCTCCAAATTCTTTTCCACAAAGGTTGCACTAATTTGTGGTCCCACCAGCAGTGTAATAGTGTTCCTGTCTCATCACATCCTCACTAGCATTTGTTGTTTTGGGATTTCTTGATACAGGCCAATCTCGCTGGGGTTAGGGGAGATCTCATTGTGATTATGATTTGCATTTCTCTAATGATTAGAGATGTTGAGCATTTTTTTATATGTTTGCAGGCCATTATTCTGTCTCCTTTGGAAAAGTTTCTGTTTATTTCCATTGTCCATTTCTTGATGGGGTTGTTTGATTTTTTGTTGTTGTTGTTAATTTTTTGAGTTCTGGATAGATTCTTGTTATTAGACCTTTATCAGAAGTGTAGAGAGCAAATATTTTCTCCTATTCTGTAGGTTGTCTATTTGCGCTAACGATATTTTCTTTGGCTGTACAGAGCTTTTTAATTTGATCAGATCCCATTTGTTTATTTTTGCTGCTGCAGTGATTACTTTAGGGGTCTTCTTCAAGAATTCTTTGCCTAGGCCAATGTCTGAACGGGCTTTCCCAACATCTTCTTCTAGGATTTTTAATGTTTCATGTCTTAGGTTTAAATCTGTTACCCATCTTGAGTGGATTTTTGTGAGAGGTGAGAGGTAGGGTTCCTGATTCATTCATCTGCATGTAGCTAGCCAGTTTTCCCAGCATCATTTATTGAAGAGAGATTTTTTCCCCATTGTATATTTTGTCTGCTTTATCAAAGATTGGGTTACCATATGCAGGTGGTTTCATCTCTGGAATCTCAGTCCTATTCCAAATATCAATGCTTCTGTTCTTTTGCCAGTCCCAGAATGATTTAATTATTATTGCTTTATAGTATAGCTTGAAGTCAGGAAGACTAATGCCTCCCAGTTTGTTCTTTTTGCTTAAGATTGTTTTGGCTATACAAGGTTTTTTCTGGTTCCATACAAAGTGCAGAATTATTTTTCTAGATCTGTAAAGAATGATGATGGTACTTTGATGGGGATTGCATTAAATCTGTAGATGACTTTAATTAATATTGACATTTTAACGATATTGATTCTACCAATCCATGAACAAGGTTGATTATTCCATCTGTTTACTTTTTCTACAATTTCTTTTTTTAGTGTTTTGTAGTTCTCCTTGTATAAGTCTTTCATATCTTTCATTAAATATATTCCTAGATATTTAATTTTCTTTGGGGCTATAGTAAAAGTTATTGCATTTTTTATTTGAGTATTGGCTTGATGTTTCTTGACATATATGAATGCCTCTGATTTGTGTATATTGATTTTGTAACCTGAGACAACCAAATTCATTTATCAAATCTAGGAGTCTCGTGGACGAATCCAAGGAGTTTTCTACGTATAACATCATATCATTCACAAAGAGCGAGAGTTTGATCTCATCTGCACCCACTTGGATTTCCTTAATGTCCCTCTCTTGCCTGATTGCTATGGCTAGGACTTTGAGCACTATGTTGAATAGAGGAGGAGATAGTAGGCATCCTTGTCTAGTTCCAGTTTGAAGTGGGAATGGTTTCAATTTTTCCCCATTCAGTATAATATTGGCTATGGGTTTGTCATAAATGGATTTGATAATTTTACAGTATGAGCCACCTATGCCTATTTTGTTAAGAGTGTTTATCATAAAGGTATGTTGGATTTTGTCAAATGCTTTTTCTGCATCTATTGAGAGAATCATATGGTCTTTGTTCTTGTTTTATTTATGAGGCAAATTGCATTTATAGACTTGCATATGTTGAACCAGCCTTGAATCCCTGGAATAAAGCACCTGGTCATGGTGAATTATTATTATTATTTTTTGGTGTGCTGCTGAATTCTGTTTGCTAAAATTTTGTTGAGGATTTTTGCATCTATATTCATGAGGGATATTGGTCTGTGATTTTCTTCTTTTGTTGCATCCTTTCCTGACTTTGGTATCAAGGTGATATTGGCTTCATAGAATAAGTTAGGAAGGATACCATCCTTCTCAGTGTCGTGGAATAATTTCTTTAGTATAGGTATGAGTTCATCTTTGTATGTTTGGTAAAACTCTGAAGTGTAGCCATCTGGTCTGGGACTTCTCCGTTTGGGGAGGTTATTAATTACTGCTCCAATTTCTGAGCTTGAAATTGGTCTATTCAGGAATTCTGTTACCTCCTGGGTGAACTTAGGGAGGTTGTATGAATCCAGGAATTTGTCCGTTTCGTCTTCGTTCTGTAGTTTTTGGGCATATATAGTTTTTTATAGTAGTCAAACATAATGTTTTGTATTTCTGCAGTGTCTGTTGTGAGCTCTCCTTTTTCATTTTTTATTGAGTTTATTAGAGTCCTTTTCCTTTGAGTTCTTCTTGTCTGTCTAGCAAGAGGGCTGTCTAAATCCCCTCATACTTCACCATACCAAAACTTCAAGTTCATTAGGAATCATTTGTTTAAAAAAATCATGAATATGTTGGTAAGATTGGCTGTGGAGTTCAAGAACTTATGTAAAATGGAGGAACGCTAAACTCACATGACAGCAATTAATGGAAATTTTCCAGTATGGCTGAAACTTGGTAATATAATTGGATTACTAAGCCAAAGTTTCATTTTAGTGAGAAGACTTCAGAACCTAATATAAGTAATGTATGTACAGAACTGCAAATTTTGATAAAGTAGATTACTAATTAATTAGATAGAAATACCCTTATATTAAACAAATCCAATCATAGAGAATCTCTATAATTTTAGATAATTTGTAAATGGATCCTCACTCTGTGTTTTTTGTTTAAAATAAATTTTCTTATTAGCATATAAAAATATATCTACTCTCAGTTGCTGTTCTACACTGGCATGATTTCTTTTTCTTTTCCAAAGTGTTTTTCTGGGAAAAAAAGATACACTACATTAATTTATTGACATTAATGTAGAATACCTTGTTTAGATTTTCCAAATTCTGTTACTCCTACCTGTATTTTGCTTTAATATAGTTATTTAAAATGAAGTTTTTATCTAAAATGTTTTTGTTAAACATTTTAAAAATACAGTTGACCCTTGAACAACATTATTTTGAACTATTCAGGTCCACTTATTTGTGGATTATTTCAAATAAATATATTAGAAAAATTTTGAATATTGTGATAATTTGAAAAAAACTCCCAGGTACACCATGTAGCCTAGAAAGTTAAGAAAAAGTTAGGTATGTCATGAATGCATAAAATATATGTAGATTAGGCTGTTTTGTGTAAATGCAGTCCAGTTTAGGATCAGGACTGCTTTATCTATAAGGCTGCTAACTCTTAAGCCTTGAAGGGAAGAAGTAAATACCAGCTGTCTGTCTTGTGGTCAGACAATTGCTTCCTGGACAATGACAACAATTTTCCTGAATTGATTTCCTTCGATGATTTCCCCTGAAGTCAGGAAATATCTTACTTGTAAGAGACTGTCTTTTAAAGTTCTTTTGATATTGGACAATGCCCCTAGCCAACCAGAACTCCACCAACTAAACACCGAAGCCATCAAAGTGCCCCCTAATACAACATCCTTAATTCAGCTTCTAGAGCAGTTCTGCATTAAATGGGGGAAAGAACAGTCTCCTCAACAAATGATTCTGGAACAACTGAATTTGCACATGCAAAATAATAATGACAATAAAAATAATAATTACATAAAGTTGCAAACTTTCCTCACTCCATATATAAAAATTAACTCAAAATGAATAAAAGACCTAAATAGAACTAAAACCATAAAACTCTTATAAGGATAGAAGCTTAAGAGTAAATATGCATGACCTAATATTTGGCAATGGATTTTTAATATGATACCAATGTGTCATTGGTTTAATATGATACAAATGTATGTGTGCACACATACACACACAAAAAAACCAGGAAATAATAAATAAATTGGATTTCATGAAATTAAAAAGTGCATCAAACGACATTATCAGAAAGTGAAAACGAATCTACAGCATGAAAAAACATTTGCAAACCATACATCTAAGAAGAGTTTAATATCCAGAATATAGAGAGATACATTTTAAAAACTCCTAATATTGAACAACAAAAAAGACAAACAACCCAATTTAAAAATGGGCAAAGAATATAAATATAAATGATATGCAAATGAAAAATAAGCATATGAAAATATTCTCAGCATCATTAACTATTGGGTAATTACAAATCAAAACTGCAATTATACAGTACCAGTTTACACATACTAGGATGGATGTTGTGCAAAAAATGGAAGAAAGTTCTAGAAAAATGTGGAAAAACAGAAACTCTTATACATTGCTGGTAGGTAAAATGAGGCAGTCTCTGTAACAAACAGTTTGATAATTTCTCAAAAAGTTAAACATAGAATTACTATATTTACCAGAAATTCTATTCTTAGGTATATGCTCTAAAGAATTGAAAACAGGAACTCAAGCAGATACTTGTATGCCAGCATTCATTGCAGCATTATCCACAGTAGTTAAAATGCAAAGAAAAAAAACTAAGTACCCATCAATAGACAAACAAAATGTGTTTTATACATAAAATGAAATATTATTTAGCCATAGCAATGAATGACATTCTGACACATGCTATACAAGAATGAACCTTGAACACTTTAACCTAAATAAAATAAGCCAGACCCACTAGGACACATATTGTATGATTCCACCTATTTTTACTATCTAGAATAGACAAAATAATAGGGGAAGAATGTAGATTAGAGATTACCAGGGGCAAAATGGAGGGAGAATGGGGAATTAATACCTAATTTTAATACTTTCTGTTTGGTGGTGATGATAAACTTTTGGAAATAGGTGGCCCAACATTGTGAAAGTATATTAATGCCACTGAACTGTACACTTAAAAATGGTTAAAGTGGCAAACATTATGTTATATATACAGATATAACTACATTACAAATTTTTAAGAAGACAAATTACACTTTTCAGATAAAAATATGTTTTGAGATCACACATCATGCAGTCTCTGAAAAACTCCACTGTACACTCACAAGAGAATAAGGGTTAAAAATGTAGAAAGCATCTCAGTACTATGATTCTCAACAAGGATGGTTTGGCAACGTCTGGAGACATTTTTGATTGTCACTATTCAGGTGGGGTTATGGGAAGGATGGCTATTGGAACCTAGTGAGGAGAGGTCAGGGGTGTTGCCAAAATGTACAAGAGATCCCTTACAACAAAAAGCTATAATGCCTCAAATATCAAAATGTCCCAGTGGATCCTTTAAGAAGCACTTGGCCTCCTCCAGGGAGTTCTCAGCTTCATTTTGACAACTACTGCTCAAAGTTAAAGTTCAGTAGGGTTTAGGAGAAGTTTAATGTTTTATGAATTAAAATACCTAAAGTATACCTTTCTTTAATAGAAAGTGTAAATATTCATCGACACAGGATTTTTTAAAGAAGAGAAAATGAGAAAGCATGTTTACTATTTATCAGTGGACAATTATGTATTAACTTTCTAACTTATAGTGTGGAAGTAAAAGGTCTAAAGTTAAATCTTTAAATTGAAGATAATTTCATATATGGCACATAAAGGAGTAAAGAGAAAACTCTATAAATTCACCGCATCTAATACGTGATTAACTCCAGGCACTTAATTTTCATTAGCCACCAAAAGAGTAAGGAAGGCTAGAGATGGTCCACTTCACTTCATCTTCAATTCTTTAAAGGAAAAGGCCTACGCAGACTGGGGCACTACCCATGAAGCTTATAGATAGGTGCCTGTCTTATATCTTCCCTGTTTAAAAACTCAGAGTAGCATGGTTTAATAGCTTTGTTTAAGACCATGCTGTTTACTTTAGGATCCAAAAAAAGTACCCTGTGTACTTCCTGCTTCTCACTAAGCAAGGCTCAGCATGATTCCCCTGCAGAGTTTTACTTTTGTGTTGCAAAAGCAAATTCAAAAATGACTTCTACAAAGCAAATAATCACTGAATCAGGGAACTTGGAAAGAAGCTCAGAGAGAATGGCAGCTCCTCAGGAGGGAGAGCACATCACTGCTTATATGTGAGTTGTTCAGATGTGGAGTTGATATTGCCAATCAAAAAGAGACTAGACAAATTAGAGGACATTGCAACCACTTGCAAGTTACCTTTTGCTCTGGGAGGGTCTTCTGTATTCACTGTGACAGCAGAGCTCAGCTTTGCAGTCACTTGTTTTCTATCCCTTACACATACTTAGATGATAGCAAGCATCCCACAGTCACCTTTGAAACCCATGCATAGTTATATAAGTAATACTAATATGCACCAGCATATTCAATGATACCATGAGAAGTACTGAAACTTTCTTTTTACCTTGATGCAATGCCATTCACTGATCTCACTGATTTCACTGATTTTATATCATGATTTTAGTTATAAATGGGACTTTTGATATATGGATAACTTCATTGGCTTGAATTCATTATAAAACAGGCATTCTAAATACTGAATGTCTGTAAAAATAACAGTGGCTCCATAGCAAGCAGCATCTACTGGCTAAGCGCGATGCTCAATATTTTCCAGATAATATTCATGAAATCTTCACTTCTCCAAAAGGTAATATTATTGATATTATTGCCATTTTACATAGAAGGAGAGAAATGCTTAAATTTGGGGAGTGTTAGGGCTTAGAAAATGATACCCCAAAGTATGGCATTTTGGCATACTTTCAACTAAAGCAAATTGGAAGCAACCTCAGAACCAAAGTCTCTCTGAACTCCTTTCCCCTGTCTGTCAACCCTCATTGTTTTTCCCCTAAGCAAGTCACAGAAACCAGAATTACTCTTCTCCAAGGTGGGTCACACAAACTAGAAACTTTTTCCCCCAAAGCCAGCCATAAAGCCTAGAAATATTATTCTAACCTTGCCCTGACTTTCTGTATAGGAGCTGACCATAAAGAAATTATCTGACCTACCTTGTCTGATGGTAGGTATTAGATTAAGATCCTCATTTCAGAGGGGTCCCATCATAGACCCGGGAGGAAGGAATGCTGTACAGAGAGGACAAGAAGAATCTGAACAGATAGGTCTTGCTAGCTTTCTCCCTCAGTCTATTGCTATTAGATGATACCTTCTTTTTCTACACTGCTGAACAATCATCATGGAATCTAAGCATAAAAATGAACAGGTTTACCTGGATCTTTGGGTCTCCATTCCAGAAATCTCTTATGTCACATAAAACTTTGATTAAATAAATCTGTTATGCTTTTCTCTTATTAACCTGTATTTTTTTATAGGAGCACCACTTTTCCACCCATAAAGGAGGAATAAGACTACAAGCCTATGAGTGATAAAGCTTGGGTTACAATCAAATTTGCTAAATTCCTAAGTTCACTCCCACAATCAATAAGTGATAATTCCTCCTTATATCAATCCCGTTATTTTAATTGTGTCTTTATCTTTAAAGAAATATCTACTTTCTTAGAAGTTATGTAAAGAGTTTGCCCAGAGCCACTGATATTAGACAGATAGCCATGGACAACATCAATGAATGATATTAATAAATTGTATCATTGTAATGATAAAGAGATATAATATGCACAGAAATTAATCATAGGATTGGAAAGAACACTCAGGCAATAGTCTAGGGTCTCATAAATCAACACCACTAAATATAGTATTTCTAGGTATAGATATCCCTAATCATTAGCTATATGTAATCAATAATATATTCTTTACATTTGGAACAAAAATATCAGAAATTATAATTTTTATGTAATACTGAAACCAGAAAGAAAGTTCAGATAATTATATTTCATATTTCTAACTCCAAGTTTGTAATTTGTAGCACATATAATAGGTTTATAGTTATATAAATGTGCAGAACTTTCAAATTTCTGTTGTGGCATTTATCTTATTCCACTTTATGTTACTAATGTATATATATACTTAGTATTGCTCTTGCCATCACCTTTTGTAAATTGCAAGTGATGAATTGACTTTCTGGGTATTTCTTTTGTATTTTTTGTATTTCTTTTGTATTCTCAGCAGCACCGAAGAAAGATTATGGGTGTACAAGAAACAAGTTACAAGGAAGTAATTTAATAAGGTATTAAAGAAAATTAAAAGTATAATAGAAAACACTAACTCTTAGCTATGATATATAGTAATAGAAAAATAAATTTTTCCCAAACTTTAATCTGTAAAAATCCATTTTTTAATGTTTTTGACAATTCAGTACATTTTTTATTAAAATAAAAATTTCAAATTCTCAAACTGATAGTTTACTATTACTAATATGTTTTTCTTGGAGAATAGATGCAATTCATTGTTAATAGCACCGACAGATATTATAAATATAACTTTCTGTCCCAAGAACACTGATACCTATACTTGTATCACAATAGTTTAAGTTTGTTGGGCAGCAAATGTAGATTATTTTTATAGAACATTATTAATAGTGTTCACCTGTCACCACTGTTTCAAATTTTTATAAATTTCATGATGGTGAATCTCATGCCATTCTACTAGGTGTGGAAAATAACAAGAAATCCATCTAACACACTGAAGATTCTGGAAGAAAAAAAGACAATTTTCTGGTAATTTGCAGCCAAGGGTAAGCCTGCTGTCATATAGACATAGTATTCAAATTTATACAACTTTGTAAAAGTATCGATTACAAACTAAGAAATTAATTTAAAGTGACACCAGATTGATAGCTCTACCTGATCCTTAAAATTCCACAGATAAATATCAATGGAAAATTATTTTTTAAAGTTAGTAATGAATAAGGAAAAAAACACATCATGAATAAGTCAATAGATAAATACCAAAATAATAGAGTCCCCAATAAAATCAGTTCTTGGATTTGACAGACTGAGATGTAAAATATCTACATATAGTATTCTTAAAATTAAGAATTAAAATAACCAAAGAACAAAAGGCCATCCAAAAAAAAAAAAAAGAAAGAAAGCATTTTTTAAAAAATACCAATCAGTACACTTAGAAATGAAAAATAAATATTATTCCTAAGGCAATAACTTAATAGATGTGTTTCATAATATGTTACACAAAACTGAAGAATTACTAAACTGGAATGTAAGAGTAAAGAAATTATCCAGAATGTAGCTGAGAGAGGAAAAAAAATAAAAATTAAGAAACAAAGGTTAAGAGATACAGAGAATAGAATGAGAAATACAATATACAAGTTCTGTTTTCCAGAGGCACAGAAGAAAGCTATTGACCTAGAGAAAATATATAAGGAGATGATGGTTTATATAAAAGTGTTATCATACCTTAAAACAATATCTAGATCCTTCCACAATGCAAAAAATCAATACATTCAGTACTGAACATTATTCATGTTACTTCGACACTAATCTTTGTGTGTGTTCCTTTGTCTTCCTTTGGCTCTCTAATTTTGTCTGTCTACTTACAAAAAAAGATTGACATGAATTGTTCAATATTGCAAAATATGCTTCTGTTGTGAATACAACACTAATTTTTACGTACCAGTGAACCATGTGTCTCAAAAAGAATGCTTAGCATTCTGGAAAATGATACTTACAGAAGAACCTATGCTATTCACACAATTTGACACATTCATTAAATATGTTTTTCCTTAATTAATTATTTCTACCATTCAAGTTCTCCTCATTTTCACAAATAAGGTCCGTGATTATGTAAGTGGTAGCACACAACATTCAGAGCATGCATTTATTTTTCCCCTTAAAGACTTAAGAGATATAATGAAATGTCTCCTTGGGACCTGAAGAGGGCTAGTCACAAGAGTGGTTGTTTAGTTGTATGTCTTACTTTGTCAGCACTAAGAACTGGATCCTGAGAGAAAAAGGCATTGATCATTAAAGGTATTGCTCTCTTAATTGTGATAATGAAGCTCTCTCTAAGTGTAGTTCTCTGAGCAGGGGCCTTTCCTGATTGGTCTAAGAATGTTACAAGTGTAATGTGGAAGAATAATAAAGTTTAAAAATAAAGATCAAGTTTATTTCTAGTAGGGAGGCAGTGTGTGCTTCATCTGTATTAGTTCTATTTTGTAAGCTGCACAGTTTATTCACAAGTGTTTATTTTAACATTATGCTTCATAACTTTTAAAGATAATTAATTGTATAAATATCCCATTCTCCACTTCCACAATTCCCTAATGATCTCTCTTGTAATTGCTGTTTAAAAATTATATAAGGTATGTTATTGATACACAGCTTTTATTTGCCATTATAATGAATATTAAATATTAAAATTGTCTGGTGAAAGTCCATATAATAATAAAATCACATTAGCATAAAATATCTTCAGTGCATGAATCCCTTCATCGATGAACACACTGGCACTCTGATTCTCAATGCTAATATCCATAAGTGAAATGTCATTATCACGAGGAGCCATCTGTTTCTGAGTTGGACAGCATTAGTTGTTAGATAACTAACATGGCATGTGTACCAAACTGGCATGTGTACCAAACCTCTTAGTCTGTCACATTATTCATTCACTTTACCCAAAACATTGTTCCTATTTTGCTTTATGAAGTCACATAAAACAAATACATTTTTCAATATAATTAAATTATTACAAATGTCTTTTTTTGGTCATCTTATATAAATAATAAAAAATATAATGTTAACTATTGGAATCCTCACTCATAATTGAAAGTCCCCAAAATTTGCTACCTTAGACTCAACTTAATATTCCAAAGGTGGAGTAAATCATCTAAGAAAAATACTGCTTCTTATTTTGTAACATTCAAGAATTTAGCAACTTTTGATGCCAGCACATATACATTTATCTTCAACTAACTAGATAAATAGATAGTTAGAGGATAAAGCAGATTGAATAAAAGCAATTATCAACTATACTACATCAGAAATTAAGTAAAATAATCATTACAGAATGTTTGATATGTTAAATTTCATATTGAAGATTGGGTTTAACATTTTTAAACTATTTAAATGGTCTTGGATATTAAGATTATAACTTAACATTACCTTTCCTCTTGCCTAATTCATGCATGTATTTGGTAAACACACTCTTTGTTCCTATCAGTATCTTTAATTTAAAAAATGCTTTGATTATTTCATAACAAACTAAAGAATCATATTGTATCCAACTAGAATCTGCTAGCACAGCCGATGCTTTAAGTGTTGATGCTCAGAGTGGCAAGGTTACAGAAACAGGTTTTTCATCCATCATGCATTTTTATTAATACTTCATCAACCACTGATGAAAGTCATTCAGAGACAAATTTTGACATATTGATATTTGGGACCATAAATGATCAAATGGAGTTTAGAATATGAAGATATAAATTCCTACATGCATATTTACATTTCCATTCAGAACATAATTTCTGTGTTTATTACTGTAGCTTTTTGGAAGCTTGGCTTTACAATCACTTCATAGTAAGCTCCACTAGTTTAAGAAGTTAAAATTGAGTCATATACTTTTTCTTTCTTTCCACTATAAAGATTCTCTTATATTTGTTTTTATATAATGTGCTTATATTTGAGTGTTAAAAGAAAACCAAGACTAATGTGGAATTCAATATGTCATATATAATCGCATAAGAAATGTCTTTCGTAAATAGTATGTTGCATAGAAATCAGTGTCTCGCTGGTTCACCAATGTTAGAAGCAGGTGCAGGTTGCAGCACTAACCACAGGAAAAGAGGAGGGGGGCAAAAAAAGAGAAGGCCATTGAGTATTTAGAAACAAACTTGCAACAGTAGGAACGTGAGGTTAAGGGACTTTTCCCTGGTCAGCAGCACGCACAGAAACTAGGAGCTAACCTTTTCTCATTAACATACATTTACGAATACTACAAAAATGTTCATGGACACAAAATGGAAAATGAGGAGGAAATGGACAAATTTCTAGAAACACACAGTCTCCCTAGGCTCAACCAGGAATAACTAGAATTCCTGAACGGACCAATATCAAGAGCCGAAATAGAAACAGCAATTAAAAACCTTCTTAAAAAGAAAAGTCCCTGCCCAGATGGTTTGACACCCAAATTTTACCACACTTACAAAGAAGAACTGGTGCCTATCTTGCAGAAATTATTCCTCAACATTGAGAAGGATGGGATCCTTCCAGAGTCATTTTACCAAGCCAACATCACTTTGATCCCAAAACCAAGACAGGATGCAACAAAGAAAGAAAACTACAGACCAATATCACTTATGAATATAGATGCAAAAATTTTCAACAAAATCCTAGCTAACTGAATCCAGATGCTTAGAAAATAATCCATCACAACCAAGTTGGCTTCATCCCAGGAATGCAGGGATGGTTCAACATATGCAAATCTATAAAGGTAATTCACCACATAAACAGAAGCAAAAACAAAGACCATATAATTCTTTCAATAGATGCAGAAAAAGCATTTGACAAAATTCAACACCCTTTCATGATAAGAACACTTAATAAAATAGGCATAGAAGGGGCATACCTAAAAATGATGCAAGCCATATATGACAGACCCACAGCCAACATCATACTGAATGAGGAAAAATTGAAAGCATTCCCACTTAGAACTGGAACCAAGCAAGGTTGCCCACTATCTCCACTTCTATTCAACATAGTGCTGGAAGTCTTGGCTATAGGAATCAGACATGAAAGTGGAATTAACAGTATTCAATGGGGGCAAAAGAGATCAAACTTTCATTGTTTGTTGATGATATATTATATTTAGAAAATCCTAAGGATTCAACCAAGAGACTCCTGGAATTGATAAATGAATTTAGTAAAATCTTAGGAAACAAAATCAATACACACAAATCAGGCATTCCTATATGCCAATAACAGTCAAATTGAGAACCAAATCAAAGACTCAATACCCTTCACAATAGCAACAAAGAAAATAGAGTACCTAGGAATATACTTAACTAAGGAGGTAAAAGACCTCTACAAGGAGAACTATGAAAAGCTGAGGAAGAGAACAGCAGAGGATGTAAACAGATGGATATCCATCCCATGCTTGTGGGTCAGCAGACTTAACATTTTTAAAATGTCTATACTCCCCAAATGGATTTACAGATTCAATGCAATCCCCATTAAAATCCCAACATCATTTTTCACAGATATAGAAAAAATAATTTTACTCTTCATTTGGAACGAGAGAAGACCCCATATATCAAAAGAAATTCTAGGCAATAAAAACAAAATGGGAGGTATCAATATGCCAGATTTCAAACTATACTACAAAGCTGTAATAATTAAATCAGTTTGGTATTGGCAAAAAAATAGGAATATTGACCAGTGGAACAGAACTGAGAACCCTGATATAAAACCATCCTCATATAGCCATCTAATCTTCGAAAAAGCAGACAAAAACATTCACTGGGGAAAAGAATCTTTATTCAATAAATGGTGCTGGGAAAACTGGATAGCCACTTGTAGAAGGCCTAAGTAGGATCCACACCTTTCACCTCTCACATAAATCAACTCAAACTGGGTAACAGACTTAAACCTAAGGTATGAAACTCTTAGAATTCTAGAGGAAAATGTTGGAAACACTCTCCTAGACATTGGCCTAGGCAAAGAATTTATAAAGAAGACCCCAAAGACAATCACAGCAACAACAAGAATAAATAAATGGGACCTGATCAAACTAAAAAGCTTCTGCACTGCCAAAGAAATAGTCATGGAAGCAAAGAGACAATCTACAGAATGGGAGAAAATTTTCACATCCTACACATCTGATAAGGGGCTGATAACTAAAATCTACTTAGAGCTCACGAAATACAGCAAGAAAAAATCAGACAACCCTATCAAAAAGTGGGCAAAGGACATGAACAGAAACTTTTCAAAAGAAGACACAATAATGGCTAACAAATATATGAAAAAATGCTCAACATCTCTAATCATCAGGGAAATGCAAATCATTACCGTAAAGAGATATCACTTATCTCCAATAAGAATGGCCTTTATCAAAAAGTCCCCAAGCAATAAATGTTGGCGTGGATGTGGAGAGATAGGAACACTCCTACACTGCTGGTGAGACTGCAAACTAGTTCAACCTCTGTGGAAAGCAATATGGAGATACTTTAAAGCAATACAAGTGGATCTACCATTTGATCCAGCATTCCCACTACTGATCATCTACCCAAAAGAACAAAGGACAATCTACAAAAGTTTGAACAAAGGACAATCTACAAAAAAGACACCTGCGCTCCAATGTTTATAGCAGCACAATTCACAATTGCAAAGATGTGGAAACAACGCAAGTGCTCCTCAATACATGAGTGGATTAATAAAAGGTGGTATATGTATACCATGGAGTACTATTCAGCTATAAGAAACAATGGTGATATAGCACCTCTTGTATTTTCCTGGCTAGAAATGGAACCCATTCTATTAAGTGAAGTATCCCAAGAATGGAAAAACAAGCACCACATATACTCACCAGCAAATTGGTATTTACTGATCAGCACCTGTGGACACATAGGAATTACATTTATTGGGTATTGGGCAGGTGGGAGGGGGAGGAGGGGTGTCGGGTATATACATACATAATGAGTGAGATGTGCACCATCTGGGGGATGGTCATGCTTGAATCTCAGACTTGTCGGGGGGGTAGCAAGGGCATTATACACAACTTTAAAATTTCAACCCCCATAATATGCTGAAATAAAAAAAAAATCAAAGAAAACCATACATTTACAGAGTAAAAGTCACACCCACCAGAGCCAATACAGTTTACAAATGTCATGGCAACCCCTCGAACTTACCCTATAAGGATAAAATTGGGGAGGGCCCTTAGCTCTAACAATTCTCCACCCTTTCCCAGGAAAATAATGACTATTCTGCATACCATTTAGCAAATCATAAGGTATACACATAAAAGTGAAACTGGGGTAAAACCCAGGGTCTTCCCACTCAATGGAGATAGACCCATTTCCCCTCCAGAAATGTACTTTTACTTTCCATTCTGTGCTGAAAAGCATGCAACAAAAGCTGCTTTTGTGGAAGTGCTAAGTGTCTATCATCAGTCCACGGCACTGGCCCTGCTTGAGATTTTTCCAAGCAAGGAGCAAAAGAACCAGGACAATGCCCCTCAAAATAATCAACCCTGACAATCAACAACAAAATAAATATTTAAGTATTTAAATAAACTTGTCCAGATTTATATTGAAGGTTTGCTTGCTTTATGTTTTATGGTTTTTTTCTCTTTTTCCCATAACTTTTTTTTACATTCTAATCTAAGGGAATGGCTATCATACATTTACATATTTAAACATAAATATGTAGTGCATCAATTTTTAGTGACAAAATGTCTTCCTAATAATAATTGCTTTTTACAGAATTCTAACTAATCGTCTATGTTAAATCTATTGGCTTAGGTTTAGGTAGGTTTCAAGAAAATTTTATAATAAAATTCATTATTATGTAAGGTACGGGCATTCAGCAGAGTGGTCTTCAGATGCTGATTTATCAGTAACCAGGAGGGTAATCCCCTGTGGCACCCAAACTGTATACTCATCTGCAAAAAATTTTCAGTGTTCTTTATGGCTAATCCAGACTCTAAATCTTTTTAATTTTAATTAAATATTGTTGTCTTTATACTTAAGAATAAAAATACATTTGATTTTACTGTTTCTACAAAAGTAATTTAATTTTGAATATTAATAAGAGTGTCAACATTTGAGTATATTGGAGTCTTAAAGTATACAGCAAAGAACTCCACAATTTCTATAAATATAACAGTAAATTATAGTTAAACAAATGTAACAGTAAATTACATTGAAATGCAAATTTACAAGTGTTTCCAGTGTTATTATAGATTAAACTACAATTTTGGATTTATGAGAAGATTATTCAAAGATAGTATTCATTCATTTAAAAAGTAAAATTCATAATAGTTAAATTAAGTACATCTCTTAAAAATTTGGCAATATTTTATGTAATAACTAGAACATTATCTAATTTCTATAAAATCAATTTATAGATGAATCCTAACTATTTTCTTTGTTTACAAATATTTTGAAAATTTATTTTGAGAGATTTGTACTCTGTATTAACACTTCTTCTTACATCATTTAATTAAAACTTAGCTTACAAAATATAATTTTTGTGGCTTCCCTCATGTGCACTCAAAATTGTTACAGTTAGCGTCATATGTGAGCACTTTGTCCCAGATATTATCTCTTGTCTCTGTTATCCAATCCACTAGATTTGGCAGCATGCATTTCTTGGGAAAATCTAAGAAAGCTCAATGATCACCTTGCAACAGCTTTGTTACTTCACAGCTGAGTAGCCTCAGACTCTGCTTTTTTGTGTTTCAGGGCCAGTATGAAGAGAGCTTAACTTGATCACATCTTTGAGTTAAGATTTTTATGTTTTTCTAGGCTAAGGTTTTCTTAGCAGGGCTGTAAGCTGTCATGGAGTAACTATATTCCTATTATGCTGTCCTTTGAAGCATGACATCATGACTAAAGATGAAAGGCATATACTGGATTGCAGACACCTGAGAAGAATTTTGATGGACTTTCTAAAGCATGTTGTCATCTTTGGGGACAGAAAACCATGCTCTGTGATTTACCAGATGACCAGTTGTTGCTTTAAAGAGAAAGGAGAATAATTTCCTGAAAGGCCAATGCTAAAAATAGGTCATAAATTGCTTAGGGCTAGTGGATTCAGTCTTAATGAAAATTGCCTAAACACAATATTAGGCAAATTCTCTGGTACAGTACTAAAAGTAAATTTTATCAACCTCCAACTTCCTTTAAACTATAAGGTCACTTTATATGCAATAATTATATAAGTAAGCATAAATATTTGTATTGTGTCTTATAATTTAAAAGGTTACTTATGAGGTTTCTTTTTTCTTTCAAATAATCAAGTGTTTTGAAAATTATACAGGTGAGGATCCTTAAATTTGTCAATCATACAGAGTGGTTATGACATGATTTTCTAGGTAAGCAATCATAATTCATATCCTGGTTTTTAATAGCAATATTTTCATTTCTGCTGTGTATTAGAGAATATATAAATGCTTTTAATGATTTGCTATTAAATGTTCTCTTTGTATTTTTTAAAATTTTTTTAAGAATGTAGCTTTTCATTTAGAATGTTTCAAGACATGTTAACAAATTAAAGTTGAGTTATAGAATAGTTTTTAAGTATGACATGAGATTATCATGAAAATTTTATTTCTAGCACATTAACCTAATACAATAAGTTCTATGATTGTAAACTGTCCTGAAATTCCTCGCCCTGAAACACCCTACTCTGATGTTGTTGCTGTAAAATTTTACAATAAACTATTTGATTTGGATACATTTTTATATCTTTTATTAGAATGTTGAGGAAAAGAAATCAATGAATGCATGGGGGAGACCACTCATTCAAACAATACTCATAAAAATAAGTTTGTTTTTGTTTGTTTGCTTGCTTTGAGTATCTCCTATTTGTCAGATACTGTGCTATGTGTTGGGAATAAAATATATAGGAAAAAAAGAGAGAAACTGAACACCTACTTGCAATTTAGTAGAGGAGGTAGACATTAAACAAATAATTGCATAAATGAATGATTTCAACATTGACAAATGCTTCAAAATGTGTGCTGATATGAATGCTTATAATGGAAGATGTGATTTAATTTAGGGGTTAGAGAACAATCTCTTAAGGAAGTGAAAACCTGGCTGAGTTCTGAAGGATAAGTAGTAATTTAATAGGAGAAGGCTTGGGGAATAGAAGGAGAACTTTAATACAACATACACAAAGTTCAAAATACATGTGACATGTTAAATTGCTTTTAAAAAGCATAGTCAACTTAAACTAGAAAGTGAGAGGATGTATTTTTGAAAGCAAGTTGCCACACTTTATACTTACTTAAATAAAATCAATTATCCCTTATTTATATCCCCTTTTACACAAGAGTAACTAAGACCTTAAGGTATTTAAAGTGAATCAACCAAAGTAAATACATAATATACAGCAAAGCAGGGAGTTGAAGCCCAATTAAGACTGACTTCAAAGTCCCTATTCTTTCCAAAATTATCCCCAGCCTCCCATATTAAAGAGGAAAAGGCTCTATAGAGAACTGTGATAGAATTAAGTCAAATTCTCAGATAATGGGGAGATATATGACTTTGGAAGGTAAATCAGTAATACTGCTGAACTGAGCCACATTGGTGCACAGAATATTGATCAGAAAATTAGTGATCCAGATTTTATTTATACTTTGATGTTTTGCTTATGGTGGATATTTTGCATTCATTCTGATTTTTTTTAAAATAATTCTTATCTTGATTATGAATTTTTTGGTACTTCCTTAAATTTTGTGTCCAAGGTAAATGTCTCAATCATTTCTTCATTGTCCCAGACATATATGAGGGAAAAGAGGACAAGGATCTGAGGGTATATGCCAACAATGATAATAACCTGAACCACATAATCAAAGTGTCTAGAGAGGAACACAAGCACATATGAGAAATTATTAATGAGGAATGACAGGTAGTGAAAACTAGAGATCATGATGAGATTTAAACACAGTTTTGGAGTAGGGGTAGTGGAAGGAGAACTGGAAGCTTAGCGGGTGTTGCTAAGAGTTTGCTTTCCTTGAAATCAAGATTTTGGAAGAATGAAAGTATTGGTAATGATTGATATAAAGGAAATGACTGAAAAAAAGACTCCATGATACTAATTACAAAGAAAAATCTTTTTTTCCAAACATTGCTGGAATTATATTTGAGGCTAATTAGCTACTCTGATAAGTTTTATTTGCATTTACTTAAGCCAAAAAAGTTTATTTGTGTGATATAAAAATTATTTTGGTCTGCTTAAGTGCGTATGATGTTGGATCACATTGTTTATCAAGTGGCCTAAATATTTTTGACTTATCTGATGCCAAAATTTAATAGAGTAGATGAAATAAGAACCAGAAAGTAGAACTCACAATCAGGTTCCATTTTTATTTTGAACAGGAGCTCATCTTCAAGTACTGAATTTCTGCAAACCATGGTTTTTAAAGCCTTAAAATATAACTACTAGTCATAATTTCTAATTATTGTGCCTGACTTTTCCCACTGTCTCTAACAGCTTCTTTGATAAATGATTGTATGTGTAATATGGTATGTTAACAACTGAATTGGAACATCCTCCCCATATGTCTGTCACAGCAGGTAAAGTCCAGGAAGATGGTGAGAATATGAAGACACAGGATAAGTTCTGCTTCTAATTACTCAGAAGTAAAATCTGATGGTTGACAGATGATTAATGAGATGTAAAATTATTGCTTCAAATGTTTGGAGATTAATAAATTGGAATATTTATGAAAATATATACAAGCCTAGGAGTTAAAGCAAATAGTTTCCACTCAGAAATATGTACATTTAACCAAAATTCTTCTTAACATGATATCAGATGCAAAATTCATTAATTCAAACACAAGAGCTTCAAATCATAAATCTTGGTGAGGTTACACCTTTTTAAAACTGCAAATTGAAGTTAACAGATCAAAATCAATTAGGCCTGCTAATCTGTTCACAAAGGTGTAAATTCTTAATCAGAATTTATTACAAAGCTGACAATGTAATTTAAGAGCACTACTTAAATCTTGATAAGACAATTCAACTTTCAGACTCAGGTCCATTTTTTTTTTCTCTCTGTTTTTCTTTTTTTTTTGAAGGAAATAAAAAGAGTCCATTTTGATGTTAGTACCAAATGACACTTTCATTAACATTAAGTGCATAAATACATATAAAGTATTTTACACAAGTATAAGATACAATTTATGTGCTAGAAATTATATTACTCAGCGTCAATTAGGATTTTGGAATATTTTGTGAGAGTTGGCATTTGCTATTTATATTATTGATATATCCATGTAACTTGGAATAGATCACGTGGGGTAATTTTCCCTAAAATTTCTATATTTGAAACTATCTCAATGATGTTTTGGATTATCTATAATGAGTACTTCAGAGCAGTGCAGTACCTTTTGAAATACAGTACTTTCACCACTGCTACTAGTGAAAAGAGGTTCCATCAGCTTCAAATTGTTCAGCAGAATGACTAGTCCCTTGAGATGTTTTGCAAATTATGAAGTACTAATTGTCTTCAGAAATGACATGGAATATTTGTACTGCCTAACTTTGGAGATTAAATTTGTTTTTTGTTTGTTTGTTTGTTTTGTTTTTTACTTTAAACCCAGTGGATGTTTATTGGGATTCTATTATAGATGAAAACAAGTTATTCAGAGGGGATATTGATGAATACTATGAAGAACTTAAGGTCTCATTTTGTATTGCTAACAAAGCTGTCTTTGGCTTATGTGAGAGTACATATGCCTACATAATGAAGATAAACCCATGAAAAGTTAATTGCATTAAAATTTCTGAAATCTTAATCTTTGAAAGTATCCTAAATTTGGATGTGTGCACTTTTGTGTATTATTTGGAGTATTTTGTTATACCTCTTGATTTTAAAATTTTAAATTCAAAATTGTATCAAACTAATAATATAAAATTGTATCATTTGTATGTTAATATTTATTCAAAGTCTAGTACATAATGAGAAATGTCTAAGTGTTCATTGATTTAGGAGTAAAAGGCATAAAAACAGCATCTCCTTTATAAAATCCACATAAATGGCCATATGTATCTGAGACATATATTTTATAGTGTTTAGAGATAATATAATCCAAACAATTCATTGATGAAGAAGCTGCACTGCAGAAAGGTTGAATGGCTTGTCAAAGATAATTGCTACCACAATCTTATCTAACATTCAAATCTTGTTATTGTGTCCAATGTAGCAAATTTTAACAATATCATTACACACTCTGGCAATTCTGCAATTGTTAAGGAAAAAGAAAAAAGGCTGACATGCTAAGATTTCTTTTTAACTTTTTTGGTTTGAGGGGTTTTGTTTTGAAATGTGTTTTATACATATATATGTATAAGCACATATACATATATATGTGTCTATATACATATATATACACATATATACATACATATATATATATATGCACACACACACAGAGAAAGAGACCCTACAAACATAAACTAGTAATTTTCAAAGAAAGTCACTACTCATATTAACTCAATGCTAGTTAGAAATTAGAATTTCTAGAATGAAAGACTACTTTGGAAAAAAATTCTGCCTTCGTGTACTAATTTTTAGTACTCATTTTGTAGAGCTGAGATGATAGAGGGTCACAATGTCAAAGCAGCATTATACAGACATCAGTTTTCTAATAAATGTCTGAGTAGGAAATGTTTTAGTTAATCTGATTCTAAAGCTATTTTGAAATCATCAGTGAATCTTAGAAAGCCTTTTAAAGAGGATTTATTTTCAACAACCCCTCAGGTTAAAATGGTTAACAGCTGAATTAAGTGCTGTACCTTCAGTGACCTGAAAGTGGAAGGGAAAGAGCACAAATGAATAATTTGTAGAAATGTTGTACTTTATTCCCATTAAGCACAGAGGGAAAAAATGAAGAGAAACTTGGCTACTGAACAGAAGAATTTTAGAAATGAAAATGGTTTTAAATAAAATTGGGACACTTTCCATGTGTCAAGCACTTTACTAAATACTTTATATTCATTATCTCATTGTAATTCTCACAGTGCATGATATGTAGAGTCCTAAAATCTTCATTTGGCTAATATAGGCATCAGAGTATTCTAATCTCACTTTCTTTTTCAAATTAAGCAGCTGAAATCCAAAAAAGGAAAATACTTCCTCAAGATATCCTATGAGGTCAATAGATTAGGACCTCTGACTCTCTTGATTCCTTGCTCCTAATTCAGTATTTAATTGCCTCCATAAAAATTATATGTGTGTAGAAATATATATATATAGAGAGAGAGAGAAAGAGAAATGTATGTGTGTGTGTGTGTATAAATTTAAGTAAGACCTTTGTAGGGGCTTACTAAAGTTAAGTATATCATATTGTATAAACATCCTTTAAAGATATTCTGTAATAGAAATATTATTTAATTTTTTATATAGATGAAGTCAGATTCTTTTATTTAAAAAACAAAAGCACATGCATTTTCTTATTGCTTTTTTAGGTATGGCCATGTCTCATATTAGTAAAAGGCTTATAATTAAGTAGTAAACCTGTTTGATTTGACTTTTGTAATTCTTATACCTTTGAATTTCATTTCAGTGAAATATTACAATAAATACTTATTTGTTTAAAAAGATAGGAAAGTGTGTTTTCTATGTTATTCTCCATAATTAATGAATTTCTGCAATAGCAAAGGGATCAAAACTGCTATTGGATAATATATGTAACTGTTAATTTTGCCTTAAAATCCTTTCCATATAAATAAATATGAAAATAAAACTAGATAAGTTAACTTTTAGTGTCTGACCATGGTAGTAATTCATCTTCACTTCAAAAAATATGTTAAGATATGTATATATATAAAAGAAGATAAAAAGTCATCCACTATTTATTCAACAATAATTGTTCACATTTTAATTTTTTCTATAAAAGAATATACGATTATGTATATATATGTATAATTGTGTATGTATGAATGTGTATATGTGTACGTACATGTGAGTGTGTGAGTCACTGTTTGTGAATCTGTGTAAACATGAAGTGTACTTACTCTTTTAAGACGCCAGTTTCACATACCCATATATAAAAAAAGTCTTCTGTGTCAATATTTTTTGCATAGATAAAACTCAGTATTATAGTTAATAATGACTTCTTCTCATGAAATGAAATTTTAACTAGGCTTATCACAGATTAAGAAATAACATTAATTGATATTTTCCTAAGTATGAAAGGAAAAATAGATAAAATTAATCTTTGTCATTATCTGTTTTTATTAATATCTTAACAACATATTTTCCTAATTTCTTTTGTTTGGGTACTTATTATATGGAAAACTAGCAGTTCATACTACTGAATATAAAATTTGCTTGGACAAATGCATAATTTTTATTTCCTGCCTTATACATTTTTCCATTTTCCAAATTCTTTGTTGATAACTTGTAGTATATTCACAAATTAAAAAACTAAACATTAGAATATTTAATAAGATAAAATTTAGAGAAATCAAAAGTTTAGATTCTTTAAATTGAAGTATTTTGGGAAAAAAACTAATTTAAAAAGTCAGAATAGTTGAATAAAGTGGTAAGAGGTAGTTTATGTAAAAGGGTTTTAATAACTAGCTTTTGAAATAAAATATAAGTAATAAGAAAGTAATATTTGAAGTAATTTCCCAGCTTCATATTGAGTGTGACATAACATTAACCACAATCAATAAATTAATATGAACGTTGAGTACATCTTGTAGAGAGATGTACTCAAAATGCAATTAACATGAAGACATGCAAGAGAGTGTCTTACAGAGTCAAAAAGAAGCAGAGGAGCTCAAAATCTGAATGTGTTATTCAGGAGACCAAGACCAGTGTTCCTAAAATTTTATTGTGTTTGTGAATCACCTAAGGATCCTTCTAGTATTTGGATTATGATTCAGTAGGTCTTGAGGAAGATCTGGTATTTTGCGTTTCTAAGAATTTCCAAGTAATTTTCATGTTGCTGGTCTGTGGAACTACTCTATGAATTAAAGGAATTTAGGTATTCTACTAATTACTTTTTGTGTATTGGCCATCAGTTTGCAGTACTACACTAAATTTGTAGATGATACATTTAAAGATTAAAGTGGTTAAATAATTTATGAAAATTCTCATAGCGAGTGTATTATTTTCTTACTGCTACTGTACCAAATTACCATGACACGGTGGCTTAAAATAACACAAATTTGTTATCTTTAAGTTCTAGAGGTAAGAAGTCTGAAATGGGCTAAAATCAAGGTGTTGTTAGTGTTGCATTCCTCTGGAGACCTTAAAGGACAGACTATTTACTTGCCTTTTCCAGCTTCTATGTTCTCCCCTACCCCTATTTGTTGGTTCATGCCCTCATTTCTACTTTTTCTAAGCCAGAAAATAAAGGCTGGTTCCTTCTCACTTTGCTACCTCTCAAGTTCTCTGCTATAGTCATGGCATCTCCTTCTCGGACTCTCACTTCTTTCTGTCTCCCTCTTCCACTTTTAATCCCTTATGATTATATTGGGTCCAATTGGATAATCCAGTATTATCTCCTTATTTTAAGGACAGTTGATTAGAAACCATCATTCCATTTTCAACCTCAATTCTCCTTTGACATGTGTTATAGGTTGAATTGTGTCCCTCCAAAATATATGTCCTATATTAAAACATATAAAGTCCTAACTTTTAAATATATAAAATCCTAACCCCCAAACTATGAACATGACCTTATTTGGAAATAGGGTCCTTGCAGATGCAATCAAGATAAGGTGAGGTCATTATGGTTGGCTTCAATCCAAAGTGAAATATATCTTCATAAGAAAAGGGAAATTTGGAAACAGACACAATTTGGAGCTTGGTATGAAATGGAAAAGGCAGGTGTGTGATGAACCTGCAAGCTAAGGAACATCAAGTATTGATGGCCACAACGACAAATTAGGAAGAGACAAGGCAGTGTTCTACTCAGTCTCAGAGGAATCATGGCCCTGCTGAGAGCTTACATTTAGAGATTTAGCCTCTGAAACTGTTGAGAGAATAAACTTCTGTTGTTTTAAGCCATCCAGTATATTCCACTTTCTTATCACAGCCACAGGAAATTAATGCACCATTGAATATAATACATGCACAGGTTCTTAGGATAAGGACATAGGCATCTCTGGAGAACCATCAATCTATTACCACAAGCAGAAAATGATTTTGTAGTTGATTAAAATATGCCAATGTTCTATATTTTTGAAAATAATACATTGCCCTCAAGCCAACTTTGGTGGATGCTCAAAACAACAGTATGGGGGATATAGCCTTATAAAGATCAAAATGGAATTGTCCTGAATAGACTGCTAATGTCTTACCAAAAATGTTGACTATAACCTTGATTCACAGATGATGAATGATTAAAACCAATGATTTAAGATATCCAAAATCTGTGAAATATTAACTGGTATGGTTCTTTCTGGTCCTGGTTACTCTTTATATTATTAACAATGGATTTCTAATGGTGCAATTTTTTTTCTCACTTTCTCCCTTTGTTATGTGTTAGAAAGATGAATTTGAAGATGTAACTCAGTATCTATAGCTCTTCTTCTTACTCTCTATTTCTATTTTGATATAGGCCATAAAAGCTGAGAATATGGTGTTTTAGCTGTTTTCAACCACACCGGTAGGTTAGCACTAAAGTTGCCAACACGAGAGTACACAGTGCCCCATTGTCATCAGGACTGGGTAATAGGCTAAATGACTGTATCCCCAAAAAATCCACAGGTTGAGGCACTATTTCTCAATGTGATGTTATTTGAAAATGAGGCTTTTGGGAGGTGTAGGTTTAAATTAAATTAAATCATATAGAGAGTGCTTCAAGATGGGATTAATGCCCTTTTAATAACAGAAAGAAAGAACAGTCTCTTTCTCCCTCTCTTTCCATGAGCACATAACAAGGAAAGGTCACAAGAGTGCACAGTGAAAAGGCGGCTGCCTACAAGCTAGGGAGTGAGTCTTCATCAGACACCAAATTCATCATCACTTTAAACTTGGAGTTTCCAACCTCCAGAACTGTGAATATCAAAATTCTGTTGTTTAAGCCATTCTGTCTATGGTATTTTGTTATAGTAGCCATAGCAGAGTAAGACAATTTCAAGTGTCTGCTTTCCTGCAAAATAGGCTAGATTTTTCAATATTGTCCTTATTAGTAATAAATGGAACATATAATTTACACATAACTTATTTATTTTTCTTATTCTTCAGTTGGTTCAAAACTCATGAAGGTAAGGGAAGTACTAATTAAAAGTTTTGATACCTTACCCCCTTCATTTTCTGCCATTTGCCTGCCTGAATGCAATGCCCAAGTGTTAATGTGGTAATCAAAAATGTTTTTTCTTTACAGCCCACTGGGTGGAAATGAGTAACTTTCAATGACATTGCTAATAGAACTTATCGTGAACTTGCTAAAACCTCACTATTGATGGTAAATTAATAAAAAGGTAGCATTTGATCCCTTAGTATATATATCATTTATATCCTAGTGCTGAGACAGCCCCAAAACATCAGAGACTGTTACTTTGACCTGCACAATCACTCATGCTGAATTAAACATTTATAAATAACATGAAGACTTCTGTGCATTTTGTCATTAGAGTCCATTAGCACAGTAGAAACAGGTATCACTCTTCCTTGACCTCAATTCTAGTGAACTACATTTTCATTTAACTTTAGCCAGCCTTTCCCTTGGCCACACCTTGAACCTTGTCATCATAAAGGCATGTTCCATGTTAAAAAATAAAAATCCAACTCCATTTTCTCAATAAAAATAGTGTCTTCCCACCTTCCTTGTTCCGTCACAACCACTTGACTTGGTATTTTTGTGTCTACTTGTTTCTTATTTTTGCTTCATGAAAATCTCTAATCTGGTCATTCTTAAATTTCAGTGTGCATATGAATTAACTGAAGACATTGTTACAAAAACATTGAGTCCATTCTTCTCTCAAGGATTTTTCTGTCAGTGGACCCATGCTAACCATTCAAACTTATATTTAAATATCTCATAGAACAAAAGAACGAAGAAACACTTTGTCATTCCAAAACACAAAATTAACTTAAAATAGATCAGGAATCTAAATGTAAAACCTAAGCTATAAAACTCTTAGAAAAAAAACAGTGTCTTCTTTCACATGACACCCACGAAAGCAGAAATTAAAAATTTAAAAATACATAAATTGAACTTCATCAAAATGTAAAACTTTTGTGCTGCAAATGATACCATCAAGAAAGTGAAAAGACAATCCAGAGAGTGATCTACCAAGATGGCAGAGGAGAAAAACCGCCAGCCAGAGTGTCTCTGCAAAAAAGACAGATTTTAGAAGAAAGTAGAAGAAATAAGCAAGCAGACTAGCATACATTGGATGAAGGTCGGAAGGAGGGGTACCCGAGACTATGGGAGACTCCACAGGAGGAGGCTGTGGAAGAGAACTGGAAGAAGTGAGCTCCCAAGAAGCTCGGAGACCAGCAGCAAGGGTAGGTGGAGCGGTTAACTTGCCCCTCCCTTGTATCTTGGACTGCTGGTGGGCTCCCCAGTGGTTGGAGAGACCTGCGGACACCAGC
>VBSM01002608.1:73184375-73197363 GCA_008086735.1 Cheirogaleus medius | reverse complement strand
GATATAGCACCTCTTGTATTTTCCTAGATAGAGCTGGAACCCATTCTACTAAATTAAGTATCTCAAGAATGTAAAAACAAGCACCACATGTACTCACCAGAAAATTGGTATTAACAGATCAACACCTAAATGAACATATAGGAAGAACATTTATCTTGTGTTGGGCAGGTTGGAAGGGAGAGGAGGGGATGGATACATACAAGCATAATGAGTGAGATATGCAATGCCTGGGGGATGGTCACACTTGAAACTCTGATTCGAGGGGGGCGGGGGGCATGGACAATGTATGTAACCTTGTATTTGTACTCCCATAATATGCTGAAATAATAAAAAAGACAATCCATAAACTTGGGGACTATATTTGCAAATCACATATCTGATCAGAAATTATATCCAGAATGTATAAATAATTTTTACAATTCAATAATAAAAGAGAGCAAACTAATTTAAAAACAGCAAAAGTTTCTGAAGAGATGTTTTTTCAAAGAAAATGTACAAACAACAAAGAAGCATACATCAATAACAATAGATGTGCAACATCATTAGCCATTAGGGAAATGGAAATCAAAACCACAATGAGATATGAGTTCACACAATTTGGATAATTATAATCAAAAAGACTGACCATAACAAGTATTGGTAAGGATATTAGTAAATTGGAACCCTTCTGTTGGGACTATAAATTAGCATAGCGACATATTAAGAAAGCAAGAACTTTTCTGGATTTCTCAAGAAGAAATCAAATGCGAGCAGAACATTGTCCCATGTTCACTTCTAAATGAAAAATTCTGAAAAGAGTATGCATTTTAGCTAGAAGCATTGCGGATACCTTAATTTCTATTGTTGTATAACAGATTACCCATAAATAGTGGCTTAAAACAATACCAGAACCTGCGACCTTCTGATTTTAAGATTGTTCTTTTTTAAGCACCTAAGGAGGCAAGAAAAGCTGCTTCTTTCTCTGCTGCACCCCTTTTAATAAAAGGATTTGTTGTGTAACATTTGTATCCAGTCAAAAGGCCACACTTAATGACCTAGAAGGCCACATGTGGCCTTAAGACAACACGTTCCCCTCCCCTGCCAGACTGGCCATAGTGGACTCATATCTTATAAGAGTCCAGCTGTACGCTCTGTGGCATAATTGCTCATTCAGGTTATTGGCAAAATCCAGTTTCTTGTGATCATAAGTGTGGGTCCCCAATTCCTTGCTAGCTGTAAGCTCTCTCAGCCCCTAAGACAACACACATTCCTTCTCACAAGTCCCACTATCTTAAAATTAGCAATGAATTCACCAGCTGGAGAAAACTGTCTGCTTTTAAAGGGCTCATGTGATTACAATAGGCCCACTTTAATGATCTCTCTGTCTTAAGGTCAAGTATGCCATATAACTGTAAATCACAATCAAGGGAGAGATATCATATTCACAGTTTCCACACACAGTCAAATGAGAGGGAATTATACAAGTGTGAGGGTGTGAGGTCTTTCTTAGAATTTTATCTACCATAGCTGGCTTGAATAAAAACAGGGTTTTGTTATAAGACAGAAGGTACAAATGGGTATTGCATAAGGAACGACAACAAAATCCACTATAATGCCTAATTCTGTATTTAAGTCACTCTTTTCCCATACAGTCAACCTCTTGAAAACACCATCTATATTTGCTGACTTGATTTCCTCAGTAAGATTTGTCAATATCTTCTTGACTCACTCTGAGATTGTTCCACCACATCAATTAATATACTGTGGAAGGAATCACTATGAATCTTCAGATTGAAAATCCAGGAAGTGATTGCCAGCTTTTATTTTTTAGTCATTTCTCCAAAATGTTGACACTAGTAACCTTTCTTCCTTTGTGAAACATTAATCCCTTAATTAAATATATGACATTTTTGACTTCTAGTTTTATTCTTGAGCATTTTTATACACCTCTATACCTGTTATATAACACTTATTACATGGTGACTTAATGGTTATTATAGCAGGAGAAGCTTAGAGTGGTTGATTTATGCACATCCTTCATTACTGTCCTGCAACATGGAACAGGAATGGGATGGGATGGGAATTTGCTTCCAACTAGGGCAGAGAATATGGGACCTTGGATTAAAGGGCCAAAAATAGCTGGGCTGCTGGCAATGATCATATATAGACTGAAGTATACCACTTAGTTACATGCCATGACTCTCCTCCATTCATTAATATATCACGGCAGCTAGCAGTTACATGGACCCTGCATATATCTCAGATTTGACTGTGCAGACTAAATACAAAATGAAACAGAGAAACTCAATTACAAAGTGAGTATATAACCAAGAATTACCAGATATTAGAAGAAAGCCAGCATCATAAAATAGTAAAAACAGAAAAGTTGCAGGAAATAGAGTTAATAGATAAGCTGACCAGGATGGCACAGCAAATTTAACTAATATCAACAGAGCAATTCAAAAGCATATGAATATGTTATCATAAAAATAAAAAGTGATCATGGAGAAATAACCCAATATATGATAGGATGAACTTATAATGGGCAGTTAAGGAGCACATTAGTGAGCTAGAAGATAAAGCTGAGGAATATTTTTAAAGCATATTATGAAGGCATATGGAAATGGAATTTATAAGAAAAACAAGCTATAAATCTGAAAAGAACTCTCAGGAGTTGCAACATTTTACTAATAGAATGAAAGAGATGAGAGAAGGATGTAAAGTTAATGCTCAAGACAATGAGATGAGAATGGCTCAGAAATGAAGGAGAAAAGTGTATATTCTTAGACATTAATTTGAAACACTTTGGAAAATGGAAAATCCTATATAACTTCAAAGAGGCAGGATTATAGTTAATCTACATAAAGACACAGATAAAGTATATACATATATTTGTTAATATTTATGTATCTATTCATCCATATTATTATCAACACTGGAAGAAATCTTAGAAGCAAGGGGAACAATATCTTCAAAATCATGAAGAAAAATAATTTAAAGCATAGGTAGCCAAAATAAAATTAATGTGTAAAAATGAAATAAAGATAGATTAAGATAGGTGAAAAAACTATCCGAAATAATTTTGCAGGGTGTGCTCTAGGTAGTAAGGAAAAATGTTCTTAGAAAAAGAAGGGTTTTTATAGAAAATAAGAAAACTTTCTTCATAATTCAAAGATGAAAATGATTTTCCTTCATTAGACAGAAATATTGATAGTAAGATACTTTTCTTTAAATTTTTTCATATCCTTTTGAATAAAACAGACATCTCCAATCATATTCCTATTTGACATATGCCAGAATTAAATATATATTATATGCAAACAATGTTAAAAATCCAAATGCTAAAATATTAAGAATTATTAATATTATACTGCTTTTACTGTATATATTAAATATAGTGTTGTTTCCACTTATTTTCAGTGTTAATTAGCATTGAGTTCTAACTCATGGTTATATATTTTTTGTGATAATTTTAAAGAGAAATAATTTTCATCATGTAAAATTAAAGACCTGTAGGACTTTGACTCCAAAGAAAATACAAACCGTATGACTATTATATGTGCTGAGCAGGCTTTATGAAGTTAGAAAACAAAGATTAATCATAGTAAAATCAATTTTTAATTATCTGTGTGAGATTTTATATAATTACCAGGATCCATCACTATGTACTCTGTGTGAGACTAGATTTCAAGTCATCCATAAACCTTATTTTTTAAATATACTTGCTTCTAGTTTTTTTAATTACTAATAGTATATCACAGCATAATAAAAGACTAATTTTGTGGATTTTTTCGATGTAAGTAACCCAACCAAATCATAAAGGCATTGTGTTGCGTCACAACTGAATATTCCCAAAGAAGAGACTTTAGGCTCATTTAGTCAAACATTGCCAAGAAGCTTTCAACATGACTCTGCTAACATGATTCTCCTCACCTAGTATTCAGGCTTACATGGCTTACATACTCACAGTTTAAGATTCCCAGTAATAAGAGCAAAACTTCTTCTGTTAATGCTAATAGAGTTCCTCATATAAACCACATCATTACACTTTGGATCAAACACTCAACCTCAGACCAATCATCGCAAAGGATTGGATACTTCCATTGGACAAACTTTAGTTTGTGACAACTCAAGTCAGAACTAAGAAGAAAATAAAACAAAACATAAATGTATGCCTACTAAAATTATCCATAATGTCTACCTCCATATTACTTTCCTTCCACAATGAACATATGGTACTGAAGTAATACATACAAATTATTCAGAAAATATAGGCTTAATACTGGTGAGGAAGTATTAGTGCACTGTCTATAAGAGAAACAAATGAAGGAACCTGTTTTTTTGTGTATTCAATTGAAATTATACCAAACAAAAATTGTTTATAAAAAGTAGTAAATGTTACATATTATTAAATATAAAGCATTCATAATAACTTCTCCATCTATATATAAATCAATCATAAATGCTATAAAAACCAAAACCCAGAAATATTTTAGTTAATATTAGATCACTGATGAATATTTTAGTTTGAATGAGTGACATTTATTCTAAAATTTAAATGTAATTATCCACATTTAAGTTTCTCAAATTTTTGTCCATGCTATAAGAAATGAAGAGTGCTATCGATTGTTTGTGACTTGCCCTGCCAAATTCATTATTGAAACCTAATCTCCAACATGATGGTATTTGGAGTTGAGGTCTCTAGGATGTGATTATGTCATGGGGGCAGAACCCTTATCAATGGGAGTTGTGCTCTTATAAATAGGACATCAAAAGGCTACCTCACCCCTTTACCATGTGAGGATGCATGAACCAAAATGCAGACATGAACAGAAACCAAATCTGTAGGCACCTTGATCTTGGACTTCCCATCCTCTGTAACAGTGAGACATAAATTTCTGTTGTTTATCAGCCATCCAGTTTATGGTATTCTGTTATAGCAGCCCAAATGGACTAATATACACAATCAATGAATTATGTTTTGTTTGATATTCTATGACTTGGATTCTGCCTCCTTCAAAGTATTTGAGTATTGTTAATACCAGCAACAGTTTCCTAGATTAAAACAATCTCTTCTCTAACCCCACTATACTAACCATTAAGCAAATTAAGAGACATTTCTTATATTTGGTTATTTTCTATTTCAAATATCATATTTTATACAAGTATGTATGAGAGAGATGGGAGGTGGTATCTCAAAAAACCTAAATCTCAAAATCTAATAGATAGGCACTGTCACATATCTGATTTAATAGATGGCTTAAGGTGACTTTATATTTCCCTACCATGTAACATCCACCATACATTCTACCTATGTGTCTGTCTTGAAAATATGTTGAGAGATGAGAAATAAGTACAAATAACAAATAGTAATTTCAAACCTATTTGTAGCCATTTTCTTGACAATTCTTAGTTTTCTTTGGCTATAATCTCTTTTTTCATATATTAGACACTTTAGTTTTGGATTTATTTTGTATCTCAGGCCCGGCTGGACTCGTGGATTTGAGAATTGATTTTTTTTCTCCCTTTAATTGATAGCAGTACTTTTCAATGTTCTCTAAAAATAGTGCTAGAATTCCATCATTGGATTTCACTACTCTTGGCTGATGTGAAATGCTACCTCACCCAGTGGCTCTTCTGATGGTGTTGGCACCTGCCTTAGCTCTAAGACTGGGTATAGATGTCAGGGCATTTGACAGAATGTTAAAGAAAAATTGGGTTTAAATTTAACAATTCATAAATGTATAAGGGGATTTCAATCATCCTCAATAAATATTTTAAGTGGTTTGATTGCATTTTAGTCAAACATTTATTAAAAATTATAAAAAAGATGTATTGAAGGCAAGATTTTACAACTGTATACTGCACCATTTTTGTTAAAAGTCAAACTCAAATAGTATATTAAGTTGATTTTTTTTAACATTTGCTCTTAATGAACATGATTGTATACAATTTAATGCTATATATTGAAATTGGCATAAATTTAGGTGTTACTCTTAGAACTTACTAACTTTACCTTGTAGAAGATGCTTCTGTATGCCACCCAAAGTCTCTGCAGGGACAAGGCTTTCATCTCCCCAGTTACTGGAAATGTCACCTGCTGGTGGCTCACTGCTGAGTCCTCCTCATATATGGTGTCCTCAGTTGAATAGAGCTAACACCAGGAATTATCCTTCTTCAAAATAGCCCACATTAAATGATTGGTCAATGTAGGAATATAAAGGTCTGGCTCTCTGGCTCTCTTATCTTAACTTAAGATATACTGAAATGGTCATTCCAAACTCAGGATTACTTACAGGGCTGAGTGAGTGATGTTGTAAATGCATTCCAGGTCGACTCTTTCTTCTGCCAAATCCCTTAGTCATGGAAGCACGTTGTTTCTGAAAACATTCCTCAATAACCTGTTTGGAAGCAAATCCTGATCTCCCAGCTTGTTTCTTTCCCAGGAATACATCCAAAAATATGCTGCTTTCAGGTATGGATAACAAAGTAAAAGACCTTGGATCTGTTTAATTCATTTAAATTTACTTTGATTTCAAACTTAGATGACATTAAATAATATCACACTTTATATAGTATAATGGCTTTTTGTCTTTTTTATGGAAAATATATAATTCAGAATTTTCTTTCTTCTTACATTCATGCAAAGGGAAAAATGCAAGAAACATATAAATTACATAAATGTTCAAGATAGAAATGATAAATTGATGTCAAAATAAAAATCTTTAAGCTTTTTAGTTATCCTTTTTTCTTGTGGACTTAAATGCTGCTAGCAAATACACACATTTTATAAAAAATAAGATTTATTTTTCTTTAATTATACTCTTTGAGAACTGCCACAGGCGTACCTAATGAAAGCACTCATATAATAAAATCAGTACGCTTCATAGAGCCATCTCTCTTTCTCTTTCTAGGCAGGTAATATCCTTATGAACCATGAGTTTATATTTCTTTGTCATTCTATTAACATCAATTTATCATAAATAACAAAATCTTAAATCAGTAGAAGGCTTTTTTTTGGAAGGTAACAAGTAATTTTCTAAGTTATACTTATTTTTTTCTGATTACTTTCAATTTCCTAGTTCTGTATGTTTATTTGAGATGTCTGTAATTATGTACTACATTTGTCATCAAAGAAAAATGCAATGCATATATTATGCAATGTGTACTTGCTCAGTGTAGATTTGAAAATAATTTTTAAATTATAAATAAAAATACAAATTCACATGCAAACCTATTGTAGAGATAAGATTTATTATATCACAACTTTTGTCTGTACTTATTTTATTAAGTGTATTTCTTTCCAAAGTCTGAGAGTTTGAAACTATTGGGCTTTATCCTTCAACACTTCACTGTTTCACTATGGCCTATCAAACAAGCAGTACTGATCAATGAATAGTTATAAATATTTGTTAAATTATTGATTCTGTAAATAAATTAAAGAATGAATATCTTTTCTCACAGTGCAAAAATATTAATAGTAATAATTGTGATTGATAAGTGGGTGGATTGAGAGAGAAGAGGAAATAAAGAATGAATCACAGGCTTCTGTCTTGAACTAGATAGATGTTGGTTCATTTACTTAATTGTTTTGGACATTAAAAAATATGAGATGCCTATTAAACACTTATAAATAAATGTGGTTATTTATTTATTTATTTTTTTGAGAACAAGTCTGGCTACGTTGCCCAGGCTAGAGTGCCATGGCGTCAGCCTAGCTCTCAGCAACCTCAAACTCCTGGGATCAAGCAATCTTTCTGCCTCAGCCTCCCGAGTAGCTGGGACTACAGGCATGCGCTACCATGCCCGGCTAATTTTTTCTATATAGTTTTAGCTGTATAAGTAATTTCTTTCTATTTTTAGTAGAGACAGGGATCTCACTCTTGCTCAGGCTGGTCTTGAACTCCTGAGCTCAAACGATCCACTGGCCTCGGCCTCTCAGAGTGCTAGGATTGATGCCCGGCCCAGAAATAAATGTTAATACATAATTCTAAATAAGTGGTAAGTTAGCATTGCCAATAGCATACTTTAGGGATAAGTTAAAATGGGTGATATTACAAATTTGGAATCTTTATATAGCCTTCAGTATCTTCATCATTGCCTTGTATATGCATAAATGAGAAATTGCATTAGATGACTGGTTCCTAATGAGCCATTGAGAAATCCCAGTAATCATTAACTATATAAGGTTTCACACTAAATAATGATATTAAATATTATTAAATGTTAACATTAATGTTCATGTTAAATGTTAACGTGAAATAATGGCATTAGAAGTTGCCAGAAGATATGAACCAGGAGAGTCACAGATTTTTGAAATTCACGTTTTCTTCCATATCAAAATAAATATATCAATTATTTGGCATTCTGTCTTTGGAAATCTCTGCTGCTATCTGTGATTTTTTTACCAAGTACTTTGCTCTTGTGAGCAAAATCTAGCTAATTGTTAGTAAGAATGCAAAGGAGAAAGGATAGAGGGTACTTCATTTACCAAAATAAAAGCAAGAATTATTCTTTTTGGGTACAAATAAAGGTATTTTGATATTTAGATTGAAACTCATATTGTCATTCCATTTCTCTCATGAACACCTTATATTGACATTTCCTCCCTTCTACTTCCTCTCTTTTATAAAAAAAGGTAGGGAGAAAATAAGATGCAGCTCTGCTTTCCTTTAATATTATATTGTCTTTCCAGACACTGGCCATGTCCCTATCTTGTTCTTCTGCCACTAATATGGCTTGTATCATACCTTATCTAATGCTAAATATTAATATTCTTCACATGAGTCTATATATGTATTACACATATTGCAATTTCTCCTTTTTTACTCAAGAACCTAGATCCAGCTCATATTTCTTCTCTTTGATGCTTCCCTGGATCCCTCAGGTAGAGGCAGCCCTCACTCATTTTTGTATTCTTTCATCCATTTAACAAATATTTTTTAAGTTCCTATTTTGACCAGTTATTCAGTTAAATGGTAGAAATATGCCACAGAGCCAGAGGCAATATCTTCATAAAGTTTATATTCCAGTATAAGAAAAACAAATTAAAGAAAAATTATAAATTGAAATTTGTGATATGGATAAAGGTAATAGAAATTAATAGAACTGATTAATTTACATATAATATGGAAGTCTTTATTTTTTTTATGCAGTTTTCATTTTATGGCATTTTTGACGTGTGCCTTTTTCTCATTTACCTCTATTAGTCCAACTGCCTCCTTCTAATTTCACTGCCACTGCCTCAATATAAGTGCCAAAATTCATTATTAATATACAGTGTTATTATATTAATAAAAAACAGCCTGTGACTAGATAAATAAAACAAGTTTTGATTAGTGCTGGAAATTATTTATTTCAAATTATGTCTCTTTCTATTTCAGATTCTTAGAGCTCAACCATATGTTTACTGTCATATGCACAGATCTGTGGACTGTGAAAATAATCCACAGCTACCATATGTTAAAAGTAATATTTTTGCTGACACATAAAATGTACTAATTTTCAGTTTTCTTCTGTCTTCTTTCCTAAATACTGTAATAAAAATTCTATATTGCTCAATAAACTTTTTACCATATTTTAAAATCAAGGGACATTATTATAATTACTATTATTTTTATTTATTTTTATTTTATTTCAGCACATTACAGGAGTATAAATGTTTAGGTTCCACATATTGTCTTTGCCCCACCCAAGTCAGAGATTCAAGCATGTCCATCCCCCAGATGGTATGCATAGCACCAATTAGGTGTGTATATATCCTTTCCCATCCCATCTGACTGACACCGAACCTTACTAATATATGTGCACTTAAGTGTTGATCAGTTAATACGAAGTTGATGGTGAGTACATGTGGTGCTTGTTTTTCCATTGTTGGGAAACTTCACTTAGTAGAATGGGCTCCAGATCTATCCAGGATAATACAAGATGTGCTAGATCACCATTGTTTTTGTGGCTGAGTAGAACTCCATGGTATACATATACCACATTTTATGAATCCACTCATTTATTGATGGGCACTTAGGTTGTTTCCACATCTTTGCAATTGTGAATTGTGCTGCTATAAACATTTGAGTGCAGATGTCTTTTTTATAGAATGTCTTGTTCTTTTGGGTAGATGCCCAATAATGGGATTGCTGGATCAAATGGTAGTTCTACTTGTAGCTCTTTGAGGTTTCTCAATATTGCTTTCCACAGAGGTTGCATTAGTTTGCAGTCCCACCAGCAGTGTATGAGTGTTTCTGTCTCTCTGCATCCACACCAAAATTATTGTTTTGAGACTTTTTTGCTAAAGGCCATTCTCGCTGGAGATAAGTGATAGCTCATTATGGTTTTGATTCACATTTCCCTGATAATTAGAAATGTTGAGCATTTCTTCATATGTTTTTTAGTCATTAGTCTATCTACTTTTGAAAAGTTTCTGTTCATGTCCTTTGACCACTTTTTGATAGGGTTGTTTGATTTTTTTTTGCTGATTATCCTGAGTTCTATATAGATTCTAGAAATCAGCCCTTTATCAGATATGTAGCATGCAAATATTTTCTCCTATTCTATGGGTTGTCTGTTTGCTCTCATGATAGTTTCCTTGCCTGTGAACAAGCCTTTTAATTTGATTAGGTCCCATTTATTCATTTTTGGTGTTGCCATGATTGCCTTTGTGGTCATCTTTATAAATTCTTTGCTTAAGCCAATGTCTATAAGGGTTTGCCTAATATTTTCTTCTAGAATACTTACAGTTTCATGCTTTATGTTTTAGTCTGTTACCCAACAGAGTTGATTTTTGTGAGAGGTGAAAGGTGCAGATCCTTTCAGTCTTCTGCATATGGCTATCCGTTTTCCTAGCACCATTTATTAAATAATGATTCTTTTCCCCAGTGTATATTTTGTCTGCTTTGTCAAAGATTAGATGGCTACATGAGAATAGTTTTATATCTGGGTTCTCAGTTCTGTTCCATTGTTCTGTGTCTCTGTTCTTGTGCCAGGAAAATGCTATTTTAGTTACTATAGCATTGTAGTATAGCTTGAAGTCTGGTTAATTAATGCCTCCAAATTTGTTCTTTTTGCTTAAGATTGCTTTTAATATATAGGGTCTTCTCTGGTTTCATATGAAATATACAATTTTCCAGATCTGCAAAAAACGACATTGGTATTTTAATAGGGATTGCATTGAATCTGTAGATCATATTGGGCAGCATAGACATTTTAACAATGTTGATTCTGCTGAACCATGAGCATGGTATGGTTTTCCACCTATTTACATTCTCTGCTATTTCCTTACACAGTGTTTAGTAGTTCTCCTTGTATAGGTCTTTCACCTCCATAGTTAATATATTCCTAGGTATTTTATTTTCTTTGTTGCCATTGTGAAGGGTATTGAGTTTTTGATCTGGTTCTCAGTTTGATTGTTGTTGGCATATAGGAATGCTACTGATTTCTGTGCCCTGATTTTATAACCTGAGACTTTGCTAAATTTGTTTATCAGCTCCAGTAGACTCATGGCAGAATCTTAGGGGTTTTCTAGATATAACATCATACCACCAGCAAAAAGCAATAGTTTGACCTCTTCTGGTCCCATTTGCATGCCCTTGGTTTCCTTCTCTTGTCTTATTGCTATGGCTAGGGTTTCCAGCACTATGTTGAACAGAAACGGTGATAGAGGGCAACCATGTCTGGTTCCAAATCTAAGCAGAATGCTTTCAATTTTTCCCCGTTCAGTATGATGTTGGCTGTGGATTTATCATATATGGCTTTTATCATTTGCAGGTAGGTCCCCTCTATGCCTATTTTGTTAAGTGTTCTTATCATAAAAGGATGCTGAATTTTGTTGAATGGTTTTTCTGCATCCATTGAGAGAATCATATGGTCTTTGCTTTAAATATATATTTCTGTCCTTATGTCTTGGGCTTCTGTAATACAAACCTAATGATGGGGATACACCTAAGTAAAATGGAATGTCACTTTAAAAAGATGTGCAACATTAATAAAAATTCTAAAATAAAAAAATTAATTATAACAGTCATATTAAATAAATTGAGTTGTACAAGAACAAGATACTTAGAGTAGTGCAATGTGTAGGTTAGAATCAAAACATCTGTGTAAGAAAAAGGGAGAAATACGGGGAATTATCAGGTCACGATGGTGATTTGATGAATTCTGCTGATAGGGCTGGGGAAGTCTTCAGATGTGATGCAGATCTGATTAAATCTCTTCCAATCCATGCCATTGGACAAATTGTCCTTTCTTGAAGGACAATTTAAGCAGCTTATCTCATATTGCCCATATATATTTTCTACTGTGTGAGTAATAATATATTTTATAAGAATTTCATTTGAAGTTATACTCAGTACCAAAATTTCCAAAAGTAGTTAATTATCATGGTTAGTAATAATTGCGAATAAAACTACAACTCTTCTTAGCACACGAATAAACAGTTAGTGGTCAAAAATTTAAAGATCTTTTGGGTAATTTTCTTTAAACAAATCTGTCCTCTTCCTGCAGTAGGTAACACCTTAAAAATGTTTTTACATACTTTCTCCATAATATACATACCAAATAAGAATCCTGGAAAGATAAAAGCAATTAAACCTCTAACTTACAACCTAGTTCAGCAGGACATCAGATACTCAGTGTGATAAACTTATTTTAGTGTCATACCTACCAGCTGAAAAATAGTGACATTTAACTAACTACTAGCAACACAAGAAAAACAAATACAGTGTACCATTGGTTAGTTTTATTTCTCAGTATTCTATCAGCACAACTTACTACCCTGCACTTATTATCTGAAGCATTAGAAATGGAAATCTCTACTGTTTTTATAATCTCAAGAAACTGTACAACAAAGAATTTCTTAAATCTACAAACAAAAGATGAAGAAACACTGCTGGGCATGGTGGCTCACGCCTGTAATCCTAGCACTCTGGGAGGCCGAGGCGGGTGGATCCTTTGACCTCAAGAGTTCGAGACCAGCCTGAGCAAGAGTAAGACCTCATCTCTACTAAAAATAGAA
>VBSM01002608.1:73104549-73184275 GCA_008086735.1 Cheirogaleus medius | reverse complement strand
AAAAAAAAAACAAATAAAAAAAACAAAATGAAGAAACAGCATGATCTCAGGGGTTTTGATTATTCTTCATCATAGCTTAGTCAATGATTGGTGTCAAACTGTAAGCCAGTCAATAATCAATCACTGTATAAACTCTAAAGCAGAAAACATTCTGGTATCCCAAAATAAATGTGTATTTGATTCACTTTCTTACTCTGACTTTAAAAAGAAAAATTAAATTAACTCAAATTACATTTTGTTTAGATTCTGTTTTCCTCAAGCTATGTCATATTAAAGAGCTGCCTTTAAACTTAATATTCACCAAGTCCCATTCTTCCAGAACTATATACTAGGGGGAATTATGTATTTCGGCCCACCTTCAAATAGTCTAGAGAGTCCTTCCATTTATTCAATAAATCTTTATTGAGCATTTCAGATATGCTGGCTATTGTGAAAGGCGATGGACATATAATGTTGAAAAAAGTAAGCATGGTTCACACCCTTTTGGAGTTTTCTTTTTTTTTTTTTTTTGATTGAAAGTCTTTATTTCTCCTTCGTTTCAAAAAAAAAAGTCCTAAATAAGTGGAGTTTTCTATATAATGGGTATAATATGTACATATTAATTTATCATTAATATACACAAAAATGTCAAATAGTAGTATGGCAGTGAAACCAAATGAAAGGTGTACTATGCTATGAGAAATTAAAATATTTATTTATGCAAGAAACATATTTATTGAGCCACTCTATGTGACACTATACTAATCACTAGGAATCAGCAGTTAAAAAAATATATAAATTCAATGCCTTCATGGGATTTTTATACTAGTTGTGGAAAGACAATAAACAAATAAGAAAATATACAAATATACAACATGGATGTTGATGAGAGTTTCAGAGAGAAATAAAACAGAGTAAGACAGGTAAGGAGTCAGCCTTGTCCGAGAATTTTCTTGAGAAAAGGAGTCATGTGCTGCATGGCATCCCCAATTTTGTTTTTAAGGTTCAGATTCTCAAATCCTTAATAACTATTCCATTCCAGCTAAATCTGCTAACACACTCTTTGGAATACCATTTGAATACTGGACTTTGTTCCAGTCCTTTTTCCTTAATATAATTTTGAAAATTCTTTTAATTTCAGCTTTTTTGCATATTTTTGGTACTTCTATTTATTCTCTGAGACCTAGTATAAATAATTATTTCAAGTGCCTTTACTCTCCAAGCAAGTTTATAGTAATAGGATAATGACAGAGCTGATGAAATAATAAAACCCAGAAATTAAATAGTTAAAAAAGATATAAGTTTATTTTCTTTTCATGTAACAGTCTCTGGTGAGTATTTGGTGTCTGGTCAGGTTAGTGGATTGTTCTGCCACTTGCAGGACATGGCTGACAAGGTTGATCATCCTCATTTATACCAGCATGAAGAAAAGGCAAGGTGCAAAAATGCAAGACGAGCATCTTTTAAACATGAAAGCAGGGGTCACTTCTTCCCATATTATACTGATGCGTATTTCCTGACCCTTTATCACCTCAAGTAATCCTATATTCCTGTGAAAAAAGGAAGGAAGGATTTGGTTAAGAAAATTAGTCACCATAGTGAGAAATTTAAAATTTTAGTTTTCCAATGTTCCAATAGTAGATGGAAATGGAATTTGGATGTGCCCAAAACAATTATTTGATCTGATCACTCTGTGAGAATAGTGAAAATTGTTTAATTACGTAAAGAATTTGGAACTAGAATCAACATAAAATATAGTGACTGTGTATAGAAGGAGTTTAGGAAGACTTAAAGCTGTATGAAGTGATAGGTTAAAATTATGAGGGCCGGGCTATAGCTGCTAGAATTTCAGTTTGGTGGTTCTCAAACTTTCTGGTGGCAAGACCTCTACACACTCTTAAAAAGTATTGAGGTTCTCAAATAGTCTTTGTTTATTTGGTTATATCTATTGGCATTTACCATATTGGTATGTAAAACTGAAAATTAAAAAAATATATTTATTTGTAAGTAGCAATAATAAACTCATTTCTTGTCAGCATACTTTCTGGAAAAATACTGCTTTTACCCAAACAAAAACTAAGTGATAAAATGGGCATTGTTTTTTATTTTTACAAATCCCTTTGGCCTGATTAAATAGAAAATAGTTGCGGTCTCATTCTCATATCTGTCTGCATTTACTTAGAATTTCATATGTTGTGTAGCTTCTGGAAAACTCTGTTGCACACTTGTGAGAAAATAAACATGAAAAAGGTGAAATCTATCTTGGTATTATTATGAAAAGGGTTTGATCTAGTGGACCCACCTGTAGTATCTCATCCTCCTCCCCGAAAATTCCCTGGACCATACATTAAAGACTACTGACCTAGCCCTCAACTACCATTATCTTACCGTTGGATGACTAGGAAAACTGAGGAGCTGTTTTTCTTTCTTTCACTCTGGCATTCCAATAAGCTATTCTCCATTGAAGAGCCAGATAAATAATTTAAAAGTATGCATTCAATAATATCACTTTCCTTTTTAAATCTTTTCAGTGTTTTTACATTTCTCTTATAATACAGATCAAAATAGTTACTTGACTCTGTCTCATAAACCAGAAACTATTCAAAAATTTGCCCCCAAGATTTATGGCAGTGTAATAATTTAGAACACTATATAAGAGCATTTGATTTAATAGGCCTTTAATAGCTAATTAAAAGTGATTACAGATATTCTGTTTATATTTTTCAATTTTAATATTGGTACTTCACAAATTTATCCCTTCAACACTCAAGGCATGAAAATGTTTGTTTCTATTTTAATATAAAGCACTCGATGTTGAATACCCAATAAGTGTAAACTGCACAGCTAAAAAATAATAAAAAAAATGTTATTAAAACAATTGCAATCTCTCCCTTGCCACATAAAACCAAGTAATTATGAAACACTATGATTTATACTGATGTTAGCTGTTGGTCACTGTTGCATATTGGATACTATTTGACAACCACAAAATACAAATTACTAATATGCAAGGTGCAAGTAAGTTTAGTAGTATTAATTTAAGGAAAATTGTCTAAAGATTGGATGGAAAAGAATATACCCCCATAGAGAGATTAAAGTGATAATCATGGCTGGAAGTCAAAGAGTACAAAGAATTTAAGCCAACAAATTAGTGCCTATTTGGTGTAATTGCCAAGAGAGCCATTAATTTCAGCCTAGGAGAGTCGAGCTAGCCAACCCAGAAAGCAGAAGTGGGCAGGTATATCCTCAAGATTCTCTTTGGAGGTTATAGTAGTACAGTGTGCACCAAAATATCCAAATTTGAAAATGAATGTGCCATGTCAAAGAACAAGGAATGGATATATTGTTTATATAATTGGTCATAAAAGTTGCTTGAAAGAAAAAAGGAGACATGTCCTAAATAAATATGATTCCATAGTTAATTGTATTCCCATTCTCATAATAATAGTGTTATAGCTCTTTTAGAATTTGTATAGCAGTTTTTCCGGTCTTTACCAGAATACCCACCTAAAAAAATATAAAATAAAATAATATGACAATGTTTTCACATAAATTTAATGTACATATAGTTTTTGTTTTATATTTTTAGCTGAAATTAACATTGTTCTCTAAAAATTTAGAGCAACATCACAAGAAGTATTTTTCTCCAAACAAGTTAGAAATATTCTTTATAAAATTTCAGAATAGAAACAATATTTAAATCTGCTAACTTGAAATCTTCATTCATGAAACATAAGTTTACTGAACTTCTATATACAATACCAACAGTATTATAAGCTCTATAGATGCTGAACTAAATGAACTAGTTTTTCCTAGCCTTACCATCCAGTGATATGAGAAATGCATATTTTGTTATTGTTTTAATAATCATGATTAATTAGTTCTGCAGTAGTGGAAATTTTCATATATTTTATTAATTGAAATATAATCTTTACATTTTTATAATATAAAGATCAATAAAAGTGCAGAGTCACTACTCTGTTTTTCATATAAGAACTCTTGCTGAAATAATCCAAGTGACTAGCTACAATTATTGAAGAAAATATCAATGATTCAATAATAGGATGCTGGGCCTACTTAATCTTTGAATTAGATCATAATGTGAAATATTTATAAATACATATAAAATATTTTACTGATACAAATATAATACCATTTTAAAGTTTGTAGGATCTTTAGCGATGTCCCTTCTCTCATTCCTGATATGTAAAATTTGTATCTTTTTCTTGGTAAGTCAGGCAAGAACATTATAGATTTTATTGATCTTCTCAAAGTATCAACTTTTGGTTTCACTTATTTTTCTATGTTATTATTTTGTTTTCTATTTGATGACTTTTTAATGTCTCTTTTCTTCTACTTACTTCAGGCTAATCTGCTCTTCTTTTTTGTTATTTCTTAAGATAGAAACTTTAGTCATCATTAAGCCTTTCTTCTTTTCTAACGTGAGAATAGAAAGCTATAAATTTCCCTTGTAGCACTGCTTTGATTGCAGCCCATAAGCCTGGATGTCTGATGCTGACTTTTTTTTTTTTTAATTTCTTTAATAGGCACAGGGATATTCAGTTTACCTATTTTTTATTGAGGTTTGGTAGTTTGTAGCTATCAAATAAATGGACCATTTAATCTATGTTATCAAATGTATTATCATGCCTTAGTTATTATTACTGCATAGGAAATTACTTTTAAATTTAACAATTGGAAAACAAATATAATCTCATAGAATTTCTGAAGATCAGGAAAGCAAGCTCAGCTCTGAGTAGCTGTGGCTCAGGGTCTTTCATGGGACGACAGGCAAACTGTCAGCTGGGGCTGTGATCATTCCAAGGCTCCGAAAGGGCTGGAGAATCCACTTCAGGGTTCACTCACGGGATCATTAGCAGACTTCAGTTTCTTTTAGCTGTTGTTCAAAAGCCTCTGTTTTTCATTATGTGACCTTTCCAAAGGCTGCCTAACTTTCCTCAAAACCTGGTTGTTGGCCTCTCCTGAAACAGAAAGGGAGATAGATCTCAAAAGACATAATCTGCAGTGTTTTATAATCCAATTCAAGAAATGATACACTATCACTTCTGCCATATGCTATTCATCACATAGATCAAACTTGGGTTGCAATATGCATCTTTAACTTATTATTTTATGCTTAGCATCAATATTGCTCCATTTCATGTAAATTATTGGAACATTGCAACATTTCCTTCATCCTGAAGACCTCATTTTAACATATTTTTTTATCATGCAGACTTGCTGGGGACAAATTCATTTTTGAATCATCAGAAAATATGCTTGTTTTACTTGCTTTTTAAAGAATATTCTTGTTGGATATTGATTTCTAGATTGACAGTGATTTTCATTGTATTGTATTGTTTGTTTGTTTTCTTTTCAGCACTTTAAAGATCCCATTCCTTTGTATTCTGGCCCCCATTGTTCCTGAGGAGTCATCGTTTATATCACTGTTACTCTCTACACAATGTGATTTTTTTTTTCTTCTGGCAGCTTTGAAACTTTCCTTTTTACCCTTGATTTATAAGGTTAACTATGATTGTGGTTTTGTTTGTCTGGATCCTACTTAGATTTCACTAACCATAAAAATGCATTCATGTTTTTAACCAATATAAAAAATTTTCAGCCATTATTTTTTCAAACGTTAGTTTAGGCCATTCTTCATGAACCTTTTTTTCTTCAATTTACTTTCTGCTATTAAATCTATCTTACATATATTACATTTCAGATATCTAGTACTTACATCCTGAATTTATTTTTGTATCTTATTTGTTTATATGTGCTTTAGTTTTTCTTCTGAGATTCCTTATCTGTTCCCTCATTATACTCATCTTCCCTTAAGAATTTTAAATATGTTTAAAATACCTGTTTTAAAGTCCTTGAACTGGCCAGGCACGGTGGCTCACGCCTGTAATCCTAGCTCTCTGGGAGGCCGAGGTGGGTGGATCATTCAAGGTCAGGTGTTCGAAACCAGCCTGAGCAAGAGCAAGACCCCGTCTCTACTAAAAAAAATAAATAAAAAGAAATTAATTGGCCAACTAAAAATATATAGGAAAAAAAAAATTAGCCGGGCATGGTGGTGCATGCCTGTAGTCCCAGCTACATGGGAGGCTGAGGCAGTAGGATTGCTTGAGCCCAAGAGTTTGAGGTTGCTGTGAGCTAGGCCGATGCCATGGCACTCTAGCCCAGGCAGCAGAGTCTCACTCTGTCTCAAAAAACAAAACAAAACAAAAATAAATAAAAAATAATAAAGTCCTTGAACACTGATTTCAGCACCTAACTCATTGTAAGGTCTGTATCAATTCAACTTAAAAGATCATTTTTATGTCACATTTTCTGCTTCTTCACATGACTTGTAATTTTTGCTTATGCTATACATTATTAAACCACTTTGTATATTGAGGTGTGATTAGCATATGAAAAACAACATATTTAGTGTACAACTTGATGAGTTTGGAGATAAGTATATATCCAGGAAACCTATATATTTGCATGATACATTTAATAGATCTGTTGTTACATTTAGTAGTATTGAATTTTATTCTGGTATGTAGGTCAATTAATAACAGATCATCTTGATCCTTTCAAGTTTAATTTATTATTTATTAGGGCTGCTGTATTTTTGATTTGCTCTTGGTCCTAGAGCATATTGTTAACTATATGGTGCTTATCCTTTCTAGGGTCTCAACTAAGTGACTGACTGAGTTCCTCAGTGAAATATGCCTACCCTGGTTGAGCCAGATTTCCAACATTTCCCAGTCGCGTTCAATGTGTAGTATCTCTACTCTGCTGTTAGCACCACAGCAAGGACTTTCTTCTAGTCTCTTTGAATATTCACCTTGCATATGCCGGACCAGCCATGGAACAAGGGCATGCAGACTTCCCAGTCCTCCCTTCTGCTCAGTTTTTTTTTTTCCTTTTCTGCCTCATAAATTAAAGCTGCACAAGCACCACAGAGTCCTGATTTCTGCCTTCTCTACTGCATAAGACCATCTCGTTTTGTTCTCACTCCACTCTCACATGCCACAGCCTAAACGGTGACCCCAGTCAGGAAGCCAGGGAAAATGTGAGGCTTACATTATGTTTCCCTCCTGTCAAAGCTTGCAGTCCTTCACTGGCTGTTGCTTAATACCTGAAAAGAGTCGTCTGCTATAATGTATTCATTAAGTTTTACAATTGTTTATGGTGGGGGACTGGTATAATATCACTTATTTTACCATAGTCTCAATGTATTACTTGTTGAATGAATAAATTCATGAAAAATTCAGATTTGTAAATAGATGTAAAAAAAATTCAGTACATATTTGTTGATTGCTTAAACACATCATTCATAGCTAGGTATAATCTATTGCTTAAATAGTTGTACAAAGGTTCTGAAACCATTAATTGAATGGACTTATGGTCCATAACTTGGTTATTTCCCCTATAGAACCTTTCTTTACCTAAAGGTTGACTAGTCAAATGTATCAATAAGTTATTGTAATTTGGTAGCTATGTAACCACTTCCAATCAAAAATCATAACTTCCAAGATTTAAGTCTATACAAAACTTAGTGATGGATGTTGGTTTTATAAGAAGTATCCTGAAAATTAGCCATAGCAATTATACTTTACAGTCATTTTAAAAGTTTCAAAATGCCATTCTTTAAGTAAAAAGTATAAAAATAGTTTAATTTTATATTTTGTTTTTGAAAATCATGAATTTTTAGTTTAACATGATAAGCCACAATAATTATAGTTCTACTAATATTTTAAATAAAACATAATTTGATAATTGTATGAGAAATGGATTTAATAATATTTGAAATGAATTATTTTTCTATTTATCCAGTTAATTTTATTCTATGCAAGTTAACTTTATGCATGATGATTACAGAGATCCAGGAAAATGCAAAATGGACATTAAATTTGAGACCTAATTAATAATTAAGGTACACAAGGGGAAACAAGACAATTTATTCTGACAAGCAATATTACTTATCTCCCAGATCACCTTGTCCTGTCAGAAGAACCTTCATCCCAATGACTTTATTTCAAACATATTGCTTTTGAAATAACAGCAGGGATTTCTGGGCTTCTCAGCATCTCTTGTTTACCATTTAGTGTCATGCTTAATGATCAACATTAAAGTTATAGCTTTAAAACTACCTTAATTAGAGTGGCAAAAGCTTTAAAAAGTTCGTTTCAAAAGCTCAGATCATCAAATTAGATTGCCCTCATATATTCTGATTATATGATAAGGTTCTTGTAGTGAAACATCGTAATCACATTTCCAGTGAGACATTCTGTTCCATTGTAAGGTAAATTTTCCTACCCACAGTACTTCCTGTTAGTGCATCGTGTCTTCAGCTCTCCAGGTTTTAGTTGGTTGAACAAGACTTAAATAAGTAAAACATTGGTTTGCCTATATCTATGAGATGCCCTGCTATATAATACTGTGCTCAAACTGAGACAATGTGTTATGATAAGATTTCCCTTGAACTCTTTTTAATTAGGGATTAGAGAAGTTTGTTTTGTACACGTGATCTTACACTTACATATATTTTTAAATTAAACTTCTTTTTTTTTTTTATTTCTTTTTTTTTTCTTTTTTTTTTTTATTCCATCTTGTAATGGGGGTACAAATATTGTTTGGGTTACATACATTGCCCCTCCCCCGCTCCCCCCCACATGCCTGCGCTTCAAGCGAGTCCAATCCCCAGGTGGTGCGGATGGCACACATTATTTAAATTAAACTTCTTATTGACGTGCAACATATGTAGAAAAGCACATGAATCATATGTATACACCTTGTTAAAGTTGCAGAAAATGGATAAACTTACATTAACACCATCAAAGTCATAAAATGGAATATTTTCAATGCCCAAGAAGTTCCCTTATGTTATTCTCTGATCACTAACAACCCACCAAGGAAACCACTGTTCTGACTTCTAATACCGTAAATTACCACAAATTGTCTTTGTGCCCAAAGTTATTTTTAATAACTGAAATTACGTATTACTTAGCTGTTTGGACCTAACTTCTTTTGCTTAATATGTTAATATGATGCTTGTGAGATTCATCTATGTTGTTGGGTATACTTATGGTGTAGTTTTTCTCTCCGGTTTATACCATTTCACTTTATGGATATTCCTAAATTAACTCATGATTTCTTGATATACTTAATATATATTTATAGTTTTGATGTTTACATATTACTGCTATAAAAATTCTAACATGTGCCTTTTGATAAGTAGTCTAATCAGTATAAAAGTGTGAGCAGAATTTCTAGTTTGTAGGTTGTGTATACCTATTCAGCTAGAAAAATCGTTGGGTATATTAGTTTCTTATTGCTGCTATAAGAAATAAGCACAGACTTAGTGGTTCAAGATAATACAAAGTTGATCTCTTAGAATTCTGGAGGTCAAAAGTCCAAAATCAAAATATTGATAAGGCTATATTCCTTCTGGAGATTTCAGGGAAGAATCATTTCTTGTTTTTGTTATTTTTTTCCTTGCATTTTTTTCCTGAATTCCTTGGCTCAGGGGCTCTTCCTAGCATTTCAACTTCTTGCTTCATCATCACATCATATATCCCACTACTAACTCTGATCCCACTGCCTTCCTCTTATAAAGACTCATGTGATTACTTTGTGATTACTACCCAGAAAATATGAGATAATCTCCCCATCTCAAGGTTCTTATCTTAATCATATTTGCAAAATTACATTTGCCATGTAAAATAACATATCAAAGATTCTGCATATTAAGACATTATTCTGTCAACCACGATATGAAGTTAATATGAGTAGGAATACTAGACTTTAAGTCAAAATGTTTTTGAAGATTGTTAGGATACAGACATTAGAAACAATTATCTGATATGGCCTGGGATGCCATTGTTCTTTAAAAATACTAGAAGGTGGGATCATTGAAAGCTATTTTAGAATCCTTCTGCCACTGTTAACCTATGTGTGTGTGCGTGTGCACGCATGTGCTGGTGTGTGGGTGTGTGTATGTTATATGGTATTCTAGTTGTCTTTGGTGGGTCTCTTACATTTCTAAGGATAAATTTCTTACGATGACTGACTTATTTTATATCCTATGAACTAAAAGATACAAATCGAGACAAAATAACATAAATAGACTATCACATTAATTAAGCCATTTTCAGAAATAATGTATTAGTGAATGTAAATCTCCAAAGAGTAAGAATGTCTGTTTATGGCTACATTTAGTTCTCAGATTCATGACTATTTGCTCTAAAAGTCTCTTTTGTGAACAGTTTTTAGCTAAAATAAAATACTTCAAATAAATTAATGAAAATACATAGTCTTGGGAAACTCTTGTGGGGAGGGAGAAATTATTTAAAAAGTAACAAAAGTCCCAATTGTTTATCTTTGTTTTCATTGTATTTGCTTTTGGAGTCTTAGTCATAAATTCTTTGCCTAGGCCTAGATCCAAAAGAGTTTTTCCTAGGTTTTCTTCTAGAATTTTTATAGTCTTACATCTAAAGACATTTAAGTCTTTAATTTGTCTTAAATTTATCAACCTGCATACATCAACTGATAATTGGTTAAAGAAAATGTGATACATTCACACACACACACGCACACACACGCACACACCATGGAGTACCACTCAGCCATAAAAAGGAATGAAATAATGTCCTTTACAGCAACTTGGATATAATTGGAAAAGATTATCCCAAATGAAATAACTCAGGAATGGAAATCAAATATTACATTCTCAGTTATAAGTGAGAACTGGACAATGGGTGCACATGCCCATACAGAGTGGAATAATGGACATTGGAGTCTTCAAAAGGCGGAAGAGTGGGAGGGACTTGAGGGATGAAAAATTACCTGTCAGGTACAATGTACACTATTCAGGTGATGAGTACACTAAAAGCCCAGACTTCACTACTACATAATATTCATGTGACAAACTGCATTTGTACCTCCTAAATCTATAAAAATAATAAAAAATTAAAAATTAAAGTAACAAAAGTTAGGTTTATTTTTAAAATGCAAATTTAATCTTTGTAATAAATTATTCTTCACCTCATGGATACATTTAATTACACTCAAAAACCTAATGTAGAGTTATTAATTCTATATTAGTAACATGTCGTACTTTGTCTCACAATTTGATTGGTTTTAGATGTTTTTAGTGAATTGCATTACAGGCTAAAGATATTCAGATGTTAATTTATACAGTCAGATGTTACAAATAGGGACCATGTTGAAGGTATTTGTTATATGAAATCATATATATTTCATTTTTAGTAACAAGTTAATAACCATTTTACTCTCATAAAATAGATTCTTATTTAATGGTTGACTTAATTTACACAAAAAATCTTTATAGTTTTGAAAAATAAAAGAAAGTAGTAGTAATCCATTTCATCAGTTATATTTGGTCTTTTGTATCTGAGAATGATTGTATTGTAAGGAAATCATTCATACTATTTCATTCTGAAAAGAAGGCATGATTTCTTTGAGTTTCTGACTTACTACCAGAAAGAATTCTTTCCATTCTATTAATAATTCTGTAGTAAAAGATGTCTAAATGAGCTGTTATATATTAAAGCAGTTATATATTAAAGTTATCTCACATTTTAGTACATTAATTGCCACATTAAAATGTGGTATTGATCTAACACTTTATAGTAGATACTTATACTTAGTGAATTCACTTTACAAATTCACACAACATCTGACGTTTTTTAGATAAAACTTACTACATGTAATTGTGTTTGTAGAGTATTAGTCTATTTATGATGTAGTTTTGTTTCGTTCACTAAACGTTAGTTAAGTGGAAAAAATATTTCATTAGGAAATTTATTGTTAACAGTAACTTCTACCCCAATACTTCTACTAAGGGGCTTTGGGAAAACTAAGCCAGACTCTGGAAGACAGTGTTACCAATATTGCTTTTCTCCCCTTCTATAGACACAGAAGTCTGTCTACACTGGTTTTCACTTGCAGTATGGGTCAATAAGTTCTTACCAGGTCAATACTCTTGCAGAAGACAGTAGCAGAGAGAGAGAGTCAGAGAGAGGTGAGAACCTTCTATGTGTAAATGTTATGGAAATATCTGGCTGACCCCAGTGCCATCTATGCACAAACAGACTGTAAACAGCCCAACTAAAGGGAAAAAGTATGACTGAACTAAGATATGAGGAGCCCCTGTAAAAAACATAGAATTTTTAGTTTATGTACAACCGAGTTAATCTCCTATTAAAATAAAAATATTGATACTCCTGGCAGAAATAAAGTATAATCTAAAGTTTCCACAATATTATGTTCAAGATATAAGCAAATACTACTTGATGGATGAATAACTAGGGAAATACGGCCCATTATCAAAAGAAAATAAAAGCAATGGAAATCAATCTTTATATTTTGGAGTAACCAGAAAAAGAATACAAAACCTTATACCCAATGAGATAATGAAAAATGTGCTTGTAATTAATGAGAAGATAAGAAATAGCAAAAAGAAAAATATATCTTAAAAATATGAACCATATGAAAATTCTAGAACTGAAAATACACAAAATGTAAACATTACTGGATAGGCTTACTAGTGGAATGGAGATATCAGAAAAAAAGAATCAACAAGCCTGAAGGTCATTCAATATAAATCATCCAAGGAAAGGAAACAAAGGCTAAAGATTGAAAAAAATAAATAAACAGAGCCACAGTAATCTGTGGGAAAATATAAAAAATTTCAGTATATGTGTAGCTAGAATTACACAGAGAAGAGAGAAAAAGAGTGTGTCAGAAAAAAAATGATTATCCCAAATTTTCAAAATGTTGTCAAAGACATAAATCTATATGTTGAAGAAGTTCAGTAGACATTAAGAAGGATAAATGTGAAGAAAGCCATGGCAAGGCCTGTTGTAGTAAAAGTACTAGAACCCAAAGATAAATAAAAAGTTTTCAAATTATCCAAAGGAAAAGGACATCATATACTGGAGAACCAAAACTCTATTGACCACTCATATCTCATTAATAACAACAGAAGCCAGAAGATTGCAAAAAGACATCTTTAAATTATTAAAAGTAATAAAACAATAATTTCACAATTTTATATCCACAAAAAAAATCCTTTAAGAATGGAAATAAATAAACATATTTTCAGGTTAACAGAAATAAGACAATCTGTGGACAGCTGAATTGCAGTCCAAGAAACACTAAACATTGAACTTTAGTTGAAAGGAAATTATACCGATAGGAAACTTTGATGTTTATAAATAAATACATAGTATCAGCTCTGAGAAAGATCTCGTAAATTAAAGCATACATTATTCTCTGGGTTTCAGTACAATACCTATGCTAATAAAAATATAATATTTCCATTGATTTTATTACATCATATGTAAAGCATAAAGGATGAGATGGAGTGATGTTGGTAATGGTAATGGCCTTATATGGTTTCAAGTTCACTTATATTAATTCCTAGAGACTGTGATATATATTGTAATCCTTAGATAAAAAATATTGTAAAGAGATACAGCTAAAAGCCAATAAATAAAATAAAATGTACTTTTAAAAATATTCAAATAATAAAATAAATAATGAATGAAAAAACAAAAAACAAAAAAGAAAATAAGCTGAAAGATCTAAATCAAGCAACTTCTTTTTATCTTTTTTTTATTTCAAAATATTAAAGGGGTACAAATGTTTTGTTACATTGAAAGCTTTTGTAATGCTCTAGTCAGGGCTATTAGTGTTCCCATCGCCCAAAGAGTGTTTATTGTTCCTCTTAGGAGGAATTCACCTCTTCCTTCTCCCCTGCTCCCCACTTCTTGATTTCTAATATCTTTTTCTTCTCCCTGTGCCTATGTGCACCCACTGATTAGTTCCAGATTATTAGAGAATACATGTGGTGGTTGTTTTCCCATTCTTGATATACTTACTGAGGATAAAGATCTGTGGTTTCAGCCAATTTGCTGCAAAAGACATTAATTCATTTCTTTTTATAGCTGAGTAGTACTCCATGGTATACATGTACCACATTTTGTTAATCCTCTCATGAAATGATGGGCACTTAGGTTGATTTCACATCTTTGCAATTGTGCTGCAATAAACATTCTAGTGCAGGTATCTTTTCGATAAAATGGCTTCTTTTCCATTGGGTAAAGACTCAATAGTGGGATTGCTGGATCAAATGGTAGGTCTACCATTAGTTCTTTGAGGAATCTCCACACAGTTTTCCATAGGGGTTATACTAATTTTCAGTCCCACCAAGAGTGTATAAGTGATCCTATCTCTGCATACATGCCAGCATCTATTTTTTTTTTTTTTTGACTTTTTAATAATTGCCATTCTGACTGGGCTAGGGTAATATCTCTTTGTGGTTACAATTTGCATTTCCCTGATGATTAGTGATGTTGAGCATTTTTTAATATGTTTTTTGGCCATATGCTAACAGAAAAGCTTCTGTTCATGTCTTTTCCAGACGAGTTGTTTGTTTTCTTCTTGCTGATTTGAAATTCTGGATATTAGCCTTTTATCAGATGTATAGTTTGTGAATATTTTCTTCCATTCTGCTGGTTCTTTGTTTGCTCTGGTGATTATTTCCTTTGCTGTTCAGAAGCTTTTTAATTAAATCAAGTCTCATTTGTTTATTTTTGTTGATGTTTAAACTTCAAACTGTACTGTAAGGCTATAGTAACGAAAATAGCATGGAATTGGTACAAAAATAGAGACATAGACCAATGGAACAGAACAGAGAACTCAGATATATTAATAAAACCATCTAGCTACAACCAACTGATCTTCAACAAAGCAGACAACAACATATGCTGGGGGGAAAGAAGCCCTGTTCAATAAATGGTGCTAGGAAAATTGGATAGTCACATGTAGACCAATAAAACAGGACCCCTATCTCTCACCACTTACAAAAATTAATTCCAGATGGATAAAAGACTTAAATGTAAATCATGAAACCATAAAAATTCTAGAAGAAATGTAGGAAAACCTCTTCTAACAGTTTCTACAATTATATTAATATTGGACTCAACATTCAAATTAAAAGGCAGAGTTTTTCAGAATAGATGAAAGAACAAAAAGTCTATATTTTCAGATTGCTTTAAGTTATATAAAATTATAGCAAATTCTGGACAACAAAATACGAGGAGAAATAATGAAGATTACTCTGAGCTGACACAGTAAAAAGACAACTTGGATTGCTGAGTGTCTACACTGAGAAATTGACCTAGAGAATTCATGGGTCCAGAGTAGAATTTGTAAGAGATAAATAAGCATTTGTTTTGCTAAATATTAAGATGTTTTTTAGCATAGCATAGCCTAGATTATTGTAACCAAGAGAAACTCAAGTCACCCTGCTACATAGAAATTAACAACATTGTTAAAATGAAATATGATTATTTGTCAATTAAAATCATTTGTATTATGAAACTACTAGTTTTTGCCACATGTACAATTTGGATAAGATTAAAATCTCAAGAATGTATGCCATCTAAATAATATTAAAATAAACTTACTGCAAAGTATTTAAAGATTTGCCATGCTGCAAAGAAAAAGAGACAGTAATAGCACAAAAATGTTTAAGTTAGCAGCTGTCTGTATAAATTAACTTTTTATGTGCATTAATGGATCAAATCCATCTATATAGAAATATTTGGGATCTCAATTCTTACAGTTTTAGATATATATTTGGATATATCTTCTTGAAAGTTATTTTTAATAATGATGGATGCATAAGGAATGATTAACTACTGTAAAGAAGGTGGATTGCTGATAAAATATCAAGTATGAACATATATTCATTGTGTAAAGTCATAAGTATGAAATACAGAAATTAAAATACATCAAATAAATATAACATGAATGAAGATAGATATTCATATAAACTAACTATTGCATTAGAGTTCAAAAAGTACACACTACATGGTGATATTACAAAAATTGCTTTAAAAGAATAATGAGAAACATGAAAAGAAGTAAAAGACATAATATAACATTTTCCATAATGAAATTACAAACGTGAGTCATAGTAAAATTAAAGAATTTAAACCCTAAAGTTATAGTTATTTATTTATGCTACAAATTCAAATAATTTCTCTAAATGAAATGCATATAAGGAAATTAAGTGGAACAAAAATATCAAAATTGATAATATAGAAATAGAATAAGGAACTCAAATATAATCTGTTTAATTTTTTATAATCTTTTATATTATTGGATTTCTTTTTTATTTGTTTCTTGAACAAAATAAATTAAATAAAATGTATGTAAAATAAATAGCTATTTAAATTTAAGTAAGACATTTTAAAATAAATTCCTCAAAATTATTAATCACTAAAGTAGTTAAGGCTGTTCATAATCATAATTCTAATAGTGGAATAATAAGGGATATTTTGTTTATGTGAAAATCACCTATACCTTAAAAGAACTAATAAAACAGGAAGCTAAGCACTCCTTTTTCCTAATCATCAGCCCTTTGCAAAGATTCTCTTCTACTATTTCTGATGGCAATGCTGGTCAATATAATTTGTTTTTTTCTTCAAATCTTATTGTATGTTCCCCTCTTCAATGTATTAGATAGTAGATCATCATTCTTAATAGTCTTGAGGCAGACAGCAGCTTGTAGCTTGTAGGAGTGCACACATTTGAGAAGTCTAATCAGGTAAAAATGTTACTTAGCAAAATCAAACACTAACCAGTTTTAAAATTAACTAATGCACAGTGTATTTGTGATTAATTCACCACTCCCACATATCTGTCTGGGTAAAAGGGTGAAGAATTTGATGTTTGAAATGTGCTAGTCTAGCATTTTGAAATTATTCTTCTTGTTTTTGATGCTTCATGGTATTCTTGTTCTCACTAATTCAATTTTTCCTGCTTGATAAAACGTTTGAAGTTTCCAATAGTCCATGCCATTACTTTGTTTAGTGTGGAGAGTGAATGGTGACCCTGATCACTGCTTTTCTTTGTGTATTTTCAATAAAAGGGCTCACGAGCCTCAAGATACTTTAACAACAGTGATATCTCCTTCTAAAATAGATCTGACATTGTCGTTAGTCATTCAGAGAAGCCTGAGCTGTTAACCTACTTTGTCTTTTCACTGGACATCAAATGCTGAAGTTTACAAGGCAAAATTCTTTTCCTCTCAATCAGATGTCTGCCTACTATTTTAAGGAACATTGAATTTTGCACTGCAATTGCGATTCTGGAATAATTAGTCACAGAGTTACTTTTCTCCTCATTTCCCTACCCTATTTAGTTTCTACGATTTGAAATAAATCCCAAATTTCTTAGAATTTTGATTACTTTTCTCTCATGAGAATATGTAGCATTCAAAATGCTCAAAGAGATAAAAGAAATTGAAGAATGTTAAATGTAACCAGTTTCTTTTCCCTGAGTGTTGTTCTTATCCAACACTGAAATATGATTTGTTTCCTGTGCTGTCAGTTCATCACATTTCAATGTCAGAAATGTTGTTAAATGAGGTCAGACATACTTTCTGTTTTTGAACTTGATTTTGATAAAGCTGCTGAATATGTAATAATGTAACACAGAGACCTCAAAACTTATATCCATAAATCATGCCTAGCAGTTTAATAAAGAGTGTTTGGTCAGTGGGTTTGCAGGATCTGACATCTAAGGATGGCTCTTTTGGGCCCAGTGGCAACTTGCTCTGGTGTGATGTGGTTGGCTAACATGGAAATAGACAGACAAAAGCTTTAAGTGCAAGAGGAGTAAATCTAAAGCCCAAAACACAGATTTGTACTCCTATATAGTTTCAGATGTTGTATATACTATACTACATAACTAACCTGCTCTTCTTTGTACTGATATGTTGTACTGAAAAAAACAGAGCCATGCAAGTGGAATTGAAGTACTTCAGTTTTAGAGGTGAGACATGAATCTAAACGTGTGTGCGTGCGCTCTCTCTCTTTCTTTCTCCCTCTTCTCACTCACACACATACACAAAGGTTTTATTTTTACTTAATTTTTATTATGGCTACAGTCTGTGTTAAGATTACAGTTCGTAAACAACCTAATTCAGTGAAATAAATTGATATGATGAGTTATTTGTCATCATGTAAGTTTATGTAAAAGTAATAACTGACTATTTTAACTGTGTAATTATCGGTATTGACATTATATAAATATAGCCATTACTAAAAAGTCAAAAAACAATAGAAATTGGCATGGATGCAGTGAAAAGTGACCACTTACACACTGTTGGTGAGAATGTAAATTAGTTCAACCTCTATGGAAAATAGTATGGGGATTTCTCAAAGAACAAAAAGTACACCTACCGTTCAACCTAGCAATCCCATTACTGGGTATCTCCCCGTTTTGAAACCTAGGGATAAGATACAAGTTAATCCTATCCTCATTTCAGTTGCTGAGAGACCTAGAACCCTAGACCTAGAAGATTGACCCTACAAAAGCTTCCAACACCCAGGACTGTGAAAATTCAAACACATACTAGTATTCAAGTTTGGTAGTGATGTATGTATCAGAGGAATGACGTTTAAGCTAAGCCTTCAAATGAAAATCAGACCAAAAGTAGATTCAGACCTCCCAAAGGACCAACTGGCCTGTGATGGCCTCTGCATGTGCAGTTCCATAGCAGCAACACTCTGGGGGACCTCTTACTGCTGACATCAATTTTATAGACTGGTTTAGATTAGCAATACCAGCTGTAAAGAATAAAGTATTGGATTAACTCCAAGCACCTGTACAGAGGAGGCAATAGACTTGCTCTTCTGGACTCCTTGGGTCTTAGTGATATGCTCATATCACTGCTTCTTATATTGTACTTTTTCACTTTGTTGATATCTTTGTCCTCCTAATTTCCCCACTAAACGTCAAGTCACTTAATAACAGGATTCCTGGTAAAATAGACTCAGAGGCTGAGATTTGTAAGCAGTAATTTTATTGGACAGTGCTTACAGGAGAAAAGAAAACCGAAAAACAAGTAAATTGAAATAACTAAGAGAGTGAGGGAAGTAGAATTGGGGAAAAGAAGTTAAAATGCAATAGCACTTGCTACTAAAACATAAACTAATCCCAAGGGGAAACTATGGGGCTGGGATGGTCTTTCTGAGAAAATCCAGATTAAGACAAGAGGTTGGGATTTTATATTCTAAAAGACAAGTCAATGGATTCAAGCTGTCCCTGAGGAGAAGATTTTATTTGGGGCAAGAAATCTATCTTCAACTGAAGAACATTTCTGGGAATGAATTAATTGGGCAGCCAGCAGGCGATATGCCCAATAGATCGGGGAATGTCTTTCCTTTCCTGATGGGAAATCTAGGCAATGCATTACAGCTGGCACAGGGGCTATTCTTAGCACCCACGGTTGAATCAACTTCTTTTTTTTTTTTTTTTTTTTATTTTTTTATTTTTTTGAATCAACTTCTTTGTATAATAAGTTAATCCCATCTTGGTGCGCTACCCAGTTTCATGTGTCTTTTTCTGGGGAAACATATTCATCTATCGAAGAATAGAACAAACTGCCACCCCTACCTTTGCAGCTAGTCACAGGGCCACGAATGAAATCTTCCTTCTCTGCTAACCATTTCAACAATTCTACCTTTAGCTGGACTAAAGGGCTTATCTAATATGGTGACCCAGACACTCGACCCTGAGTGATTTGAACCACAGCTCATCATACACTCCTCAGGCCATAGCTGATGCATTTGCTGATTAACTATCAAAATTAATCAAAGGAGGATATAGATGCTGCAGTAATAACCTGAATACCAAAGGTATTGTCTTCTACACCACTGTGTAACAGCAGGTCTACCTCATCCTGATAATCAGGATCAATTACCCATCCCATGCCAGTCTCTTGGCAATAAAGAGCACAAAATGCCAAAGTGGCAGCTGGCATCCTTTGATGGAAGCTTGTCCTTTCTGGGAATCTGAATCTCTATATCTGTAGAACCTAGAGTTGTGGAGACCAGAAGCACAACTTTCCCAAGTGAGTCACTAGGGCAATGGTAAGCAGAGCCACTCATTTAAAACAAAGTATTTTTTTTCAGTAGTTACTTAATTAAATACCTGTATGACCCCTGCAAGAGGTCTGAGAGGATCACTGCCATATACCTTCGCTGTGACATTGCTGGGTGTTTCATGCTGGGGACATGGGCTTGCTTTTTGTCAATTGATAATGAAGATACAGCCTTGATTTATTTTTTACTATATACATGGGCTGATACTATTTTTAGTTGGCCTCATTTTTATTTAAGTATCTCCAAGCCTGTGGTAAACTTTCCTAGCTACCAGTCCAACCTATTCATTCATTATAGCAATTTGTCCACTGTCTTCTGATGGTTAAGAACTAACACCTGATCCATAATATTTTAGGATTCTATTAATCTCAGTTATTAGGGAGCCAACTATTCTGAATTATTTACATGATTTGTTCATGTAATCCTTGCAGCTCTCAGTGAGGTAAAGACAAATCTCCCCACTGTATTGTTGAGGACACTGAGGCACAGACAGAGTTTTTAGGGGATTTGTATAATAAAGTAAGATATTATTGGTCAAGAATACTCCCCTGAAAAGTACTCTAATAAATACTCATCAAAATCATTATGAACAAAAATCAACAAATGTGTACTATCTCAAGTGGAAGATTCATTCTCCTTTAAAAAGATATAATCAATATGAATCTATATCATTCTTGATACTTGATATTCAAGGTGAAATGATAAGTATATCCTAAGACTTAAAACTAAAAAAATGATTTATTTTTATGAAACAAAGAATGTCAGAAGGCATTCGCCTATTTTTTTCCTCAAAAATCTTTGTTTTTCTAAGTAAACCTTTTACTTTCAAGTGACAACAGAGCTTAAAAAGGCATTAAAGTGGTTGTGAAGAGCAAGAAAGCCACTTTCCCAACTGACTCATAAGACCTTACTCATATGTTTGTAATCGCATTTGTGGTTCACCTTGCTGTTTGTTATTGTGCTTTTATAGTCTAAAATCCCATAAAACAGAACCTCAGAAAATAAATGGCAGCTTTACTTAAGTATAAATGAGGGAATGGTTAGGATATCAACTACATATGCTTAAAGATATATCTGGAGAGTCAGGTATCAAGCAGGTCAAAGGGGCATTTTCTCCCACATATCAAATAAATTACACATGTACAGTTCTAGATACATACTTAGTATATATGCTATATATAACTATATTTGTTTCACTATTGGAAACAAAAAATGACATTAATTTTAAACACAAAAAATGTAAAACAGTTGTTGCTGTCATATCATAGAAACATTATAAATAAGAAAGTGAAAATATCTTACCTATGTAAGTGTGAATGATATAGTCAAAGAGCAATAAAGATAAGGCAATTTTATTTTAATGAGATTATAAGGAAAATTAATGTGAAATGTGTTACAACCTCTATACCTATATTCAGTAAAATTTTTGTGCTTTTATTTTTATTTCAAAATATTAAGGTGGTACAAGTGTTTTTGTTACATGAATGAATTGCATAATGCTAAAGTCAGGACTTTCAGTGTATGCACCAAAAGAATAGTGTATGTCATGACTAATAGGTACTTTTTTTCCCTGTCCCTCTTACACCTTCCCCCTTCTTAGTTTCCAATGTCCTTCACACTGCTATATGATCATGTGTACACATTGTTTAGCTCCTACTTATTAATGAGAAAATGTGGTGTTTGTTTTTCTGTTTCTGAGATACTTCACTTAGGATAATGTTCTCTAGTTCCATGCAAGTTGTTGCAAAAGACATTATTTCATTCATTTTTATGACTGAATAGTACTCCATGGTATGCATATATACCACATTTTCTTTATCCACTCATCAGTTGATGGGCACTTAGTTTCATTCCATATCCTCTCCGATTGTGAATTGTGCTGCAGTACACATTCGGGTACAGGTGTCTTTTTGATATAGTGACATTTCCTTTGGCTAGATACCCAGTAGTGGGATTGAAAGATTAAATGGCAGGTCTACTTTAGTTCTTTGAGGAATTTCCATACTATTTTTCATAGAAGTTGTACTAATTTACAGTCCCACCACTAATGTATAAACATTGCTTTCCCACTGCACTGATCCTAAAATCTATTTATTTAAATTTTTAATATGGCCATTCTGATAGGGGTAAGGTGGTATCTCATTATGGTTTTAATTTGAATTTCCCTGATGATTACTGATGTTGAGCATTTTTTCATATGTCTGTTGGCCATTTGACTATCTTCGTTTTAGAAAACTCTGTTCATCTCTTTTGCCCATTGTTTATGGGGTTATTTGTTTTTTTCTTGCTGATTTGAGTTTTTTGTAACTTCTGGATATTAGTCATTTGTTGGATGTATAGTTTGCAAATATTTTATCACATTCTAAATGTTATCTGTTTACTCTGTTTATTATTTCTTTTGCTTTGTAGAAACTTTTAATTTAATTAAGTCTCATTTATTTATTTTTGTTGTTGCTGGATTTGCCAATTGGGTTCTAATCATAAATTCTTTCCCTAGGCTGATGTTTAGTAGAGTTTTTCCTATATTTTCTTCAAGAACTTTTACGGCTGCAGGTCCTACATTTAAGTCTTCAACCACCTTAAGTTAATTTTTCTATATGGTTAGAGATACAGATTGTGTTTCATTCTTCTGCATGTGGCTATGCAATTTTCCAAGTATCATTTATTAAATGAATAGGGCATACTTTCTTCAGTGTATGTTTTTGTCTGCTTTGTTGAAAATCAGTTGTTCATAAATGTATGGTTTTATGTCTGGGTTCTCTATTCTGTTCTATTGGTCTATGTCTCTATCTTTATGCCAGTAACATGTTGTTTTGGTTACTATAGCCTTGTAGTATAATTTGAAGTCACATAATGTGATGCCTCTAGGTTTGTTCTTTTTGCATAATATTGCTATGGCTGTTCTGGCTCTTTATTGGCTCCATATGAAGTTTAGTATTAATTTATATAGATCTGTGAAAATATTTTGGTATTTTGATGGGAATTGTGATGAATCTGTAAAACAATTTGGGTATTTTGGGCATTTTAACAATGTTGATTCTTCTAATCCATGAACATTGGATATTTTTCATTTGTGACATTTATGATTTCTTTCATCAGTGTTTGTAATTTTCATTGTAGAGATTTTTTCACCTCCTTGGTTAGGTATATTTCTAGATATTTTATTTTCTTTGCAGCTATTGTAAAGGTATTGAATTTTTTATTTGACGCTCTGCTTACCTGTTATTAGTATATAGAAATGCTACTGATTTGTGTACATTGATTTTATAACCTGAGACTTTGCTGAATTTATCAATTTAAGGAGTCTTTTGGTGGAGTCTTCATGGTTTTCTAGAAAAAAAGATCATATTGTCAGCAAACAGATGTAGTTTAGCCTCCTCTTTCCTGGTGTGGATATCCTTTATTTCTTTCTCTTGCTTGATTTCTCTGGCTAGAACTTCTAGTACTATTAATATGTTGAATAGAAGTGGTAACAGTGGACACCCTTGTCTTCTACCAATTCTTAGTGAGAATGCTTTCAATTTCTCCCCATTCAGTATTATGTTGCCTGTGTTTGTCATACATGGCTTTTATTATTTCAAAGTATATTCCTTGTGTGCCTAATTTTTTGAGAGTTTTCATCATGAAGTGATGCTGGATTTTATCAAATGTTTTTTCTGCATCTGCTTAGATGTGATATGGTCTTTATTTTTGTTTCTGTTTATGTGGTCAATCACATTTATTGATTTGCATATATTGAACCATTCTTGCAATATTGCGATGAAACCTGCTTGATCACAGTGAATTATCTTTTTTTTTTTTAAGGAGAAGTAAAGGGAGATTTATTAATTTGCCAGCAAATGAGGAAAATGCAGACTCCTGTCTTAAAGTACCATTTTCCCCTATATAAGCAGAAACACAGAGCTTTTTAAGGAGGGTTTTCAGCTTCAGGCAATTGCTGTTTAACTATAGTTGATGGTTCTGATCAACCCCATCTCCTGCAAAGACAATTGTGACCTCTTTTTGATGTGCTGTTGAATTCAGTTTACTAGCATTCTGTTGAAGACCTTTTCATCTATGTTCATAAGGGATATTAGTCTCTTAATTCTCTTTTTGTTGTGTTCTTTCCTGGCTTTGGTATCAAGGTGATACTGGCTTCATAGAAAAAGTTAGGGAGGAGTCCCTTCTTCTCGATGTTATGGAAGAGTTTCAGTAGAATGGATGCCAGTTCTTTGTATATCTTGTACAATTCAGCTGTGAATCCATCTGATCCAGGGCTTTTTTGTTGTTGTTTCTATTATTGTTTCAATTTCCCTACTCATTATTGGTCTGTTCAGGATTTCTATGTCTTCCTGACTCAGACTTGGGAAGTTGTGTGTTTCCAAAAATTTATCCATTTCTTCAAGGTTTTCTAGTTTGTGTGTGTAGAGATTTACATAGTAGTCATGTATGATAGTTTGTATTTCTCTGGTATCAGTTGTAATGTCTTTTTCATTTCTGATGTAATTTGAGTACTTTCTCTTTTATTTCTGGATAATTTACCTAGTGTTCTATTGATTTTATATATCTTTTCAAAGTATCAACTTTTTGTTTCATTGATCCTTTCTACTATTTATTTGATTTACATTTAATTTAGTTCTGTTCTGAGCTTTGTTATTTCTTCTTTTTTTTTCCTACTAGATTTTGTATGTGGTTTTTCTTATTTTTCTAGTTCCTTGAGATATGGCATAGGGTTTTTCATTTGTAATTGTTTTTTGTTTGTTTGTTTTTGATGTAGGCAATTTGGGCTCTGAATTTAGCACTGCTTTTTCTGTGTGCCACAGATTTTGGATTCTTGTATCTTCTTTGTCTTTCAGTTTGGAAAATCTATTTTTCCATTTTAATTTCATCATTGACTCAAGGATTGTTCAGCAGCAGACTGTACAATTTCCAGGACTTTATGTAGATTTGATATTTCCTCTTTGGAATTGATTTCTAGTTTTATTCCACTATGTTTTGAGAAGATACATGGTATGATTTTGATTTTTCTGAGACTTGTGTATAGCATAACATATGATCTATCTTGGAAGATGTCCAACGAGCTAATGAGAAAAAAAAATGAATATTCTGTAAATGTCTATTATTTCCATCTGTTCTAGAGTTCCTATTAAGTCTAGTGGTTTTTTTGTTGTTTAGATTTTCTGCCTTGGTGATATATCCAGTTCTATCAGTGCAATGTTGAACTTCTCAGCTATAATGATGCTTCTGTTTATTTCTTTGCTTAGATGTAGTAGAATTTGTTTTATCCATCTTGGCTCTTCTGGGTTAGGTACATATATACTTAAGATTATTTTATCTTCCTGCTGAATTGTTCCTTTTATCATTATATAATGACTGTCTTTACCTTTTTTAACCATCATATATTTGAAGTCTATTTTATCTCATATGAGAATAGCTACTCCTGCTCACTTTTAGTTTCCATTTGTGTAGAATATTTTCCATCCCTAAACCATGAGGCTATGAGAATCCTTGTGACTTAGATGGGTTTCTTATAGACAGCATATATTTGGGTTGTGGTTTTTCATCATTTCAGCCAGTCTATGTCTTTTAAGTGGAGCATTAAGACCGTTCACATTCTGTGTTTGTATTTACTAATATATGTGAGATTCTGTTCTGTTCATCATATTGAATGATACCTTATTTTGTTTTCCCTATAGTGGTATTGTTTCTTAAGATCTGTGTGCTTTAACTTTCAAGTGTTTTTACACTGGTGGGTATCAGTTTATCTTTTCCATGTATAGGGCACTTTTGAGTATTTCCTGTAATACAAGAATAGTGGTGACAAATTCCTTTAGTGTTTGTTTGTCTAGGAAAAACTTCATTTTTCTTTCATTTATAAAATTTTTTGTAGGACACAAAATTCTTGGTTGGCAGTTATTGTGTGTAAAAAGAGTTAAAATGGGACTTCAATCCCTCTGGCTTGTAAGGTCTTTGCTGAGAAGTCTGCTGTTATTCTGATATATTTTCCATTGTAAGTTAGTTGTTGCTTTCATCTTGCAATTTGTAGGATTTTCTCCATCATTTTGACTTTGGCCAGACTGGTTACTATGATCATTTTCTGTTTGCAATGAATCATCCAGGTGTTCAGTGATCATCTTTTATCTGGATATCTAAATGTCTGGTGACACCAGGGAACTTTTCCTCAATTAGTCCTTCAATTAGATTCTCCACAATTTTTGATTTTTCTTCTTTGCTCTCATGGATACCTATGATTCTTATATTAGCTCATTTTACATGGTCCCATCACTATGTGATTGTTTATTCTTCTTTATTATTTTTACTACATTTTTGGTGGACTGGATTAGTTCGAAAGGTTTGTCTTCATTCTCTGATATTCTTTCTTTTGTTTGGTCTAGTATGTTAAAGCTTTCTGGTTGTATTTTGAAATACTCTAAATGATTCTTTCATTTCTTTAAGTTCTATTATATATTTTCTTATATTATCTATCTCTTTAGAGAATTTTTCATTCATGTCCTGATTTATGTTTTTGGATTCCATTTGAGGATGTCAAAATGGCCTGTTTTTTCATGTTGCCAGAGTTCTTATGCTGTTTCCTTCTCATCTGAACCTTCTTCCCTCATCTCAAGGCAGATAAGTTTTCAGTACATCTGTTTTTCTCTGCTGGGAACTTTTCTACTTAGTGAAAAGAAGGAGAGGTCCCTGAATAACACACTTGTATCCTATTTCAGAAGATTGATCCAGCAGGAGAGGAGCAGATACACCAAGAACCTGTAACAAAGTTGGTTTTTTGCATCTTCCTATCTACATGTGATTTTCATAGTCCAAGCCAGTTCTGGGGAATATTTGTCTGGAGTGGTGGGTTAGACTACTATTGGAAGCTCAGGCAAGGGGCTGGCTAGTCCCTGTCCACGTGGGTGGCATGAGAGTTTGCTCTGTCTGGGCCTCCCCATGGCAGTGGCTGTGGGGAATGGGTGACGCTATTTAGAAGGTGGCCACAGGTTTCAGGGCTGCAGGCATTTGCTCCACTCAGGTCCAGGAGCAGTGGTGGCATGCAGATGAGTGTGGTTCCTAGTGAGTCTGAGGTGACATGCAGGGATCACTGCCATGGTGACCAGGTGGCACATGGCATCTGCGGTGTCACCACATGCATGGTGTATGGCATAGGCAGAGCTGTTGTGGTATGTGATATGCAGGAACTTGGCTAGGGACTGGGTGGCTTACAGGACCCTGGCCATAGTAAAATTTGCAATAAGTGTTTCCAGCTATCTTAAAATGTATGGTATTTTGAACCTTCGTCATTGAATAGCCTTAATTGTTAATAAAGTTCTAAAATATAATGTAGTATGCAATCTTTAAATAGAAGGAAATTGTTTCATTCAAATTTTTACATTGTGTAAGTTTAAAAGACCTAAAGGTTACAAAATTGATTTGGAATAAAAAATCAAATTCATCTTGTTGGTACAATGTATGAACAAAATAAAATTCCCTTTCATAGCTACAAAATTCAGCCTGTGAGTATAGACTTTTTTCTTTATAAACTATATTTCATTTTATGCAGAATGAATAAGAAAAGAAAAAATACCTAATTGAATTGCTACTTATCTTGGTATTTCTAGCTATATCCTGGACTAACACAAAAATACTGTATAAGAATTACATTTTATTTGACTAGAAGATTCAGAAGGAATTTTAGGATGATATAATATAGACAGTAAATGTTAATTTAATTACCACTGCATAAATGTATTTGACCATGTAATATCTTTATGATTTACAAGGTGGAAGACATCAAATGATGAAATTCAGAGATATATAAACTCTAACAGCTACAAAAACAATGTAATGTCCGTTATTTATGCTTGTCCTTCTGCAGTTAAGGAACTTGTGGCCCAGAGAGTCAAGTGACTTTCCTACAGTTACACAATAACTAGGTCATAAGTTAAAGAAATGACTAGAGAGAAATTCTAATATAAACATTTATTAAATTGTCTTCTTATTTAAAAATATAAAAATTTTAAAACAAGTATTTATTTTTCTCCTACTATATAAAAAATAAATGCTCTGATTCTACTTGAAATTATATTCTAAAAGAAATAAGCAAAAACAAATTCTTATTTGAATTAAATAATGCCAGATTTGGAATTAAATGGGAAAATATAATTTATTTAGGAAAACTTGGGCCTTTTTATCAGACAAGGATAGTAGTAGAACAAACAATAAAATAATACAAAACTTGTATAAATCAAATATTCGAAGCCAGCATGGTGCTCTAGCTTTTGTCAGCTTCGGTTTTCTCATCTGTATAATAAAGGTGACAAATTATTACATGGAATTGTTGTGAGTATTAAGTGTATGTAAAAATATGGAAAGCCTCTGGAATCTAAAGTTTGCTTAATATTTAATGTTCTTTTTCACAAAAGACCCCCAAAAATGTAGGTTAATATGAAAGAACATTCCATAATGGTATAACTGTCCTCTTTCTTTTTCACACTGAAACCGGAGAATTTAATAGACATTTTGAAATTCTGTAAAACCTAACTCTTTCATAGTCGTATGCTAGTATTTTTCTTTTATTATTCCATGTTATCTAGGTCTCAGAGCACATCTGTCTCATTCTTTGTTTTAATATCAACTATATATTGGGGATCTACAAAATATAAATAAAATGAAAAGGACAATACAATGTTAAATTTTAAGAACAGTTTCAGAAGCATATGCAGACTGTGCTATATAAATCTGAGGAACACAAATGTATTCCAAAAGTGTGAAAAAGAAGTAAGAATACATCTGGAGAAGGTAATATAGTAGTAGAGTCTTGGAGAAGAAATTCTGTTTCAGCAGCTGAGACGTATCTTCCAGGCGGTGTGCAGCATTGTCCTGGGAGTAAAGGAAAAATGAAGATGGCAGAGTTAAGGGACAGCAGCTAGCTTGCTATGACAAAGGTGAAAAATACATGTGGTAAGAGGTAGGATGTAAATCTGAAGAGGAGCCCAGAAAATAGATCGCGAAGGACCTGCTAAACTACAGATACAAAGTTTTATTCTTCCTGGAGTGAATTAGGATTCCCTGCATGATCTTCAACTGGCAGGCAATGTGATCCACTTTGTCGTTTTAAATGATTATTTTTGCGTTGGTATGAAGGAAAGTGTTGGGGGATAAAATCAAGACTGGATGTAGTAAAATGATAATTAGAAGGATGATAAAATGATGGTGATGGTGATAATGATGATATTGGAAGGAAGAAAAATAATAGTAAATATTATATAGTCCTTATAATAATCCCAGGAAGGCTATTATTAGTATATGCATTTTTAATCTTCAAAACAAATCTGTGGCAGATTTTCTGGTATTTCTTTCATTATTCCCATTTACAGATGATGAAATTTAGAATGAAGCAAGTATTGGAACTCAGTTTGGATAGAGAGTTCAAATTAACCAAACTATTATAATGCTATGAAGAACCTAAGAAGCCCAGATGATACAAGAAATTTGGAGAAAAAATAATGTATGGTACTAATATAATTTAACTAAATTATCTATTTTATTAAATTATCCTCACCATCCTGCTTTTTAACAGAAGCCAATAGCATAATGCATGCCTTTACATGCCTTTTCCAATTCCTTCTGCACCACCATCTCCTGGATCCTTACTATCTTGTTCTACTCCAACAGTTGCTTTGTCTAACTATTAATAATTCCTTGGCCCACAGTTTCGCCTCATTGCACATCCTAAAGGAAAACAACCTCCTGTTTTGCAACCGTAACATACTAAATCCAAACATTGCCGTAACTTGGATTTTTGGCTCCTACTGTCACATGTGTAATTCAGTCTTACACCAACACATTTCCCCAAACACATGAATAGCCATATGTGGTTATTGATAGAAAAATACTATTATTATATTTATGGTTATGTTTTTATAACAGGGCAGTGATGCAGTATGCTTGTTATGATATCAGTAGTCTCTCCTATGCATCCTTCCTGATGGTCCAACATGTTTTTAGATAATGTAGATTCATTATTGGCATTAAATATATTTTGTCTTAAAAGGAGAAAAAATACAATTCTCAAAAGGAGAAAAAATAAAAAAGGAAAAAGAAAGAGGAAGTACCGCTGGTAGGGCTGCTCTTACTCTCAAGAAAAGAGTCTCCTTGTTGGTTTTTTGGGGACTCTTTGCCACTGGTTCCATCAAGAAAGTTCAGGGATTGGGTAATATGGGAGGCCAAAGGAAAAAGCAATAAGGAAATCTTTGCTTGACACATAGTGTTTGGAGGCTTCCTTAATGTTTTCCTAGGGGAGTGCTTAAAGCCAGGGTCAGTTCTTTCATCTCATCTACCTTAGGATATTCCTCAGTCCCTAATCTGCTATATCTTACTTAATCCTTTTCCTTCTGCTCAACATCTGCTTTATGTGCTGTAAATTCAGAGACCATGAAAGCAAAGCAGATGCTTAAGAATCAAATATATGACTTAATTATTTGAATGGCACCCTCAGCCTCTTCCCTCAATACAATGTTATGAATAAGCAGTATCTAACTCAACCCCTAGGGAAGTTCTAGCTCATTCTTACATCGAGGGTGCTCAAAAGAAATAAAATGTGAAACTAGACATAAGCCACATAAGTAATATTCAATTTTGTAATATCCACATTAACAAAAGGACCACAACTTTTCCTCAAAAATAACCACTATCCTGACTTCTAACACCATGCACTTGATTTGTCTTCTTATCAACTTTACATACATAGAGTCCTATATTAATAATAAATGCTCATTTGTTTCGTCTTTTGTCATTCTCCATTGTTTTAGTTTTCATTAGTTTTTGACTTCTATGAATACCTTTCTAAATTCCCAGGCTCTTGATGCTTCTATTTTGAAAAATAGAAGAACAGTGCCTGATAGTCCAAGAACTAGCCCACCTCTATCAGCTATACATTTACAGCTGGGCCAAGATATTTTCTTGTTGAACATAAACAATTTCACAGACTACTATTAGACAAGATCCCTCTGATCATAATGAATCAAGATGAAAACATATCCATCTATTAATAATTTCTGAATTTAGAAGAAAAAAAAAAAAAGCTAAGCGAAAGGACATTGACCAAACCACAAAAAAGATCCTACATCCTTCTCCTATGCTGGCTAATGAGTTAATGCTGCTCACCAATTATAGCTTTAAACTTACTTCATTCTTCCTATCTTCTAGGTAAGATCTATTAAGATGCCCAGTCATAGAATTATCTTCATATTCTGACAGCATTCAATTTACAGCAAAGCCCCACTTCCACCCAAATCACCTATAAAGCCAAATTCTATATGTTTTTGTATCACACTGCTACTGAAATACCTCAGCTTCCCATGGTGTTTCCTCCTTTGTTGCAAAGAGTGAAAAATTAAACAAAACAAGACAACTTTGTCCAACTACAGATCAGAGGGAGATATTGACAATTTTATAATGATTTTTATAATGTCTAGTGTGTATATATATATTATAAAGATTTGTTCATTGTTTTGATTCCACTATATTGTAATAAGTGGAAATAGTGCATTTGATTGTTACTAGTCATGTTGTATGTTGTGGCCTTAGCCTAAAGTTGTTTGTAAATATATTATGACTATACCTTGTTTTCTTTAAGCCTCCAGAAGATTTAGAAAAATTCTTTCATTTTTGTATTTTCCACTTATATGTGTGATTTTTTCATTCATTCATCAAATACCAATTAAATCATTTTATGTTTAGGGCTATCATAAAATAAATATTTGATAAATTAAAAAACTGAAGAAATGAATGCATAGATTACTAGTGAGAGATTGAGCTTTACCATTTATTTTCTTCTGCTTAATTCTTCCTAACACCAATGACAAACATGATAAGCTATGGAATAGTGACCAGGAAAGAATACGTTTTGTGTGCAAAAAACCACTGTCATGTGTCATATTCAAACTCTTAAATTTTGACATAATTAACACGTTTTCCTAACCAATTTTGCCAAAGTGATCTCATTTTAAGGTCTATTTTAAGGAAGATGTCACCAGTTTATTTACTTTTAAGAAGCTGTTTGCCCTAAATCTCTCTCCCTCTTGAACAGCAAATGTGCTGGGTGACTGTCATCTACCGTACGATTACAGCCCCTGTATGATTTTCTAGTCAGTAGCGCGAGGAGATCTGTACCTAGACTTGGCACAAATGGATTGTGTGATGGGAGTCTTGGGGAACATTTATGATGCTTGTGCTACTGCAACTGCTGTTTTGGGTTTTCTTTTTCCTGTTTCAAACACTGGCCATGACAGTGCCAGAGACAACCAATGATTTAAGAGTGAAGGAGAGTGCTGCTGTTGTAGCGGTGGTGTCTGTGACAAATGAAGGCACAGCAAGCAAGAAGGAAGACGTGAATTAGGGAAGGAGGGATGGAAAGTGACAGATTTAAAGCTATACACCAAAAAATCAGCCAGTGTACTCTGTGAGGTAAAAGTACACAATTTTAATTTTGAGAAATTTTATGGCATGTCATGCTAAATTTGTTTGAATCACAGTTTAAATATAAATCACCATCTACCTAACAATTACATTGGTCTCGGAGGAAATTCTATTTATACCCTTTTCTTGCACTTCTTGAAATTTTGATTTTTGGAAAAATAGTATATAAAATATTTTTCTAATAAAATATGATTCAGGGTATAAAAACACTGTAAATGTTAGCTTTATGGTATAGTTTAATAATGATTTGGTACCATATTTTGCTATCATTTAGAAAAACTTTATAAGATGTTGATAAGCCAATCATGGATTGTCTAAACTTTATTATGTAAACAATCCAACATTTACACAGCATATTCTATATAATCTCTGTAGTGGTGGATGCTATAAGAAACAAACAAAAAGAAGCATACGATATGCTTTCATTCCATTAGAATTTTAAAATATTGTTTTAAATCTAAAATTTTTATACACAAAACAATTGGTGAAGAAAAAAAGCATACAATATAAACCAATAGGGAACATCTTTTTGGGCTTCACATATGATTAGAAGGTGAAAGTACAGTGTTAGGTAGCTTTATCATGAATGCTTTAATAAAATATGTGGATCATCCCATGGTCCAAGAGGTTAATTATAAGGATTGCAATTTCTACTCTAAGCTGTGGTTACCCAGAATTCAGTTATCCCATATCATGTCTGCAGGTTTGGTGGGTTAAATCTCTGACAACTTAATTTACATGGGACATGAGGAATCCTCTATGCAGGGACTCATTCCAGGAAAGAGAAGACTAGAAGGTAGCTATGGCTGCTTTAAACATAACACCTCAAGCAGGATGAGGGAGGGGAGAATTTTCAGTAGGGCTGACCTCCAGCCTAGACACCATGGATTTGCACTTCTTCATAAGGAGAAGAGATCTGTCTGTAAGAAAGTAAATTCTGTCATCACAAAAATCTCTGTGATACATGGAGAATGCAAAACAGCACTATTTGGGGTGAGGTACAACAAACAGGGTGAATCGCCACAGAGGGTATAGGCGATCCTTTCTTGCTCCATTAGAGAACACAGAAAGTGAATTTATGTTGACATGGATGATAAAGGGGCAATTATTGAAGTGTTGAAAATATCTAAACATAACTAGTCATTCTTACTATTAAGCCTGAACAGTTTAGCTTGGGAAGAGGATTGGTTAACATCATCTGAAGAATATCAAGAAAGGATGAAGACAGGAGATAATGTTGTTTTAAATGTTTTATATAACTGGGAGTTTCACTGGGAGATCAATTAGGGAAGAGCATTCCAAATAGAAGACACTAAATTGAATGCAATGAATCATCAGATATTTCAGAAATATAAGCAATATAGAATAATGCAGTGAGAGATCATAGAAAATTAGGCAAGTTCCAAATCTCTGCTCTTTATTTTCATTGTTTAGGATTTGGACTTCATGCTACAGGGAAAATGATCTTGTTAAGTCTGTTAAACAATATAGAGGCATAATACACCCTCCATTCCAGGAAAATTATATCACCAAATGACTACTAAAATGTAAATTGTATAAAAAGTATCAAAGTCAGTATATCTTACAGACTTCTATGTTATTTCACTTTGTGTATTGGTTCTGTGGGATTGTAAGAATAACTTATGAAGTTGTATTTTATTCTTAAAACAAGTGTGCTAACATCCCAATTTCAAAACTACCATTTTTCCAGACCTGCCGAGGGCACATTTAAATTTTGTCATATGAGCTCTTTGGTCCATTTTTCAAAGTAGACATAAGAAGAACAATTATTCTCAAATTATTTATGAAGAAAAACAGGGATCTCAACAGGTTCAAAACAAGGATGCCATTATTTAATGAAACTATAAGAAAAAAAGTAGCCAACTAATGTGAAAAAAATGCATAAAATAACCATTTCAATATAGATCAGTCTTCAAAGTGCTTTGATGTTTTCTACTAATTAAAGGGACCTAGTTGTAAACAATTCTGAGGGATGACTAATACAGTCACTTCGAAAGACCCATAAAATGACAAAATACTGCCATTTGCTTAAGAAAATTGCCAAAATAAGCTCAATTGCCATTATGAGAGAAACTTTCTCCTTAATCAACTCTGATTATAGTTGCTTGCTTATTTTTTAATTTCACACTATCTTGGCATTAACTTAGCCATCAATCATCTCCCGTCTGTATTCCTAGAGTGTTTCCTCTATCCCTTCATTATGGCAATTGTCTCACTGTTGTGATCACTCTATCTCCTCCAAGAAGCCCCTCAAGGAGAAGGATTATGTTTTAAATTTCAATATCTAGTTTTAATACTTTAATACATTTTATTTGACAAAATATTAATCAAGGGCAATCAAAGACAAATAATTTTCTAAGATGCAAAGGTGCCTAAGTGGAAGTAGTGGTCAACAAAAATCTATGCCATCAGTTACATTTTAAATATTTCTGGAAAAAAGTTCTACAATTTTTTTCATCAAGATGGGGTATAATCTCCAGAAATGATTTTAGATTGCAGGGAAAATATTAAATATTATATAGATTAGATAAATGAAAGTATTAATACTAAATTAATGTATATATTTAGAGAGTTTTTGCCAGTATATGATAATTTTACACACATTAGATTTTTAAAACATCTATATAAAACATGTAGGACTTGCATTATTATTATCATATTTCAGAGGAAAAAGTAAAGGACTAACGTATATTATTTTGTCTAAGGACCTAATTACTAAATGGCACTAAAATATTAACACAGCTTCCCTAGCTCCAGGTTTGGATTCTTTCTAGTAAATCATTACATAAATTCAACAGGCAAAAAGATATGCAATGAAAAATATCTGTACTGAAGCAGGGAAACTACAGAGAATAAGGTTACAAATTGTATAATAGGACTACATAAAATCACAGAAATATATTCTCTAAGGAGAATTTAAACAAAAGTGAAATTTTAAATGTAGCAATAAACAAACAATGTTGTAATTTAGAATAACATTCTACATGTATTGGAACTGAAGAAATTTAAATAGTTAGAAACTAAATTTATGAAAACCACAAAAAATAAGAAATGGCTCAATGTATTGTGATGAAATAAAATGGCATGTTGGTTGGAAATTATGATTAAGGAGGAAAATGTTAACACTAACATAGTTCACTGTTATCAAATTCACACCTAACCCCTTCCAAGGTCTGGACCTTCTTTAGAACAAAATGCAATATAGAGGTTAAACACAGAAGGGTCAAAAATAACAGGAAAGATAAACACCATCTATTTTCCTGTGAAGAAAATTTGTAGCTAGAGTAGTGATGCAGTACTCGCATTATGCTGACATACAGGCTCTTAAGACTTATGTTGAAAGCTGGGTACAGGAAAATAATAATGTGCAATTGTGCATAGTTTTGAAGGATGGTGGTAGCATCAGTGTTACATTGTCCTTGCTGACTAAATCAGTCTTGTTTATTGCAATCTACTTTAGGGAGAAAATTTTTGCAGAACAGTGAAGTTGAACCTAATGGATAAAGATTTAATATTGCCTTTGGGATGCTATTCTACAGAGGCATGATTTGAGGTCTCACATTTGTATCAAATTAGTGTCAAGGTTGTTTCCAAAAGTTTTTGCTGTTCTGAAAAATTCTGTTAACAAAAGCCAGAGAGCTTCTTCACAATTCAACTCTCTTTTTCTCTTCCACTTTCATTTTTTTTTTAAATTGTAAGGTGAGAAAACAAAATAAAAGTATATTTTATGTATAATAACTAAGGTCTTAGATTCAGAAAACTAGATTCAAATCCAATTTTTGCTACTTACTAGATAAATGCCCATACACAAGTTCCTTATGATACTTCAGTTTTCTAAAAGAGTAAAAAAATATGATATTGACACCTGCAATTCAGGATGAATATTAAATGATAGTTAACCAAGAGTACAAAGTCATGCCTTCCGAATTCTTGATGCCAATTATATATTTGTGGAAGATTCTCCTATCTCATTTTCCAAAAATTATACTCCAATCCTTTATTACTATCAGAACCCTTGAAACTTCATGTGTTAGAATTGTACCCAATGATCCGCTTCATAATTTCACTTTGCAGCCACAACGAGCTACTAAATGAGTTATATGCAGAAGTTTAGTTTTGTTCTCCTTATTATAGGTCATTGTTCTTCCACATCATGCCATTTTTATTCAGTCTAGAAAGCAGATGCAGTGACTGATGATGCAGCAGTCATCTTGAGGTCCTAAGGACAGAATTTATCCTTAAGTTATTATGGATGTCCAAGTGAAAATTAGAGAGTTTGGTTTCCCGATATCATCATATTTCTGCCCCAACAGTCCTAAAATGCTTATCTCAGAACATCTTTTACAGAACGTGAGAAAAATAAACAACTATTTGGTGAAGACACTGTATTAAACATTCTATAAAATGCATATAAACACAAACATCACTGAAATTAGGTTTGATGATGTATTAATGAACTTTCTTAGTGTTATTTCTACTATTTCTACTATGTAAGACCTTATATAATATTACTATCATACTTTAGTTGGATAAATATGGTTCATGTATACATATCTCAAAACAACATACCTCAAATTATGTACAACTGTTATGTATCAATTAAAAACAAAATTATTGTGTATCTTAGGGAGAATTCTCCAGTCTTTCATAATTAAAATTATATCAGTTGCAAGATTTTGTAGATGCTTTTTATCACATTGTAGATATTCCTGTAACTAATTTTCTAAGAGTTTTAATCATGAATGGATGTTGAATTTTGTCAAAGATTTTCCTGCATCTATTTAAATGATCTCATATTTTTTTCTTGATCTGTTAATATGATTAGTTATTAAATGCACTGATTAATTTTTCAATAGTGAAACATTCTTGCATTACCTAGATAAAAATCAATGGATTGTAATATATTTTCTTTTTATGTATTATTAAATTTGATTCAGTAGTATTTTGTTAAAACTTTTGTAGCTATGCTCTTGATCTATATTTTTCTGAGATTTTTATTCTTGTAATATTTTTGTACACATTTAGTATCAGAATAATGCTGGCCTTCTTACTGTTTTAGAAAATGTCTCCTATTTTCTGAAAATTATTCTGAAGACGTGGTTTTATTTCTTCTTTAAATATTTTGGAAAATTCACCAGCGAACTCATAGATCCTATAATTTCCTTTGTTGGACACATTATAACAATGTTTTCAATATCTGTAATAAATATATTTCTGCTCAAATTATTTAATTCTTGAAATTAGTTTTGTTATCCTGTGTTTGCCAAGGGATTTACCCATTTCATCTAATTTGTGAAATTTATGGGCATAGAATTACTCTTAATTCTTCTTTGTTATCATCTTAATGATTGTAGTATTAGTTGTGATAAAAAAAATTAATTAAAAATAGTAACAATTCCAAGAGACCCAGAGAATGCTGATGAATATTAATGAAATAGGGGAACAGAGAACATATGAAACACTGGAATGTGTATAAGCTATTAGAGACATGTAACAGAACTATAATAAGTATGCATCCTAGATACTAAAAAAAACAAACAAACAAACAAACAAAAAACTATCCTAATTCTTCCTTAGAGACAGCAATTCAATGGAAGATCTAGAATTACACTGATTATCATTCGTTAGTTGCTATAAAAGGTCTTTTTTAGTTAGGCTGAAAGCGTCTCTCCTGCTAGACAATTTGCTGTGTTCAATTTGTTTTCTTTGTGTCCACGAAAGAATTTGCAATGAATCATCAATGTGCTGTTGCCAGCCCCCTAATAGGTTCTCTTGTGGATCTGGGATAATGTTCAGGAGAATCAAGAAATTCTAGGATTTTTCTATGAACTGTATTTTACTCTGTGTCTTTTCAAAAGAAAGTGCTGGATATATTCTATTTCATTCTTGCCTGAGATTGACCAACATAGATTTGATTTGATGGTCCAATGATGTGCTCTCTATAAGATTATTTTTTGGAAATATTTTGTTATTCTGTCCCTTCTACAAAACTACTCAAGCTAGTCAATGGAAAAGAGAGATTTAGAATACAAGTATGAATTATTCAACACAGTTATTTTGTCTCAGCAGTGTTAAAAAATAACTATATTCCGTTAGAAACTTATGGTTTTATACTAATTCATAGAATCATAGTGCCAGATAAAATTGGATGTATAATCAAAAAATTGTAAAATCTAGACCTCTCACCTTCAGGAATTCCAGATATTATTATTCCATTTTTAAGCGAGTTTGTGGAAGCACAGGTAAGTTAAATCACTTCCCTGCAGTCACACAGCCAGATTTTAGCAGAACTGAACTAGATATTAAGTATTTAGTTTTCCCTTTTATTGTTTCTTTTATTATTGCCAATACTCTTCTATAATTACTGCAATGAGTGTTGTAGACAGGAAATGCTATGTTTTGGATTTATAATGTTCAGGGAGAATGATCAACATAAGTGATGTAAATTGAATAATAATGAAAACTTAGTCTTATGTCCTTGGCAAGAAGCACCAAAGCACACTGTAATTAATTGCAGCTGTTTTCACATAGCAGTTGTGCAGTTCCCCTTTCTTCCCAGGAGTTGCTGAATCAGGCCGTGCAGCAAAGTTGATGTATACCTCCGTGGAAATGAGATGTTGTAGATGTACTGTTCTCAGATGCCAGGATGGATGACAGTGTGAGATATAATCCTTTCCTGTTTAATGCAACCCAAACCAATCTACATTCTAGAAGTCATTTGATTTCTTCCCTCTTTAGTGCTATCAGATAGCAACTAGCTCTCAGGGGACTCTGCTCATGCTGAGATTGCACTAGCTAGTGATTACACTGCTGAATCAGTCTGTAATCAATCTTGCGTCCTACTGATCGTCTTTGGAATTTTTCTTTTGATCACCAACTAATGGGAAACACAGCATGGTAAAGAATAATATAGTTTCATCTAATTGTAGCTCCATTAACAAGGCCTCTGGGTACTCTTGTATTCACCTTTCAATGAAAGTGCTCATAATGCAGTCAATTTCTAAAGTCAAAACAGATAATTAGTATAGAGTTAGCTTGATTTATCTTGAGAGTAAGTGCATCATTTTCAAAATTTATGAGGTCTCAAAACAAATAGTTTTCTAAGATCAAAATGCACTTTTTTTCACTTCTATTTTTCTATTTATGGTCAATACAGACACAGCCATAGATGCTAGGAGAAGAAGCCAGATAAGCTTCATGATTAGGACATGCCCTCTCTAACTTGTAGATGAGGTAGGGAAACACATGTTTGACATGATTTAAAGGCCATTTGAAAGTTCTCTCATCATGTACAAAGAATATATGTATATATTTGAGACAGGGTCTCACTTTGTTACCCAGGATAGAGTACAACGGTGTGTCATAGCTCACTGCAACCTCAAACTCGTGGGCTCAAGTGATCCTCTTACCTCAGCCTCTTGAGTAGCTGGGACTACAGGTGCATGCCACCACACCTGGCTAACGTTTTTGTATTTTTTATACAGATGGGGTCTTGCTATTGCCCAGGCTGGCCTCAGACTCCTGGCCTCAAGTGATCCTCCCACATTGGACTCTCAAAGTGCCAGGATTACAGCATGAGCCACTGTACCTGGCCAGAATATTTTTTAACAGGCAGAGTTTGTGAGGAAAACATGATCAGATATCTCAGCTTTAAGCTACTGTCAACAAGATATATTTGAAGATATATGAAGCAATATTTCAGGCCATATCAAAACTGAAAAGAAAGTAGGTATTGGAGAAAATGTGGAGGTAAATGCAAGGTAAAACTATATGTTTTTACCATGTTGCCAATAAAGTATCCTGAGAAGGTAGCTTGATTGCAACAGATCTCCAAATTACTGCTATTTATGTCTGCCTTAGTTTGTTTTACAGAAAAGCAGAACCAGAGAAAACAACTGGAATGCATAAGCTCATTTTAAAGTTTGTTCTAAAAATGTAGAGAGCAGATGAAGGAATGGAAAAAGTGAAACACGAAATGAAGAAAATAAAATACAACTTATTTATTAAACTTATTACTACTGGGGTCAACTAGGTCTCAGCATGCTCTGATAAACCTGTGCCCTGGAATTCTTCTGAAAGAGGAGCACCTAGGCATTTATCCATGCATGATTTTCATGTCTCTCAGGTGAGTTATTTCAGGACATAAAGTTCCAGTTCTCACTTGCAGAGGTTGAAAAGCTGCCTTAGCTTTGATAAAGTCGCTGGGCACAAAAGCTGAACAATGAAACAAGGAGAGTGCTTAAGAATGGACACGACTTCTATACATGGGTCCTGTCAACCACAACTGCAAAAGTACAGGTGAGCCAAGCAAATGTGGCATAGGGCACCAAAAAATTGTGACAAATTTTAACTTCCACTTTTTAAATCTGTGAATTTAGTCACATCTATTATAATCTCTGTTCCCAAGATTCCACCTCTCTTACACGGGGACTGTAATAGAGAACATGTAATCCAATTTCAAAAGGCTTTGGAAGATTCAAAGTGAGATGATGTATGCAGTCATCTCTGAAGTCTAGAAAGCACTAAGGTAAAGTTAAAGTACCACCTGCAGAAAAGTGTATAGTGCTTTTCTTATAATAAATCTGAAAGCTGGTAAAATCCACAGAGTTTTGGCATGCACACTGAAACGAAACAGTACTGCGATCCATTAATCCATTTAAATCTATTTCTGCTACTTAAATTGTTATTTTTATAACAACTTTTTAGACATAACATAGATATGCCAAAAATTTATCATCTAGTGTAAATTCAGTGATTTTCATTATATTCACAGAGTTGTACAATCATTACTATTAACCAATTTTAGAATATTTTCATCACCTGCAAAAGAAACCACCTACCTATTGGCAATCATTCTCTATTTTCCCCTTTTCCCATTCAACGATGTGATGTTTTCAAGTTTCATCCATGTGGTGGTATATATCATCAGCACTTGGTTCATTTTGTGGACAATAATATTTCATTTCACATATATAACAAATTTTGTTTATTGATCAGTTGATGGACATTGACATTGTTCCACTTTGTGCTATTATAACTAACGCCATTGTAAACACTGTATACAATTTCTTGCATGGACATATGTTTTAGTTTCTCTTGGATATATACCTAGAATTGAAATTACTGTATCAAAGTAAAACAATATGTTTTACCTTTTTAGAAATGACCAAACTCTTTTTCAGAGTAGCTGCATCATTTTACAACCCCATTAGCAATGGCTGATGGTTATAATTTCTATACATCTTTTCCAACACTTGTTATTGTCTATTTATTAATATTATAGGGATCATAGTGGGTGTGAAGTGCTATCTCATTGTGGGTTTGATTGTATTTACCTACTAGCTACTAACGTTGAGCATTTCTAATGTGCTTATTGGCCATTTGTATATAATCTTTGCTAAAATGACTTCATTTTTAAAATGAGTTATTTCTCCTTTATTATTTTGAGAGTTTTAAAAATATATTATGTATACTTGCCCTTTATCCAGATATATGATTTTAAAATATTTTCTTTCATTGTATAGGTTGTTTTTTTCTCTTCTTATGCTATCTTTGCAGAATAAAGGTTTTAATTTTGAAGAAGTCTGTATTAATTTTTTGCTTGCCACTGTGATTTTGGTGTAATTTCCAAGAAACCATTGCCTAATCCAAGGTCCCAAGGATTTATTCCTATGTTTTCTTCAAGACTTATTATAAGTTTAGCACCTAAATTTACATCTATGATCCATTGGGAGTTAATTATTTATACTCTGTGAGGCAGGGTTCTAAAGTCATTCATTTGTGTGTAGATATTGAGTTGTCCAGCAGCATTTATTGAGAGTACTATTCTTTGCCAATTGGATTGTCTTGGCACATTTGTGGAAAGTGTAAGAGTTTATTTCTGGATTTTAGATTCTCTTCCATTGATCTATATGTAAATACTTAAGGTAAAGTCCACAAAATCTTAATTAATGTAGCTTTGTAGTAAACGTTGAAGTTGAGAAGTATGAGAACTCCAAATTTGTTTTCCTTTTTAAGATTATTTTGATTATTCTTGGATTTCCATATGCATTTTTGCTTGCCAATTTCTGCAAAAGAGAAAAAAGGGTAACTAGGATCCTGGTATGGATTACATTTAATATGTAGATAAATTTGAAGAATACTAGTATCTTAACTAAATTAAATATTTTAATTTATATCCATGGAAAACCTTTCCATTTATTTAGATCTTCTAATTCAATCTCTACTTGTTACAGGTCTGTTTAGATTTTTTATTTGCTTTTAGTCAGTTTTGATATTTTGTGTCTTTCTAGGAATTTGTCCATTTCATTTAGGTTATCTAATTTGTAGGTGTAGAGTCTCTCATAGCATTCCTTGTAAATACTTTTTTATTTTTGTAAGATCAGTAATGATGTCCATTCTTTCAGTCCTGACTTTAGTAATGTATTTCGTTTGCTTTTCTTGTATAGTTAAACGTTTATCAATATTATTTGTCTATATTTGCAAAGAAACCCTTTTTGTTTTTTTATTCTATAGTACATATTTCTCCATAAGTGTGTTTGTATATATGTGTGTGTGTATATATATATATATTAGGGGACTTGATTGTGTGTCTGTGTGTGTGTATATATATATATATATATACACATATAAGAGGACTAGGTTATTAGGTGCATATATTTTGCTTGTTCCTCATTTTTAGTTTATTTATTTATTTTTATTTTTTTTATTTCAGGACATTATGAGGGTACAAACATTTGGTTACATGTTATGACTTTGCCACATCCCAACCATGATTTGAGACATGCCCTTGTGCCCGCTACAACGCTTACCATGTCCATTAGTTGTGAGTTTACCCACCCATAACCCCACTACCCCCAGAGAATATTACTACTGTGTGAGCACCTTAGTGTTGATCAGTCAATTCCAGTTTGACTGTGGTGCCCATTCTTCCATTCTTGTGCTGCCTCACTTCAGAGGATGGGCTCAAGCTCTATCCAGGAAAATACAAGAGGTGCTAGATCACCATCGTTTTTTATAATGACTAATATTACCTTGTATACATATACCATATTTTATTAATCGACTCATGGATTGATGGGCACTTGGGTTGTTTCCACATCCTTGCTATAGTGAATTGTCCTGCCATAAACGTTCGAGTGCAGATGTCTTTATTATAGAATGACTTTTGTTCCTTTGGGTAGATGCCTAATAGTCATATTGCTGGATCAAATGGTAGTTCTACTTGTAGCATACAACCTCCCTAAGTTCACCTAGGAGGAAGTAGAATTCCTGAACAAACCAATATCAAGCACAGAAATTGGAGCAGTAGTCAAAAACTTTCCCAAAAGGAAAAGTCCCAGACCAGATGGCTACACTTCTGAGTTCTACCAAACATTCAAAGAAGAACTCATACCTATACTACAGAAAATTATTCCACAACATTGAGGAAGATAGTATCCTCCCTAACTCATTCTACAAAGCCAACATCACCTTGATACTAAAATTAGGAAAGAACACAACGAAAAAAGAAAACTACAGACCAGTATCCCTTACGAATATTGATGCAAAAATCCTCAACAAAATTTTAGCAAATTGAATCCAACAGCATATCAAAAAATGATTCACTATGACCAGATGGGCTTTATACCAGAAATGCAAGGCTGATTCAACATATGCAAATCTATAAATGCAATTCACCTCATAAATACAAGCAAGAACAGAGACCATATGATTCTCTCAATTGGTGCAGAAAAAGCATTCAACAAAATCCAGCACACCTTTATGATAAAAACTCAGCAAAATTGGCATAGATGGGACATACCTTAAAATTATCGAAGCCATTTTTAGTTTTCTTATGGTAGAAGATTGCAGTATTGATTTAAAACCTTTCTTCATTTTATTATAGGCAATTAGAGCTATCAGTTTCCCTCTAAACACTTCTATAGTTGCATCCTATAACTTTTGGTATGTTGTGTTTTTCTTTACTTTTTTCTCAAAGAAGTTGAAATTAAAAAAATAAAGTGGAAATAATTTCCTTTTGGATAACTTCTCTGCCACATTTGATAATTGTGTCGATTCATTTCCTTATATTTATACATTTCTCAAATTTCCCTGTGACTGATTTCTAATTTCATTCCATTATTGTGAGAGAATATTCTTTATATGATTTTACATTTATTAAGACTTGTATTATAGCCAAATATGTGTTCTATAATGAAAAATGTTTCATGTATACTTGAGAAGAATGTACATTTTATTTTTATTAAGTACAGTGTGGAAAACCACAATAATTTGTTGTTAGATATATATTAGGTCTAATTGGTTTGTTGTGTTATTTAAGTCTTCTATTTCCTTTTAAAAGCTTCTGTCTCCTAGTTGTATCCATTAGGAAAATGGGGTATCCAAGTCTCTGTTTATTGTTAAATTGTCTATTTCCTCTTTTAGTCAGTTTTACATCATGTATTTTGGGATTGTGTTGTTAGGTGCCATATATATTTATAAATGAATATGTTCTTATATTCATAAATGAAAAATTTATAATTCTCATGTCTCCCTGATGGTTTGGTCCTTTTGCCATTTAAAATGTTCTTCCTTACTTTTAGTAACTATTCTTTTTCCATACAATTTTTTCAGTTTTATATTTATGTAACCACTCTTCATCATTTACAGTTACTATTTGCAGGGAATATCTTTTTTCATCCTTTTACTTTCAAATTATTTGATTCTCTGAATCAAAAGGAAGTATCTTATCCATAGTATTTAGTTGAATCATGTCTTTCTAATACATTCATCTAAATTCTACCTTTTGAAGTAATATTTAAATCATTCATATTTAATATAATGATTGATAATGTAAGATTGATGTCTGACATTGTACCCTTTGTTTTCAATATGTTGATTTTTTTTCTTGTCACTCTATTCTTCCACTGCATTTTTTGTGTTAAATAGATATATTCCAGTGCACAATTTTATTTTCCTTGCCATTTATTTTACACAATGTTCATTATTACTGGTTTCCTCAGTGAATACTATTAATACCTTATTTAAAATAATCTATTAATAGCTTGGATTAATACCAACATAATTTCAATAGTATACAAAAATTATCTTTTTAAAAAAGTTATATAGATTTAGAGGGTACATGGGCAGATTTGATACATGGATATATTGTGTATTGGTAAAGTCTGGGCTTTTTGTATAACCCTCACCAGATTAATGCATTAATACATAGTACCTGTTACATAATTTTTCATCTCCCTCCCACCCTGCCACAATTCTGAGTCTTCACTATCTTTTATCCCACTCTCTGTGCCTTTGTGTACTCATTATTTATCTCCCACTTACAAGTAAGATCATGTAGTATTTGACTTTTTGTTTCTGAGTTATTTCATTTAAGATAATGGCCACCAGTCCCATACATGTTGTTGTAAAACACATGATTCCATTCTTTTTTATGCTATTATTCCATGATACATATATCACATTTCTTTATCTAATCATCAGTGTAGTAGACATTTAGGTTTATTCTATATCTTTGCTATTGTGAAGATTTCTGCTATAAACATAGAAGTACAGGTATCTTTTTGTTAGAATGATATGTTTTTCTTTGGGTAGATACTCAGTGGTGGGATTCCTCAGTTGAATGGTAGTTTGATTTTTAGTTCTTTGAGAAATCCCCATACTGTTTTCCACGAGGTTGTACCAATTTACACTAAACAACAGTGTATAAGCATTTCCTTTCCTCCACATCCTTGCCAGCATCTAGTATTTTTTGACTGTTAATAATGATCATTTTAACTGGTGTAAGATGGTATCTCATTGTGATTTTAATTTACATTTCTCTGATGATTAATAATGTTGAGCATTTTTCCATATATTTCTTGGCTATTTGTATGCCTTCTTTTGAAAAATATCTGTTTATATCATTTTCCCACTTTTTAATGGAATTGTTTTTTTCTAAGTTCTTTGAGTTTCTTGCAGTTTATGGCTATTCATTATTAGTTGGATTCATATTTTGTGAATATTTTCCCACTTTGTAGGTTTTCTATTTACTCTGTTGATTATTTCTTTTTCTGTGCATAACTGTTTTAGTTTAATTAGGTCCTATTTGTGTAGTTTTGCTTTTATTGTTTTGCTTTTGGAGTCTTAGTTACAAAATCTTTTCAAAGGGTGGAAATTAAAAAAATATTTTGAAACAAATGAAAATAGAGACACAACATATCAAAACCTTTGGGATACAGTAAAATCAGTGCTAAGAGGGAATTTTATAGTGCTAAATACCTACATCAAAAAGATAGCAAGATCACATATTAACAACCGAAAGTAGCATTTCAAGGAAGTAGAAAAATAGGAACCAAACCCAAAGCTGGCAGAAGAAAAATAGCAAAGATCAGAGAAGAACTAAATGAAATTGAGAACAGAAAATAATACAAAGAATCAATGAAATAAGAAGTTGGTACTTTAAAAAAGATAAAGAAAATTGATAGACCTCTAGCTATTAATAGATTAACTGAGAAAAGAAGAATGGAGATTCAAACAGACACAATAAGAAATGAAAAAAAAAAAAGAAATTCCAACTGATACTACAGAAATACAAAATATCATCAGAGACCACTATGAATATATCTATGACTACAAATTTAAAATTAGCTTTAATAGAACTCCCTTCACTTTTTCCTCATTTTTGCTATTACTATCATACAAATTATAACTTTAAACATTATTTACCTGTAGGGTACCATGTACACTACTCAGGTGATGGGAACACCAAAACCCCAGACTCCACTAATATATATATATGTAAAGGAATTCAATTTGTTCCCCTTAAATCTATTATAATAAAAAAAGCAAAAAGAAAAAAATTACAGATTAACGGTTTTATAATTATTAATTTATGGTATTTTATTAAATAAGATATGAAAAGAAAGGGTTACAAACAAAACAAAAATACATTTGACTGTCTCATATTTAATGAAAGATTCCTGTTACTATTTAATTATTATTGGACAATGTGCTAGCATTGAATGAATTCATTTAGTTTTTGATCATGCTAGAATGTTTTAATATTCCTTTCATTTTTGGTGGATAATTCTGCTACATCTAAAACTCTTAGTTGACAGGTTTTTGTTTTGTTTAGTTTTGCTTTGTTTTTACTTTCAGCATTTTGAATATGGTTTGTACTGCTTTCTGGCTTCCATGATTTCTAATTAGAAATCAGCTGTTAATATTATATTACTGAATATCCCTATATAAGATGACTTATTTTTCTCTTGTTACTTTGAAGAGTCTTTTTTTCTTGTTTTTTTTTTTTTGGTAGTTTTATTATGATATAAGTGGATGTGCAGATATTTTAGTTTACCCTATTTGAAATTTTTTATACTTCTTGGATGTGTAGATGACTGTTTCATCAAATTTGTGAAGTTTTTGGTCATTATTTGTTCAAATATTCTTTTTACCCCATTATCTTTCTCCTGTATTTATGTGACTCCCATTATACACAGGTGGATATGATTTGTGGTGGCCCATAGGTCTATGGGGCTTTATTTATTTTTCTTCACTCTTTTTATTTCAGTCACTTTCTATTTAAACTGCAGAATTTCTATTAGTTCTGTATAATATATCACTTTATTGATTGTCTCTATTTGGTGATGCATTGGTCACTACTTCCTGATACTTTAGACATGGTATTCTTTACTTCTCTAAATATGTTTATAATAATTGATGTAAAGTTTGTCTGGTAAGTTCATATCTAGGCATTCCGAGGAGAGGTTCTATAAACTGCTCTTTATCTTCTTGTTTATGGGCCATTCTTTCCTTTTTCTTTGGTTGTTTCCAATATATTTGGTTAAAAAAATGAATAAATAACATAATGTTGCAACTCTGGAAATAAAATTCACAATTGTCCTCAGGATTTATTGTTGTTTATTGTGTTTTTTTAAAAAAATTGTTGTTGTAGCTGATGATGTTGGCCTATTTAACGACTTTCCTGGACTAATTGTGTAAAGCCTGTATTCTGTGTGAATACTGAAGTCTGTCTTCTTGGTTAACTTAATGTTTACCTAATGATTAAATATATATTTTCTTAATTGCCTAGAACCAATAGGTCTCCCGATAGTTGATGAATGGCACGAACTTATATTTGTTGGGGAATACCTTTAACACTAGAAACTTTACAACTCTGTATTAGTCTTCACGTTCTGGCTGCGCTTATTAGCAGCAGGTTAAGCCAGAGGTAAGAGATTAGGACTCTTTCAGGTCTTTGCCAGGTACATAAACATCTCTTCTATATCCCCAGAGGTATGTTCAAGTTATTCAAAGCCCCATGAACATCTTATTCCCAAGATTTTCCTTTTAAATTGTTGGCCAGCCTCTTGTTTGCAACAACTAGCATTACCGCCTCAGTTAGCTGTAATGTCAAACAATTGCTGCTGGTAGTCTTCAACAAATAACTTGGGGATAGGTCTTTTCTCACTAAGCTATCTCTAACTCAAATTAAACTAAGACATGCCCTATGAACAGGACTTTTTCAAGGAAAAACTCAAATAGATAAAATAGGATCAATGCTCAGGAATAGGCCTATTGGGGAGCTCAAAAAATGATCTACTCCTCAGTACTATGCTGCTGATTTTCCCAATATAATGGTTCCAAGGAGGCTTATTTTTAAGGTTACCATAGAGCTGAGAATACAAGAATGGGAATGGGGAAAATTAAAACACCACAAGGCTCATTGTTCTTTCTAAGATTTAGCAATTCACCTTTAATAAATGCTCATAAGATTATTGTAAGCCTTTAGTTAATATTGGGAATCCTGATACAGTTGGTTTTGACAATTTCTGCCACTGTTTTTATTGCTTTTTTGGAGAAGCAAATTTTTAAGGTCTTTATTCTGATATTTCAGATATGATTCTCTATGCTATATCCCCACTGAAACTTATTATTTATGTGACCTTAGGGTTTTCACATAGAATTCTGAAACTCAGTTTCTATAAAATTAGAATTGTATCCCTTGCCTTATATTTTTTCATATGATTATGAGAATAAAACAAATAATTGACATTTTTTCTGTGCCCCATGATAAAACAAAAACAATAGCTACCATATATTATGTACCATGTGTTATGTACCATGCTGGGTGCTTCAATTTAATATCATTAATCCTCCTAACAAACCTGCAAGATAGGTAGTTTTTACATTTTAGAAGAGGGTATTTAAACTGAGCATATGAATTATCTGCCCAAAGCTATATATCTAGCAAGAGCAAAAGCAGGAAAGCAGGAGCATGAATTCATGAGTATTATAGTTACCTGCTTTTCATGACAACTTACTCAATAAAAGATAATGCTAAAGAAATTTGATTATGATCATAATGGTCTGCTATCTTTTCTTTCCACTATATTATATTAAAATAATATTTCCTATCAGTAAAGCATAAAGAAAATTCTTTACAGTTAATTTCTTATGTAAATTTAAATCTATAAAGATCTGATATCATTTGCAAACGTAAGGTTAGGCACAGTAGCCTTGTAAAATGTTTACTAGTAACAAGGTGGTGACAGCTTAACTTGGAGCATTATTATAAATTGCATGATGTACAATGCCCGCAATCATGCCTAACAACCATATGGTTCAGTAGAGATTTATTTTTGGAATAGCTCTATATTTGCTTTTAACAGAAATGCTTAAATTGTTACAAATTTTGTTCCATATTGTTGTTATCTTGCTAAACAGTAGTGAATTCTGAAGGAAATATAGATAGATGATAGATAGATGGGCAGATAGCCCAGCATTCTCTACTGGTAGATGGTCAGTACCTTTGCTCAAACCCTGTGGTTCTCTTCATAGGTTTCATTATTGGAATATCCTGACAATTCTAAAGATCTTTGTTTTATTATATTCTACTTGTTTTCTGTGTTACTTGTACTTTTTAATCATTACTTAACTAAGCAATCAAATGATTATTAAGTATCTATTTTATGGCAGAAAAATGTTGGAAAAGTACAGAATATTTTATCTCATGACAGGCCTTAATACTTTAAAGATGGTAAACATATATCCTCAAAGAAGATTTTTTACACTAAAAACTTTCTCATTCTTTCAGCATTTCTTTATATAGAACTGTCTTCAGGAAGGAAGTTCATAGTCCTGATTACTTTCTGGTTTCCTTACTCCTATTTATCAGTCTCTCTTAAAATGTTATACCCGTCACACATTAATTTTGTAGAAATTTTCACTATGCAAGAAAAATTAATTCCTCTTGTCTTAGTCTGTTTTCTGTGGCACATAACAGAATATCTATAGCTGGGTAATTTATGAAGAAAAGGAATTTATTTCTTACAGTAACGGAGGCTGAGAAGTCCAAGGTTGAGGGGCTATATCTGGTGAGGGCCATCCTATTGGTGGGGACTCTCTGCAGAGTCCCAAGGCTACACAGAAGATCACATGACAAGGAACTGAGCATTCCAGCTTGTGTCTCTTTCTCTTACAAAACCACCAGTCTCATTCTCATGAAAACTCACTAACCTAGCAATCTATTAATCCATTAATCCATGAAAGGACTAATCAATCCATGAGGACAGAGCTCTCATGACCCCAATGTTTTTTAAAGATCTCACCTCTCAATACTGCCATATTGAAGATCGGTTCAACATGCATTTTGGAGGGAACAAATATTCTAACTCTAGCACTCTTCAGATGTCTTTTGTATTTAATTGTTTTGTTTATGTTTGAGAGGAAGAAATTTTATTAGAGTATTAGATTTTTAAAATGGGAGTCTGAAGTCAGTCTACTTAGGTTAAATCTAATGTTTGTCACTTTCTAGTTTTGTGACCTTGGGGAGGTTACTTTATTGCATGAGTAATTATGTGAAGAATGGAACTCAGTGAAGAGAAGAAAGAAGCAAATAAACTAGTTATAATATTATGGCAAGAGTCCAAGGAGACAAGATGGATGCTTTAATGAATGTAATGCTTTACTAAGCAAATACTAATGGTCACATTTTCTGCTAGGTGCCAATGACATAAAATTAGATAAATCATGGTCCTTTCATGCATATAATTCACAGTATATGGCAGAAGAAAGATACATAAAAACTACCTATAAGCCAAATTGTTAATTGCCATGATATGGGTGCAAGTAAAGTTCTAGAGAACACAAAATTGATTTCATTATTCCATGTGTGTCCTGATCAACACAGGCCGATGGGGATATTATTTCCCATTATCTAGGCAATTAACTTCTATTATGCATCTTAAGATTGTATTTCCTTTGTTAACTACACCTCAGTGATGGCTTAAATTAAGCAAGAGAAAAGTAGTTGGTTAATTTCTGCCCTCTACATTTTTATTTTTTAACTCTGATGTCATTGGATGATTTTTCACTGTATCATTACTTAAATCTTTTTATTATTTTTAGTATTCATAATTCTACATTATATTTTACAATATATTAAAATTTATATATTTGTGGTAAGCTTAGAGATAGGTAGAAATATGTTTCTTGAAAATGTTTGCTTTCAAAATCACTCACTACTGTCCTTTAATAAAAGTATTACATTGGGTCTTTCCTTATTGATATATTTTAATAGGTGCTTCATGATTTTCTCTCTGATGTTAGGGTTAATTTAAATCTTTGGATCAAATTTAGGAAAACATTCCTGTTAGTTCATTACTCCTGAAAAGTTTTGAGACTCTTTGGAATTTAATTATCTTGGTAAAATTTCAATATAAGATGAAAGCGAATCAGAATTTAAAGCCAAATGAACATGAATCTCAGTTCTGACACTTAAATTATGGTGGGAAAGTTACAGTTTTGGAGTGTGGGTTTCTTTATGCATAAAATTGGATAATAATGCTAACTGCATAAATTTATCTTAAAGAATAAATTACAGTAACAAAAATCTTACAGCAGTTTTCGACATTTGGTACGTGATCAATAACTTTATTATTAGTATTATTACTCTTACCATAATTTAATATATAGGGCTATGGCTTGTTATTTGTCAGTTGGTTATAATATTACAATATTTATATTTGAATAGTGGTTACTGCTACTATTATTAGGCTTTAAAGTGATATGAGCTTCCAATATTATAAAACTTGAATTTTTAAAATATAATTTAAAATAAGAGACATTTGTCAATCACCACAGAAAATATTTAATGTATAGTTTTTTCCTCCTGAAAATTACAAAATGCTTTCTGACTGGCAGAAATAAATGTTGATTAGCAAACTTATTACAAAAATAACAAAGAAACATACAATAAGTTTAATGAAAATTATTTTTTACCCTCTAATTGCCAAATAAAAAAAATGAAGCAATTCTATCATAAAAAGCATATGGTGTTGCTATAGTTAATTTTATATATCAGATCAAATTGCCACAGGGTGCCCAAATTAAGCATTACTTCTGGGTATATGTGTGATGATGTTTTCAGATGAGATTAATATTTGTAAGTCAATTCAGTAAAGTAGATTATTCTCTTCACTATGGGTGGACATCATCAAATCCCTTGAGTACCTTGATAGAACAGAAGGTAGAAGAAGGAGGACTTTAGACCTTCTCACCCGTACTGGAAGGGTCCAGAAAACACACCTTTCTCCAATACCGTGAGGAATACATTTGTGAGGGGAGCCCAGGCATCCATTAAGAACTCTAATCACTCTTCTCTCTACTCCCTCTGTGAGGCCAGATATCATAGTAGGGATTCAGTCACTGAATTGGAAACCACAATGCAATGGGAATAATTGAATCCCAGGGTCACAGGGGCCAAGTGGTGGTACTCAACTACTAAAGGTAAGGTGGGAATTGTTACCATAATGGACACATAATGGACAAAGCAGTAATCAGAATAGTCTGACCCCTACAGACCAATGGCATTGATTAATTGATCATGGTATTACTAGAAGTTAAATAGGAAGCCTATTAAAGTTTTACTTGCTCTGTATAAGCAGAATAGTTCTACATCAAGTGAACAGAAGTCTACTCTGACTCAAGAAACAGAGGTCATTGCCCCTCCATCAATTTCCAAACTTGAATCAGTTTAGAGACCCAGACTACCTTGATGAAGTGGAGGAAGGGTCCCTATGAGGAAGGAACCTGGTACACTACTAAAAATTGTCTATCTTTATCCTAGCCTTACTCAAAGGAGTCTACACAGCTTTTTACCAAGATAAGTATACATTGATAAAAAGGGAATAATCAAGTTTTTTGGAACTTAATGGATACTAGTTCTGAACTGACACATTCTACAAGTTCCAAAACATCCTTTGGCTCACCAGTCAGTGTAGGGGCTAAGGAAAGTCAGGTAATCAATGGATTTTAGCTTAGGTCTATCTCACAGTGAGTCCTTGAATCCATACTATATTTATTTACCCATTTTCAGAATGCATAATTGGAATAGACATGTTCAGCAGCTGGTGGAATCCAGGACTGTTATGGCGGCAAAGCCCAAATGGAATTCATTAGAACTACCTCTACTTAGAAAAATAGTAAACTAGAAACAATGGATTTCAGAGAGGAGGGCCACCACACAGGCCCTAATTGAAAGATGTAAGGGTGGTGACTCCCACTATGTCCCCATTCCACTCTCCTATTTGGCCTGTGCAGAAAACAGATGGATCTTTGAGAATGACAGTGGATTGCCATAAGATTAACCAAGCACACATTCCAACTGCAACCGCTATACCAGATGTTTTTATTGCATGTGCAAATTAACACATCTCCTCTTACCTGGTATGCCACTATTGAGATGACAAATACCTTTTCACAATATTGCCCATAAGGCCAATCAGAAGCAGTTTGCATTCACCTAGCAAGGCCAGCAATATACCTTTACTGTCCTGCCTCAGGGGTATATCAACACTCCAGCCCTACATTGTAATTTACTTCTCAGGGATTTCGATCACCTTTCCTTTTCACAATATATCACACCTATCTATTATATTGATAGTATTATGCTATTGAGGCTAGTAAGTAAGAAGTAGTCTCTACTCTAGACTTATTGGTAAGACATTTTCTTGGTAGAAGGTGGAAAATAAACCCAAATAAAATTCAGAGGCCTTCCACATCAGTGAAATTTCTAGCTGTCCAGTGGCATGGGACATGTTGAGATATCCCTTCTAAGGTGAAGGACAAATCATTGCTTCCAGCTACTCCTACAACCAAGAAAGAGGCACAAGATATAGTGGGGCTCTGGATTTTAGTGGCAACATATTTCCTATTTTTTGGTATACTCCAGCACAATTGGTGACTTGCAAAGCTGCTAGATTTGAGTGAGTCCCAGAATTAGAGACCAGGACCAGTCTGCTGTGCCAGTTGCTCTTCTACTTGGTCCATGTGATCCAGCAGATGCAACGGTGTTTGAAGTATCAGTGGCAGATAGGGATGCTTTTGGAGGCTTTGGAAAGCCCTTATAAGTGAATCATGGAGCAGGCCCTTAGGATTTTGCAGCAAGGGCCTGCTATTCTCTACAGATAACTACTGTCCTTTTTGGTAACATCTCTTGGCCTGCTACTGGGCCTTACGGAGACTGAACATTTAACTCTGGGCCACCAAGTTATCCTGTTACCTGAGCTGCCTATTATGAACTGGCTGTTACCTGATCCACAAAGCCATAAAGTTGGGTGTACACAATAATACTCCATCAGTAAAAGGAAGTAGTATATACATATAAAACCCAGGAAGATACTGAAGGCCTAACTAAATTACATGAAGAACTGGCTCAAATATCCATGGTTCCCACTCCTGACACACTGCCTTCTCTTTTCTAGCCTGCACCTATGGTCTCATTGAGAGTCCCCTACAATCAGTTAACAGATGAAGAGAAGACTCAGGACCAGTTTATACATGGTTCTGACTGACATGCAGGCACCACTCAAAAGTGGAAAATTGCAGCACCACAACCCCTCTCTGGGACATCCCTAATGGGCAATGGTAAAGGGAAACCCTCTCAGTAGTCATAACTTTGAGCAGAGCACTTTTTCACAGTGCTTGGAAGGAGAAATGGCCAGATGTGCAATTGCTTATATAATGATTCATGGGCTGTGAACAATGGTTTGGCTGGATGGTCAGGAACTCAGAGAAAACATGATTAGAAAATAGGTGACAAAGAAATTTTTAAAAAACAAAGAAACAAAAACAACAATAACAAACAGCTATTAAGATATTTGTGTCCCATGTGCATGGTCACCAAAAGGTGACCTTAGCATGGTAAGATCTCAATAATCAAGTGGATAATCCATGCTGTGAATACCAGCCTCTTTCCTCACCCACCTCTGTTATCTTCCAATGTGCTCATTAACAAAGTCACCGTGGTGGCAGGGATGGAGGTTGTGCATGGAATCAGCAACATAAAGTCCCACTCTCCAAGGCCAATCTGGCTATGGTCACAGCTGTGCACTCAATCTGCCAGCAATGGAGATTATCACTGAGTCTCCCCATATGAACCCCAGGGTGATCAGCCAGCTACCTAGTGGCAAGCTGATTACATTTCACCACTTCTATTAAAAGAGAACTTTTTTTCATATTTCTGTAATAGATGCTTACTCTGGATATAAATTTGCCTTCCCTGCATGCCAATGTTTCTACCAAAACTACCACCTGTGGACTTATAGAATGCCTTAGTTAGCATTATGGTATTCTGTACAGCATTGCTTCTGATTAATGATCTCATTTCACAGCAAAACAAGTCTGGAAATTGACTCATCTTGATGGAATTCACTGGTCTTACCAGGTTCCCCCACCATTCTGAAGAAGCCTGTTAAATAGAACAGTGGAATGGCCTCTTGAAGACTCAGATAAAGTACCAGCTAGGTGGCAATATCTTGTGTGGCTTGGCCAAGCTTCACCAAAAGGCTGTATATGCTGTGACTCAGTGCCCAGTATATGGTGCTGTTCCTACAATAGCCAGGATATACAGTTCTAAGAGCCAAGAGATCCAAATGGGAGTAGCACCATTTACTCTTACCCCTAGTGACACAGTAGCAATTTTGTGCTCTGCTGACCTAGAGGTTTTGATTAGAGGAAGGAATGTGTCCACCAGGGGGCATAACAGTGATTCTACTGAACTAAGACTGCCACCTGGCCACTCTGGGCTCCTCATGCCTGGAGTCAACAGGCCTAAAAGGGAGTTATAGTGTTGGCTGGGTGATTGGTCCTGACTACAAAGGAAAAAAATTGGAATACTACTACAGTATAGAGGTAGGGAAAAATATGTCTGGAATACATAAAAGCATTAAGGCATCTCCTAGTTTTACCCTGCCCTGTGATTAAGATCAATGGAAAACTATAACAAACAAATCAAGGTGGGTCTACTAATGGCCCTGACCCCTCAGGAATAAAAGTCTGGGTCACTCAACCAGGTGAAAAACAGTGAGCAGCTGAGGTGCTTGTAAAGGGAATACAGAATGCGTGGTGGAAGAAGGGAGTTATAAATACCAGCCACAACCACTTAACCAGTTATAGAACTAAGGACTGTAATTTTCATGTATATTTTCTTCTTAGTTTGCTACGAATGTGTTTGTGTGTGTGTGTATATATATGTATATATAATACACACATACACCATACACGAACACCCACACACACACACACGCACACACACACGCTATTGGTTCCATTTCTCTAGAGAACCCTGCTAATATAATTGTTTGCCCTTTTGGGGTTTCAATTTCTTCATCTGTTAATTAGGTAATACCAGCTTAATTAATGGATCAAATTAAATTTGTTACGTAAAGGCTCTACACGTTAGTTATTATGTCTATAATCTTACTATAGGGAAATCTGGAAAAAAGTAAATTAGTGCTTGATGTCACTTACTCCTTAGTAATCTTTTCATAATGTACTAATGTATATTAAATGCTCATAAATTATAGCACTTTAAAGGCATACTTATGGTTTTATTTCTCCTTTAAACACCTTTTAGAAACTGCACGTTTTAGCCCCACCGTCTTCAAACTATCCGCACATCTGCAATCTGCGTGGCTATAATGGCAGCTGCGTTGGTGGGACAATGTGAGCACTGCACACAGTTGATCATTGCCAGGGTTTCTGATGCAAATTGATCCTATAAAACTATATCCCTGGTAATTATCTCTGTGGATCTAGTATTTGGGAACTGAGCCATTTAATGACAGTATTCCTAAAAGAGAATCCAACACCTACCAATTAATTTGTCATTCTTCTCCTTGTATTTCACAAGATAGTTCAGTATTCTTTTAATAATGCTCTCTACCCTTACATCACCTCCACTTTTTCTTGTTTGTTTTGTTTAGGCAAACTGGAGAGAGTTCTGCTATTTAAAAAGAAATAAGCATTAAAGTGGATATATTGGGCAACTGTATTTCTATATTTTTACTTATGTATAACATTGAGAATGTTATTTAGAGCTTGGGTGCACAGCTCTGGGGTCAGACCTCCTGGGTTCATTCCCATCTCCATCACAAAATTGCCAAATGACCTTAGACACCTTAGTTAATGTCTTTTCTTTATTTTCCTCCTCTCAGACATACTATCAGTATCTAACTTACAGGGTTTTTATGAGAATTAGAATGCAGTCTAAGTGTTGTAGACACTTACAGAAATAGAATGTACCCCACTACCCCAAATTTGCTTCAGATGTGAACACTGATGATGCTATGCATGCATCAAGAGAGTATAAAATGTTTGTTACTCACAGAATGATACCTTCTGGAGAGAACAGAATGTGCTCCAAAACAGGTCCAGAAAGGGACTGAGAAGGCAGGAAAAGAAGATAGCTTAGATCTATACTGTGGTGAGCAGATGGGATTGGAGTAAGAGTTTCTGTGCATACACAGGCTGTGTCTTGTATGGTTTGAATTTTCTGCCAGCACCAAAGGAGGGAACACATGGTTTTCTTATCAGGTTTCCCAAGATGTGGGGCAGAAGCAAAAGGGCAAGTGGTAGAATTTGCAAGCTCCCAGCATGCAACAATTAAGTCAAATATTATTAAAATTCACATCTCATGTTTGACTGAAGACTGAAATTTACATGTTTCATTTAATTGAATTTTAATTCATTTGTGTAAGACACTATAGCACTCTTTGAGGCAAGTAGCTTGAGTGCACTAAAAGAGGTGAAATTCCCTTGGATGTCTAGTTCGAGAGACCAATTTTGTGTAGTTTTTCAAGTGAAATGCATGTCTTGATCACTATCAGTGATGCCCAGAATTTCAAAGTAGATAAGGAATATCTTGGTGAGGCTTTGTATTGTATCTTTATAGTATATGTAGAGATGTGTGTGACCTTGATTTATATTTTGGGTGATTATGAGATAAGAAATTTCCAAACGTTGTTTATCCCAAAGGGGGAGATCTTGGATAAGTAATTGTTGTTGCCACCATTGGATAAGTCAGACCATTAGCAATGTCCCAAAAGTGTAAAAATGTGCAAATAGGGCTATTTTTTGGCCATGGTATCCAGTGCTAAAATGACTACTCAAATTAGTGCCAATTTTGTTTACACTTGAGTCCTGTCATCAATCAGTGATGTTCTTTCTAAGAGACGAAATCAGTAACTCTCCAGAAATCTCCATCACATGCGATGATAGCTATATTGTTCATAAATTATAAAAGCTTCCTTTGGTGTTAACTCGATTGATTCAAAGAAGCTCCCCAGGTATTCACAGGGACCATGAGAGGGGTGGAATCCCCCAGTATTAGTACATCTGTCAAGGGACTGAGGAGAGGGGAGGAGAGGCAACTCCTCCTGCAGGTGACTTGTGCCAGGGGGTCCATTTTTGGCTCTATTTTGTGAGTACCATTTCCATTTTAACAAGGAGGCTTTAGGGTGGGTGAGGGTGCTGCTTCTATGACCTAAGGAATAATGGGAAGTTGCGTACCAAGGGCCATAGGTAGTACCTGCGAGAACCTCTAGTTCCTAGAAAAGCATGATGTTTAGCCAACAATCAATACAATGAAATGGAATGTAGTGCTGAGGAGAACAGTATCTTGTACCAAAAGTCCATGGCCATTTATCACCATGATGGATGGTTGAGAAACACTGGGGAGAATGATAGGAAGCTGCTAAAGCCTCTACTCTTAAGGAATATCTAGAGGCATTAATTGGAGTGTGTACTATATTGCAATTTGGACAGATTATAGAGACTTTTGTCATTGGGGGACTCGTTCTGATTTTAGAATAGGCTTAAGTAAAATTTGTAAACAGGGAATGTGCTGCCTACAGAACCCAAAAAGGCCTAAAAGGTGTTGGTCTTGCTTTAATGTTGTGGGTACTGAGAGGATCAATAGCTGTTTATTGACAGTGTCAGGGATGCAGTGACCCTTGGTTTAGCAAACAATTTCCAAGGATTTATCTGAAGTAGCAGGGCCTTTTACTATTTGTACTACATATGTGACATTGGCCCATCCCCTTTAGTTGAACTCCTTTGTGAGTATCTGTATGTTCTTAATGAGTGTATCAAATGAATCTCCTTGGAGGAGGATGTAATCAATGTAAAGTCATACCTGTGCTCCAGGATAAATTGAATGTAATTAAGATCTTGGCTGCCACGTTATGTGTAATGGCAGGGCTCTTGAGATAAACCATGGGTAGCAGGGTAAATGTGTATTAGGTATATTAGAAGGTGAAGGAACACTGCAGCTGAGGGGCTATAGAAATAGGCACTGTACAGAATATATTATAGTAGCTGATCTGTGACTGCAAAGTATTTACCATTTTCTGACTTGATAGAGTCAGTAATTTCTATAATATTGGGCATGTGGGCCTTAATGTGTAGGGCACAGCATTAAGGTTGTGGTAATGCACCATGGGGCACCATTATTTCGTTCCAGGCTTAAGAACTAGCCAGATTTGATTGTTAAATGAAGAAGTAGTGTGAAAAATTACCTCTTCTCTAAACAGATCTTGTATTATCAGTTTCAATCCTTGAAGATGCTGTTTTAATTTACATTTATCTATATTAACCATCTTAATCAGGAGTGAAAGTCCATGGGCACCCTTTCTTTCAAGCTAATTATAAGTGCTAAAACTGTGATTTGACCTTATTACTCTTTGGATAAGAGTGTTTATATCAATTATGGGATATTTAGGGACATAGGTGCTATGGCTTTGGAGAATTTAGGCAAGGAAATAATTCTGATGGTTACGTGGTAAAGCATACCTGGTTTTGTTCTCTATTTTATGTTTGCTAACTCTTTTAATAGGGTACTCAGTTTAAATTTACTGAAATACTCAAGTTTAACTCTAATTGGAGACTTAGTATCAAGTAATTCTGTGAAAGTTGGTTAGGTGGTGACTTCAGAAATGTTACAGTTAATCTAGAATCTGTAAAGTCGATCAGCACTCTTTTATCTTTTTTTCATAAATTATTTTAGAAAATATTTGAATTATGGCCTTTATTTCAAGTTTTATTTCCTCCCCCTATATCCAGGTGGGTTTGTTTATTTTTTTTTCATTGTTTGGTGGTATCTATGTATATTTCAAAGGGTTCCCTCTACTCTGTTCATATTTATAAATTTCTTCATTTAGAGCATCTCAAATCAGTACCATCAAGATTTGGAGCCTCCCATAGGGCAAGGGTTGTTTTATAGGGTTTAAGTATTCCAGGATTAAGTTGGGTTTAAATTAAACCCTTGGTTGTACGCTAGGATGCCTTGAGTATTTTTCCCTATAACCCTAAGGACCAGGATCTCTTTTAGGACAGAGTTACAGGGGTAACAGCAGAAAAGTCATTTTGTAGGGTTCTACTGAGCCACCTGCTTTTATGTGTATGGACCTTAAAAGGCCACATGGTTATTCTTATTCCATGTGAAACTACCCAATTTTTTATCACATGGGATATTAGGCTTTCCCCTGAGCAGTCCATAGATTGGGAACCAACACCTGATTCAGACAAAGACCCCATGGTCACAGGGCAAGAGCTGTTCTCCTGAGCCTAGCATATATGCTTGACTTTGCTGGAATTATGACACACAATTTGATCTGAGATATACAGACATGTTCAGGCAGAGTGACATAACATAAAGCCACTTTAAAGTGGATTGCAAACCAATACTTTGTCCCTGAACATCGCCCATTGAAACTTCTGACTTATATAAATCTACAATAGAGACTCAGTAAAATTCCCAGCAAATGTAGCATGAAGCAGCAAGTGCAAGATTTCCAGCAGGCTGCAGCTCAAAGCTCGTATTTGCCAACAGACAGCTGAAAAAGCAATCTGGCCAGCAGGGAGCAAAGTAAATTATTATAGTAATCTAAAACAAAAGAAGAAAGATCCCCCCAGTGGCGATGGTCATCACCTACATATCCTGTTTATATTACCAACGGTTGAGGTCACACCACAGAAACTACATGGATACCCCACTCAAAATTTGGACAAGGTTTTGATTTCATAACCCCATGCACACACCAAGAGAGTATTAAAGAGTCTTTATGAGGCTTTCTGCGGACAGCAGGGCAGTTCCATGCAAATCTGAAAATGGCTTGGGAGAGTAAGGTCACAGACTGAATTGTCTTTTCCTATGGATGGCGGGACACTGGGGTCAGAGTTCCCGGGGCTTGCACAGGCTGTGGCTTGTGTGCTCTGAACTGCCCTTTGGTAGCAAAGTAGGAAGGACTTGGAATTTGTTACCAGCTTTATCAGATGTGGGCTGAGGGGAAGAGGTAATAGAGGAACTTAAACACAATCAGTAGTTAAACATTAAAATTAGAGTCATGTTCTTTATTATACTAACATATTATTTTTTTAACAAATGTTAAGTGTTTTTACCATTCTTAGAGTGTTAAATTCCTGTCATAATTGTCACTCCATAATCACAAGAGGGCTGCTGAATTTCCAGGTATTACATGAGCATTCTTAGCAGGAGGAAGAGGAAAATGACCTAAGTTGTCATGTGTGCACTCATTCCTTTTATGAAGAGAAGGAATGCTTTCCCAAGAACTCTCACTGTACATTTTTTCTTGGATATTATTGACTAAAACCAAATGGCATGGCCATCCCTACCACCAAGGAAGGCTGAGAAAGCTAGTATTTCTAACATTGAGCACAACTTCAGGTCGGGACCCTCTTAGAAAAGAAGAGGGTAAGAGCTATTGGTGGGCAGTTAGCTGACAATAACAGTGATGCTTTTGTATATCTTTCTGCAAGAAGTTTTACATTGTAGTTACCAACAGTTGTAGACACTACATTTTTTTTATATTGCAGCTCACATCCCTGCTGTGTTGAAAGTTGACATCCATCACATACAAACAGCTGAGGAATTGGCAATAATTGCTGCTTTGACAACATTGTGTCTTGTCTTACACACGTGCAGGAAGGGGAGGGGTCGGGGAAAGAAGTACTTATTACACTGGGAACTCACTGTAATTTCTTCTTACCTTTCTGTTTGAATGACATAGACTAACACACAATTTTTAAGGGAATATTGCATGGCTGCATATGTAGCTTGTCTTTTGAAGGGATGGCAATGAAAAAGCTGGGCCCTGAATAGTAATCATTATCTTATTTCTGACTCTATGTCAGGCATTATTTGTCCTTCCTTCTAATCTCCAAAAGTCAAATAATAATTTATGGGAAACTGTGAAAAGTACATTTCCATCCAGTTACGTAAGCAAATAAGGAGGAAAGAAAGGAGCAGTGTGTATGTTAAAGAAGCAGAATAAAAGCTGTTCACATTTGGATATCACAATTGTATATCTCAATGCCTTTCCTTTCATACTTGAGAAACATAATACCCCTGAAAATGAAAAGAAGAAATCAAAGCTATTAAACACATGTTCTTTTCTCTGTGCTTCTGCATTGATTAATGCCCTGAGCTCACAGAGCTGTAAAGTTATACTGATGTCCTCTTTAGATCGTGCCTCACATGACTTTACTCAGAAAAGGAGAGAAAGGCTTGTCAAGTAAAGGAGTAAATGAGATATCTCATTTACATTGAAATATGGAGAAAATAAAAAAAAAAGGGGGATGCTTTTTCTTTTCCAAGTGCACTTCTTCACTCATAATATACTAATGATATAATGGAGCTTGACTTGCCACAATAATTTGCATTTGGCCTTGCTTTCTATAGTGTCTTGCTATGCTTCTTATTTCAAAAACAAATTAAAATTGGATTCTTACTCACTCAGGAAACTACAAGACCCCAACACATTTTTTTTTCTTTTTCTTTTTCTTTTTTTTTTGTATGCTGAGCCTAAGATCTTGCTTCCTGCTTTGGATTATTTTATCCTGTTAGAGTGTCCACATGATTTAAAACAACCTTGTAAATAAAATACATGAAATTTACTATATTGTAAAAATGTTTTATCACCCATTCTCCTAACAGGGAGTACAGAGGTAGTCAAATACATTAAGTCAGACATTCTTTACCACTTGGCTTCAAGCATTATTCACCATAAGCTAGTGGATATTTGAACAATTGATTAAAGTTTGTCTTGTTTTCTGACCATGTGAAATAATCTGACTCTTTTAAATTGTTCACATAAACCACACCAATTATGAAAACATTGCAGTGATATTAATAGATATGTTTTGCCTCTTTTCTCATTACACTCTAAATCAAAACACACTTTCACTATACATTTTACTGCTCAAGATCTATTAATATCATATAATGTTATTTTACTTATTGACTAAATACATGAAATTAGCAATTTCCTCAGTTGGCTAGACTTCTTAACAATAGCACTGAAAGTTCCAGGTGACTAACATCAGCAAAATGCCTGGAGAGGAGTTTCTAGTGTTCATTCCCTCAAAGAAGCAACAATTTGAACAACCTTCCACACATGCAAAAAAAAAAACAAATACTTTGAAAAGAGCTAAGGAATACAGGTAACATAATATAGCAGTTGGAAGAACAGAAATAAAAAAAGATATACTAAAGATACATTAAAGAAAAGATACATTAATGTAGAGAAAACAGTTCCACATTACCTGTGTCACCTTTCTCCCAAGCCTATGCATGCAATGCAGATGCAATGCAGAGAGAAATACTCTGTGCATGGGATAAGGAGAATAAAGGGAGCACATGATCACTGTACAGATCCCAGCACTAAATCTTGTACAGTGAAGCCCAGAATCAAGCTGTCCCCATGGCCACAAGCTCCAGTCTCAGCTCTATAATCCCAGGCTTGAGGTATACATCAGCACCAGGGCAGCCCCCATAGCCCTAGGCTCCAGTCCTACCCCCATGGAGCCCCTTGCCAGGCCCACTCCACTGGCCCTTGGCACCAGGCTGGGTCATGTAAACCCAAGATCCTGACCCACTCCCTTGGATCCAGTTTATAAGCCTGCCTCTGCGTACCGAGGCTCAAGGTCAGATCTTTTGGACTCGGGATCTAGCCCCAACCAATCGCTGATCCAAGAACAAGACTAGCCCACCCAAGAACTTGAGCAGCAAGCTACATGAGTCAAAGGATAGCTAATTGGATGCAGAACACTAGCCTGACTTACTGTCTCCTTTAATGAAGTGGTTGGTGTCAATGCCTGTGATGAACCCCTGTAGCCAATGCTCTCCTTGTCTCAAAACAACTCTGTATTTGCCTCTGGACCCCATACCTTGCATATCCCATATTTTCAAATCCCCTGCACGCTCCTGAATAAACTCAACATCTTTGGAACATCTCTCTCTGTTATTTAGTTTGACAACATTTTACAACTTCTTACTACTTGTTAAAAGTTCTTGAGTAGTTAATCTAGCTATTTTATAATGGATTTCAGCATTTTACTTTGCCTAATTCATTCATGTACAAATTTCTGATTTTTAAAGAAATCACTGCTTCTTTTCACAAGCAAACTTCTTGAAAAAAAAAAACAGTCTAAACTCTCACTTCCTCCACTTTTTAAACTTATTCATTCCTCACTGCGTAACTATATCTCTTTTAGTCTCACTAGCTGCATCTCTAAAATATGTGTTTTAAATATAAAAATGGTAGAACTATTGTGCAAGTAAAACTCTAAAAAAAAATTTAAGAAAGGACTTTTTAAATTTAGAGGATTAATAAATAGCATTCTTTACTTTTATTCACTATCTCAAGTCTGGAAACAATGAGATAAATTAGTATTTTTTTAAAAAAATAAGCTTAACTGTTGATAATGTGTTTAGTAAATGAACCTAGCTTTAACCAAAGCTTTAACCTAGCTTTGGCCAAAATAACCATTGTCTTAGTTTGTTTTGTGGTTCTATAACAGAATAACACAGACTCGGTAATTTATAAAGAAAATAAATGTCTTACAGTTCTGGAGGCTGGGAAGTTCAAGGTCAAGAGGCTTGCATCTGATGAGGGCCTTCTTGCTGAATCATCCCAAGGTGTAAGGCAAGTGAAAAGGGCAAGTGAAATCAAGAGAGCAAGAGAACAAGAAGTGACTGACTCACATTTATTTATAACAAGCCCACTCTCATGATAACTCACCTATTCCTACAATAATAACATTAATCCATTCACTAGGGCAGAGCCCACACGACCTTACACCTCTTATTAAGCTCCACCTTCCACCTTCCACCAATTTTGATTTGGGGATTAAGTTTCTAACACATGAACACATTTAAACCATAGCATCGACTTAATATTCCAACACTGAGTGAAAGTGGTGGATCCATTCTAGGCAGACTCCTCTGCTTTATGGAGCAGATAGTTTATGCTTTGCTGAGAATACAATATATAATAATAATGAGCAAAACATGAAGCATCCTTTCTGTAAGCAAAAAGAGGCAGGGAAAGAGGGTAAGATTCATTTTTTCCCCAAACTTGCTGTATAAGTTTCCTATTGCCACTGTAATATTAACCACATATATTACTACAAATGTAGTGGCTTAAAACAACATACATTTATTATAAATTTATTACCTTCCACATTAGTATGTCAGACATCTGCTGCAGGTCTCAATGAGCTAAAACATCAAGGTATTGGCAGGGCTACTTTCCATTCTGAAGGCTCTAGAAAAAATCAATTTCCTTGTCTTTTCCAGATTCTAGAGAAAGGCCACCTACATTCAGTGGCTCTTGGTCCCCTTCCTCCATCTTAAAAGCCAGCGATGGCAGATTCTCATAACAAAATAACTTCCACTTTTGCCTTTAATGATCCCTGGGATTATGTGGTGCCTGCCCAGATAATCCAGGACAATTTCTCCATTTTAAGATTGGCTGATTAGCAAATTTATTTTCACTTGCTGCCTTGATTATCTTTTGTTCTTTAAGGATGCATACTCACAGGTTCCCAGGAGTAAGACATAGGTGTCTTTGTGGTGCCATTATTCTTCCCACCATAATCAAACCCGATAATCACCCTTTCACCTGAGTGAGAGGTTAGCATAGAGTTAAAGGATTAATTCCAGCTGACATCTCTCTATAGAATGCTTAAAGAGTGGTGAGAAAGTATTTTTCCCACTGCTAGATTAATAGCAAAAAAAAAAAAAAAAAAGGTCCAGTTCTTCCTTCTCTGAATCCATAGCCATTGCACTGTGCCTTTGCAACTCCCTTTATCAAGACGCAGAGTCTATTTCTTGCCCTCTGATTCTTGGCAGTCCCAGTCACTAGCTTTGAGCAGTAGAATGAAGCAAATGTGATGGTGTCATTTATTGATCCTAAGTTTCAATAGGCCTTAGGTTCCTCCCCTCCATCCCCCTCCTTCATTCCCTCCCTTCCTTTCACTCTCTCTCTCTCTCTTTCTCTCTCTCTCTCTCTCATTGCTCTCATTGCCTCCTTGGCCATGAGAACATATCCAGGTTAACCTGCTGCATGACGAGAGGCATGTGGCATGTGGTCCAGTTATACCTACTCCCTTCAATCTAGCTGATTGGAAGAAACCCGCCAGGTAAGCAAGTGAGCACACTCCAGGCCAGACATTCACCTAACCAAGTCCACTCTAATTTTCTACACCCAAAACGAAGGTAAAGAAATTAGCTATAGTTTGAATACATTAAATATAATGGTGGCTGGTTATGCATGATTGTTGTGGCATAAGATTACTGGTGTGTGTGTGTGTGTGTGTGTATACATATATATATATACATATCAATAATATTGCCTTTCTGACATAAGGTTGTAGAAAACTTTCAAATACCAGATGTGTTATCTAGAAATCTTGGAAGATACTCTATTATTACATTTTACTTGCAGTTTCAAATGGGCAAACTGACTTCACTAGTCGAACATCACCTCTTCATTCTTCCTATCTTGGTTGTATCAAAGGTTGAAATGAATCTCAGTCCATTACTAAGGGGTCCACAAATGTCAGGCAATATTGGTTGAGATTGTGTGCTTCTAAGTCCTTGATAGCAAGCTCTAAATTAAATACATTGACTTTGTTTTACCATAATTAGTTATTTTATATGTTCTCCAATTCCAACATCATTGCTAAAATGCATTGCTTACTGACTACTTTTAATGCTTGAAATTCAAGTAATGCATAATATCATGTGAATCCACATGCATATTTCTGAAAATATTGGAAAGATAGAAACTAGAGTAGTGTGTCATACATAAGTGATATAAGTTATTTGAGTATAAATTATTCTCTTCACTATACATTTAATTTGAGGAACACTGTTTTGCATATTCCATCATTGTTAAGAATATTTGGGGAATGGGAAAAGGCAGAAATAGTTATTAGTTAGGCCTCTACCAGTTAAGAACTGAGAGATACTGGGTTAGGTAGTGTGTTAGTCTATTTTGTGTTGCTGTAGCAAATACCACAGACTGGGTAATTTATAAAGAAAGAAAGATATTTCTTACAGGTCTGCAGGTTGGGACATCCAGGCTCTAGGAATGTGCATCTGGCAAAGGCCTTCTTGCTGCACATCTCACAGGAGAAGGCAGAAGGGGAAGACAGCACACACCCAGGGAGCCCAGCACTACCCTAGGGAAAGAGGGAGGAGGCCAAGGTAATCCTTTTATAAGTTTTGTCAGGGGCCCACTCCCATATTAACAGCATTAATCCATTTGTGAGGGCTCACCCCTTACGAACTAATCACTTCTTAAAGGTCCCACCTCTCAGCACTGTTGCACCGGGGATTAAGTTTCCAACACATTAACTTTGGAAGACACATTCAGACCACATCAGGCAACTCACTTTCAGACATAACTCACGCCTCATAAAATCGTGACGAAGTAAATTAAATGATGAAGAGGAAATGTGTATTATAGTGCCAATTATATAGCAAATGTTTAATAAACATTCACTAAAATAAGTAATGTTAATAAAAATTAATAAGAAAAATACCCAAACTGTTTGAAATTCTTTGATAAAACTCATGACCATTTACTTTTTTTTTTTCTGAGATAGGATCTCACTCTGTCACCCAGGCTGGAGTGTAGTGGCCAGATTATAGCTCACTACAATCTCAAACTCCTGGGCTCAATCGCTCCTCCCATCTAGCCAAGTAGCTACGATGCCTGGCTGATTTTTTTCATTTATAGTAGAGATGGAATCTGCCTATGTTGTCCAGGCTGGTCTCAAACTCCTGACCTCAAAAGATTCTCCCACCTCAGCCTCCTGGAGTGCTGAGATTACAGGTGTGAACCACAGCACCGGGCCCTATATACTTTTGGGTTTCATGTTTCTTTGCTTTAATATTTGAATTTTTGTAGCAATCTTTTTTAAACTTAAAAATAACCAATACTTTTTAAAAGTTTTACATGTTTAAAATGTTTTAAACATTTTACATGTTTAAGGTATACAACATGATGTTTCTATACACAATTATATGATAAAATGATTACTACAGTCAAATAAATTAACCTAGCTCTCATCTTTCATAGTTATCTCTTTTGTGGAAAGAGCATCTAAAATTTACTCTCTTAGCAAGTTTTCAGTATAAAATATGATATTATTAACTCTAGTCCTCACGCTCTACATTCAATCTCTAGACTCATTCATCTTATATAACTGCAAGTACAATTTTAAGTAGAAAATTCACTAAATTTTTTGATATTTATTCATTTCCAAAATTGTTCTACTTCGGTGATGGTTACTTGGGGAAATTGTATTGTAACTAACTTTATGCTTAAAACTAGATAAAATTATTAGTATATAGAGAAAAATTAGAGAAAGTTAACTAAGAAAAGATAAGGCCACTGGAATAGTGAATAATATCACATCTTCTAGAGACAAAATGGCTTGGGTTTAAATCATGGCTCACCACTCACTATTGTGAGACCTTGGACAGGTTACCTGACCTCTGTATACTTTTGTTTTCTTATTTGTGAAATAAAGTTAATTATAATAGCATATATCTCATGGAATTATTATGAATATTAAGTGACTTAATATTTAATTGCTTAAAACCATAGGCACACAATAATTTCTGTGGAATCATTAAATAGTTTCTTTCTCTCAAAGTGTCCAAAATTGGAGTGAAAAATTCAAACAATACTAAAAGTAAAGTGACCATTTCCTCTGTTTTTGATAATTAAAAAAGAAAAAAAGACACAAGGGAATAAACACACGCGTATAGAGGAATGTATGCAGTTAATAAAATGAAGAAATTGAAGTCTAATAATGGAGGGCAAATTAAATTCCACTCTTGTTGTCCACATGTTCCTGCAACTGTGTATGTTCCTTTTTTGTTGTTTTTAACACCATGCTACTATGGATAGAGATCAATTCTTCTTTGATTTGCTTTCATCCCTAAGTACCCACTACAACAAAGATATGAATGGACAAAGATGCTTCCTCTGATTTAAACATTTCTTGACACACAGTAAACAACTTTAAAAAATACTTTCATGTTTCTTCTCCAAATTGTTGGATTTTTTTTACTGTCTCAGTTTTCTCAACTAACCAACTCACTGCCATAAATTGTCCTCAACCTGCTTTCATCTTTTCTTTCTCTCACCATTCACTTTCCTTATCTCAGAAGTAAAATTTCTGTACTTTATAGCATCCATCCTCTACCCAAAAAGGCTGACCACATAGTATCATTGAACAAAACAATATATATATAAATAGAAATTCTGATGAATAATATATTTTCTATATCATTGTATCTAAGAATTAAATTAAGAAGTTATATTAATATATTACCTCACTTCAAATATTTAAAGGAAAATTATGAGAAACTTAAAAGTTATTAAGTCATTCATTATGACTTGAGTGAACACATGCAAGGTAGCCAACCACTTAAACAAGGAAATAGAAATATTATAAATTATTCCATAGGTCTTTAGTACATGTGACTCTATATTCTCAAGTTTCAAGCCAGTTAAACATGTCCAAGTTTCCTTGTATTGTCTTTTATCATTTCTTTGATTTTTTTTCACTTCTCTCCTATTGCCCTTAGGTATAACAATGGCCAACTACATACCAATTCAAGGTAAAGTAGTGAAGTAATCAGATATTATCTAAAAGACTGCTGATAGTAAAGTTTACATAACCTCTGAATTCCCCAGAAGCATCACTTTGAGGTAAAATTTGGTATGCATCATTTGCAAGAATTTATTATGTTATTTAAAATTATTTTTCTTCCTAGGAGGGAAAAATCAAGGTAAAATGCTATACTTTTAGATCCCTTTGTTCAGCTTTGTTGGAGAGAAAACACCTCACATCAGTTGGAATGTTTCTGTATTTATAAAAGCCAAAGACAAAATTCTAGAAGATATTTTCTAAAAAAAAAAAAAGTATAGAATGTTTTTTAACATTTTAAAGTAATATTCATATCTGGACCTTATATTTATGGGATGGGCTCTAATGACAATTTTATCTCATGTTGTAGTTGTCCCAGGGCTTGGCTATTTATATGTTTGCTAATCATTCATTGTGAATAGTTTTACTGGATTAATTATACCAAAAGTATTAAAGATGTCAGCATAATAGTATAGTTCAATGAAATAAAGTAAAGTAGACCTTGCCCAAAGTGCTCCCTCACTGGAGATACCAGATATTCAGAATGGAAAATAACTTCTCTCAGAAGACTGGTAGCACAGGAGAAGAAAACTTACCAACTAACTTAACAAAACAGAGAACAGCAGAAAATAAGGCCAAGGCCAAAAACAATGAAAAATCATTTTAAGGACAGGCTCATAAGAGAGAGATAAGTAACTTAGGAAAGATTTTCTTTCTAAATAGGAAAGATTTTTATTTTAAAACCCCATTATTTTATCATTAGGAGACTGAGTTACTAGGGATTAAAGTTCCACTTCCAAAAGACAAAGCTATGAAACAGCGGTCAAGGTGAAGGCAGGTAAATGGGTAATATCACACTTGACTGAATTAATTAATGTCCAGGCCATGTGTTTCTGCTTTCTGTATTTTAAGCCCAGGCTAGGGGCTGAATCACAGCCAACTTGGAGGGCAGGGATAAGTTAGAGAGGTAGATAGAGTGATCAACACACAGACAAATATCTATTGATCTCAACACCTTTCCAGATAGAAGGAACTAGGCCTAAAGAAATTGTCATGGAAATCAGTTCAAATGCCAAGAGAACTAACGTCAATGATGTTGCACCCATTGATATTCTATAGAACTGAAATAGCACCAACACTCATGCTAAACTAATAACATAAATTAGCAGTGAGAGTATTGACTTTAATAGGTCAAAAAAAAAAAAAGAAAGAAATACAAACATCAATAGGTCTAGCAAACATTTGCTCATTAATGGAAGTTCCCTCAGCAGTGCTATTCTTTAATCAAAAGGACATGGGTATATAAAACCTTGTTAGAACTAGTCATTTGGAAAACATAATACAATTTAAGCTACCATCAGGCATTTCAGACTTGGTTGTCATTCAATATGCAATGTTCTTGCTCCCTGCCTGATGCTTTTTCTGAGGTGGTTACAGATTTTTGAGGTTTCCAAGAAGTTCATAGTTGCTCCTTTTGTACCCCATATAGTATGAGGCTTCATAAATAGTTTTCCATGTGTCCTTTGAAAAAGTATTTTTCACATGCTCCATTTCTGCCCAAAAAGCAAGTCAATCTAATAATAAATTACTGATTGTAAATGAAAATACCAAGGACTTATGTGAAACTCCGAAATGTTTAACAGAAGTCTTTTGAAAATGACAATTCATTTAATTGACCACAAGTATTTGTTGAAAGCCAACTATCAGTCAAAATTAGAGTTAAATGCTATGAACATGAACGTAAGAAAGATAAAGTTACTTCCCTCAGGGATGTTATCATGGAAAAATTGATGTAAATCGGCAAATGTGGCTTATAAATGTGGAAGAATTAATTGAATGGTGTTTATCTCAACTGAGCAGGCTAGGATATAGAACATTTCAAAGATTGTATTACTACTTCTCAAGGAAAATATACAGACCACTACATGCACTACTTGATACTCTATCAATTTTGATATTTGCATAATATTTGTCTTAGTGCATTTGTCTGCTACAACTAAATATCATACACTGGATGGCTTATAAAAATCAGCATTTAATTTCTCATAGTGCTGGAGGCTGAGAAGTCCAAGATTAAGGCACTAGCAGATTCAGTGTCTGGTGAGAACCTGTTTCCTGGTTCATAGGTGGTGTCTTCTCACTGTGTCCTCTCATGGAAGAAAAGGCCAGAGGTCTCTCCTGGGCCTCTTTTATAAAAGCTCTAAACCCATTTATAAAGTCTCCACCCTCATGACCTAATTACTTTCCAAAGGCCTCGCCTCCTTATAATATCACATTCAGGGTTAGGATTTTATCATATGAATTTGAGAATGATCCACTCAGACCATAGCAACATTTTTCAGTTTTCAAATCTTTTGAACATATGTAATTACATTTTATACAATATGTGTGTGTTTAATCAGGATGAGTCTGTAGATAGTGGAGAATAAGTGCTTGCTGACATCCATAAAATAAAAATTTTGCCTATGAAAAAGAAACTTATTATAATCTTAAAAGACTTCAGAGTCTATTATAAATGGTCTTTGAAATATTACTGAATTTACAGTTTTAGAAAGTGAGAAAATAATAATCAGAAAGGTTTCTGAGGATGACTAGTTATTAGAGGGGAATTGTCAGCTGTTGCTTCATTGATTCCAGTTTGATTTCCTTTCAAGATGAAAAATCATAATGAATCACCACCAATCGGAATACCCGATTATGGATGTCAACTGCAGACTCTATAAAAAGCTCCTGCTTCCTGGCAAGTACTAGACAGCTGTCCTGGGCCAGCAACAAAGATTTTGGCAATCTCTCATCTCTAAAACCTTTCCCTTAGTAACCTGTTTCTTTAAATGGCACCTTTATTATGACCCACACAATTGAAACCCATACCTCATAAAAATATAAACAAATGTAAAGGATGGGTATACACGTATCTAATGGGTGCGGTGTGCACTGTCTGGGGGGGGACACTCTTGAAGCTCTGACTCAGGTGGGCCAAAGGCAATATATGTAACCTAAACATCTGTACCCCTGTAACATGCTGAAATAAAAATATTAAAAAAATAAAGATAAAATAAATCTAGAAATAAACAAATTTAATGTCAATGTGTGTGTCTATGTGTATTTTGGGTAGGTTTCAAATTTTATTTTACCACTTAGTTTCATTTTCATTTCAAATTACTTCTAGGGTATTTATAATATATTTTTTTTCAAATTTAAGATTACTAAAGTTCTTAATTCAGAACAGATATTGTCCTTCTCAAAACATAATTGATTATCCTCTACTGGGCAGATTCTTATACCAAGTCACCTTAGATGCAATTGAGGTGTCTAGGTTCACCCTGTATATATTCTTCTTAGAAAAATAAAAAACTAAACACAATTATCTTTAGCTTTTCTTATGAAATTTGTGTAGGCAGAAAAGGTTGGCTCACTTAACATAACAAAAATAGGCCAAAACACCTTTACCAAGGGTTAGGCAATTTTAGCTGTGTTTCTTGGGAAGAGATGGTATAGCAGCAGAAACTTCAAGGCAAGATATGCTTCTGGTTAATGCATTTAAGTATTAACCTACACAAAAGGTTAAATTGAATTGGATGAATAGCTGGATATCCTCTAAAAATCTCTCAATTCTAATACTTTGTTTATAAATATGTCAGACAGGATGGAGTACAAACTTCTTTTAAAAGTTTTTACTTGCTTAATAAAGACTTCATGGTACAGAACATACTGTAATTTATTTTTGTTTTCCCAATAATGCGTGTCCTCTTAATTCAAGGATGCTATTATTGACCATTTGAGCATCAATGAGTGAACGTGACCTCAAAGATCAACATGGGGCCAACAGATCTTTTCACATTGTGCACACATAAAGATTTTACAACAAAAATTAAAACAAAGCCAGGTGTTTCAGTGAGGTTGTATAAACTATCTGTACATCCAAATAAAGCATTTCATTTTTTTGTCATATGCAAGACCTTCAAGCAAAAGCCTACTTCTAAACCATTTCAATGTTTAAATACATTATTTGTCTTTTCCTTTTGAATGACCTTCTTTTATGTTCTGTCCTCTGGAAAACTGGCTGTAATAATGGGCTTCAACACGAGGAGTGCATAAACCAAAAGTGATAATATGTGCATATATTTCCCATGATAACTTTATGTGTTATTGAAAAGTGATGTAGATATATAAGTTTAAGATAAATGGAAGGTGATGGTAACATTACAGAAGAAAGAAGTAAAATTTGACAGTACTACTAAAATGACTGGGTAAACTAAAAAAGGGATGGATATTGGTACTCTGCTATGATTATAATCTTGGCACTGTCAACTAAAATTTATCATTTTACTATCCTCTCCATTCATTTTAATATTTTTCTTAGAAAAACTAAACAAGACTACCTACATTTAGAAAATGTTTGTAAGACCATTAATAATCTAAATGAAATCCAAAAGCCATTAAATAATATTTAAAAATATTTTACCTGAAGTGTATAGTTAAAATATGTATATATACTATAGAATTTGAAATGTTACTATAAACATCTTAATCTTTAAATAAGAATAATTTGAATTGCTTCTGCTTTGTAACTACAAGGTGCCAGGTAAGTATAAACTATACTTTTCTTTACATATAAGTAACATCTTGCTACCTTATTCAAAAGCAAACTTGCAAGAGGGGTAGGAAAACCTAATTAAGTATATTTTAATGTATAATATAACCTTGTGTTGAATCAACACTGTTAACTTGTTAAATACAAGGTTTTGCTATACTTTCTAGAGTTAATTATTTCTTTCTCTCTTTTAATAATTTGCTAGAGTTTCTGATATATTAAATAACAATGATAGTAGTAGATATTCTTGCCTACCTGCTGGTTCAAGGGTGGTGTGATGCACAGAAAGCCCTCATACAATCCATAGCAATTATTGAGCACCTCCACATTTGGTAACCATTATTACTATTTTATACAAATTAACATATTAAAAATGTTTTATTACATTTCAAGAATTTCTGTTGTCTCTTTTCAGGAGCATCTCCCTCTGCTAAAGTTTGTTTCCTTATCCCATATGCTTCTCGCAGATCTATCAGGCACAATGCCTCTCCCAACATCCTCACAGACATAGGAATGAGGTTACCCAGATCTCAATAAATAAATATCCATATATACAGTGATTGATCAAAATGTTGGGAAATAATATAAACAAACTCACCCAAAGGTTTTCTATTTGATTGTCATGTAGATATTTGGGAAACTTAATTCCATTTGCAAACTTAGTCCCCCCAACTCCTGACATGTAACAATATCAACATATTAAGAGGCTCCAAGGGATTAAGATCTGGACATCTTTGGAAGTGCTTTTATTCTGCCTAGCAAAGATACTCTCCAATATTCATCATATAAAGTCAATTCTAGTTGTTTCTCATTCATTAACTAGTAGTGTGGCCAAATACAAATAATATTTGTGAATGTACTTTTTCCTCATTTAGAAATTGATTCTTCTATTTACAAACTTTGTCTTGATTTCTTGATATGAATTTAGTGACTGTGACTTTTTAAATCCATTAAATTAAGCATTAAATATAATTTTATATTTGAAAAATATGTCCTCATTAATATTCTCCCTCTCAAAAATTAAAATGCAATAGTGAGGAATATAATCAGTTTGTTTTAAAGACTTTACTTGTATTTAATAGATAGGATAGAGAAGCAGCAATTCTTTGGGAACAAAACCAGAATCTGCTTTATTCTAATAAGTTACCTTTTCAAGCTAAGGAAATAATTAGAAATGTTCACAAAAAAATGCTCATCATAGAAAATAATATAGCTCTTAATCATATTTTGAAGATCAGCAAACATAATTCAATAATATAAAGTTTTCTGAAAAAAGATATAAACATTTTGTTTAATATTATTATTATTGTTTAATTTCTTTAAAATGCTATAAAATAGCATAAAAGGGTCAAATTAAATATAACTAATTAATAACCACAATTTTCTCCTTGGGACATCTTAAATAACTCTTATTTATGTTTTTCCTTTTTGACTACTTCATATTTTTCCTATTCCTACAAGATCATAATTAATACATCTATAAAAATAACTTTTAAAATTAAAAAGTTTGAGATTACATAATAAAGAAATGGGTGAAAAGTTTAAACGCTACCATATCACAATGAATAACAACATCTAATCCAGAAATAACTATATACTTTTGTTAATACAACATTCTAATCCATCTCTGTCATTATCTAGAAACTGCAAAACCTCTTAAAATATGAATTCAGACACCACAGTTTTGAACAACATCTCCATGATTTGATCTAGTTAAATGATCCTTAATGTTCTTATTCACGATCCACTTTTTGTATTCATTTCATTCTCTACAGAGTTTAGGTCCCGTGGTCATCATTTCTATCAATTTCCTGCCAATATACTAAATGTCTTTGTCCCATTAAATTAAATTTCCGTTATGCTCCTCTTGTTAAGACTCAATCCTGATTGAGTCAAATTCTAAACTTACACCGCTCCATCAAGCCTGCTGAAGACTGAAAGGAAAACAATCACATATCTAGCCATGTTAGTGCCACTGTATTTTCAGGAACATTGGCCTCAATTCTAGCTTGCAAATCTATACAACAATGGAACAATGTTTTTCTACAAGATGCCTTCTTTCATTTTTCATATAAATAATTAGAAATGTATCTAGTTTCTTAAAATTTCTGAACAGCACCCTACCAACCATCTCACACTGAGTAAATTACTTACTTCTTACTTCCTGCATAAAATCAAACAACACCACTAGTGTAGATTAGGTTTTCTTCATCCATAGCTAGATATCAATATATACCCACACAGACATACACATGCACATTTTATGTGTTTGAATTTTGTTGAAATACATTTTCCGCGGATAGTCTCTTTGTAGTTATCTCCTATAAGTTTATAATTCTTTTATTCCTTTACTAAAATTAATTTGGAATTATGTAGTTAGAAAATAAGTACAGCCATGAGTTGCTTAATGACAGAGATGTCATCTGAGAAATGCCTCATTAGGCAATTTTGTCATTGTATCATTATCGTACTGTACTTACACAAGCCTAGATTGGATGGCCTACTACACACCTAGGATATAAGGAATAGCCTATTACTTTTAGGGTAAAAACCTGTACAACATGTTACTGTACTAAATACTGTAGGCAATTGTAACGTAGTTTAAGAGGAAATACCTTAGTCTTCACTGGGGTATATAAGTCCTTATGTGATCTGACCTCTAGCTACCTATCTGAAGATGTTATCTTTTATCTTCCTGAATCACTTGCCATTCTACTGACGTTATTGCTCTTCCTTTTTCATATCTTGTTCTTTCTCTCCTCAAAGCTTTTTGAAATTGTTATTAATGCTAACTGGAAAGTTCTTCCCCCAAACTGTGATATGGCTTACTTGATATTGCAGCTTGATTTCTCTAGGAAACACGTTCTCAGGCAGACACTAGGATGTAGGATCTGCACATCCACGACATCCACGACACTGCATCACAGCAGGTCTCTGTGCAAACGTTGCCTTTCAGAATTTTATGCCCCCACTGCAATGAGTTTTATCATTTTGTTTTGCCTTATTTGTTTTTAATCATAGCACTTATCACCACTAGAGTTTATAACAAGTTTTTGTTTGTTTATGCACCATATGTTTCTGCCTTAGAATATAAGCCTCATGGGGCTGCAACTTTGTCTATAATATTTAATATTTACTATTTTATCCCCATTGCCTGGAATGATGCCAGATGAAAATATAACTCACCACTCTCCAGTTATTTGGTTGGTTGTTTATTTGTTAGTTTTCTTTTAAAATAGTGGTTTCTTTCTTTGCATCATTCTTGCCAATAGTAACTTCCTTTAACTTATTTAATAAATTATTTCAGACAAAACAATCACTCTGATTATTTTTCTTTTCTTTTCTTTTATGTTTTGAGACAGGGTCTCACTCTGTTGCTCAGGCCGAAGTACAGTGGCACAATCAGGAGTCCCAGTGTCTCAGAGGGACTGGGACTACAGGTGCATGCCACCAAACCTGGCTAATTTTTCTGTTATTTTATGTAGAAATAGGGTCTCACTATGTTGCCCAGGTGACCCCCTGATTATTTTTCTAACACAATATTTTCATAAGGTTTTTTTTTCAAATATCATATCAATTAACTATTAGGATTCCAGCATGTAGTAAAAAAGAACTTTTAACACATATATCCAAAAGAATGAGTTTGATGATTTTTCATGTACTTTAAAATCATTCTGTGTTTTTGCAAAAATTATTATAGAAGTTTATAAGATGGGATGTATGAAAGGAAGACAAATTAATTGAGACAAATTTGACTTATAAAAAAAACAAACTTTCATACTTTACCCAAATCCCAAGGAGGAAGCTTCTATAGCCAGGAAAGACAAAGCCACTATATTCACAAAAGAACATTTTATTTTTCTTCCATCACCATAGATCCACTTAGTTTATAAAGAATAAAATTGGGTTATTAAATATGATTTCTTAAAATAATAATCAAATAAAATATTATATTTTGAACCAGAATTTATGGAAATCCTAGTTATATGTAATTAATATATGAGATGGACCATTATTTTTCTACTAGTCAATAGAAAAACAAATAGAACTGATGAATAAATGCAAGTCTCAAATTAGTTATTTTTTCCTAAGAGTCTCATATTCTAGCAAATGGTGGGACAAGAAATAATTTTAAAATATTATATCAAAGAAACATATAGTATCTTTATTAAATTACCAAGTTGCCGGGCGAGTAGTATTGTCTGAGGCAGGCCTGTGAGGAGATTAGCCACTTCTCCCCACGGAGTGAAGTCCCTAAGATAGGGGTCACCACAAAGGATAAGGAAATTGATAGGCAACAGAGAGAAATAAAAGAAGACTTAAATAAAAGAAATAAAAGAAGAACACAGAAACTAAGGTATAGTTTATAGTTTTATAATATATAAAAAGATCAGATATAACACAG
>VBSM01002608.1:73066699-73104449 GCA_008086735.1 Cheirogaleus medius | reverse complement strand
CCTAACAATATTTGTACCCCCATTATATGATGAAATAAAAGGAAAGAAAAAAAATAAAAATAAAACATGGGGGAATATATGAAATTTATTATTTAATTTTATAATTTCGAGCTCAATTTTAGAAAATTCAAATTGGTATCCAAATTGGAAGCACTCTTTACTTACTCTTGTATCTTTTCATTCAACAAGCAACTTTTTCACTACAGTTATAAAATTAATAAACATTGAAAGTTGACTAAATTTAAAAATGTCAGTTTTCTGGGTATTTGCTAGTATTGTCCTCCTTTTCACAACTTCAAAATATAGTGAGAAAATAATAAGCATTAAAATGAAGCCACTATATTTCACTTATAGTACCCAAGCTATTTTAATAATTGACAGAATATATAATTGTAAGAAAAGTCTATATGACTTGCATAATACATATGTTAAATGCTAAGAACTAGTATTTTAGAAATTCAATTGCACAATAATTTTCAATAAAGTTTTACTTTATAAAGAGCAAACAAATGATTAATTAACCAGCGTTTTCATTATAAGCCAGTGATTGGCTTTCATTATAAGCCAGTGATTGGATTTTCATTATAAGCCAGTTATTCTAGAGCATGGTTAGGAAACTTTTTTGTAAAGGGTCAGATTGTAAATATTTTGGGCTTTCAAAGCCATAAAATATCTGTGTAACAATCCAGCATGGAAGCAACCATAGCTATTACATAAAAAAAGAGGTAACCTTGTTCCAATAACCTTTACTTACAAAAAACAGGCAGAAGTGAACCTTGCTTTCTAATACCATTTTCCAGTAAAAAAAAGAAAAGGAGCCAGGGTTTGTTTGAGAAATGATTGATTTTAGGAAAGGGCAGGAAATATACAAGATGATCCTAGAACATTCTGTAATGTAGGAAAGTAAAGAAGTGCCACACACACACACACACACAAACACACACAAAATAAGGGGAATATGCCTAAGGGTCTCAGGAGCTAAGTAAAACACACCCAAAAATCAAAGCTGGAATAATTTGAGGAACAAAATAAAGTGGTATTGTGTTATAACTTAAAGTATACAATAAATATCCACGAGGCTATTCTAATATACAACATGATTGAATAAATAAATAAATGGTGAAGAAAAAATAAGTCCCCTTTGTATAATTTTAAACACTTATGTAGACAATGTAAACTCAAGGATGTGGAGCATATCTCCCCACTTCTTAGTATGAATTACACAAAGTGACATCGTTCCATTTTTTTTCCTTGAGCAAGAACAGAAAATCAAGTGATAGGAAAAAAATTATCACTCATTTCTGTATTCTAAATCCCTACTCTTTTTTTAAGAATATATATATATAGTCTCATTTGCTTTTTCAAAAATAAAATCATTAAAAAATGAGAAATTAATTGGCTGTAAATAACTATGTTTTTATATCTGTCAATCAAAATTAATTGCTATTATTAAATCTCTGTATTATGTTTTACTTTGATGATGCCTTTTAAATTTATGTAGTTTTTTGTGCTCTTCAGTGTTATTGGTAAGAAAAATGACAAAATAATAATATTGATAGATAAGAAAATACCAAAAAATAATAATATTGGTAGACCATTTTCTTATATCAACTTATATTATCATTTAATTGAATTAATACATTTTATTATAAAATTTCTTAAGCATTATCTTGTTAAAAAATTATATTGTTAAAAAATGTTGCTATTCCACATTATCAACTTTATCTCACAGTATTTTATATTGTGTTAGTACTGCACTGAACTTCAATAACAGTTTCCAGTTTTTATTTCAATTTATCATATGAAACATATTTTGGATTAATAATGTCTTCTTTGTGAGGCAGTCATAATTCCAGTTATATTAATATAACTGTGATACATATTTGGATTTATGTAATGACCTTTTGAATATGACACTGTCTTTGTTGAAACATTTTAGTTTTAATTTTATAATCTGGGATTATCTCTTCCAATTTAAGGCTATTACATAATAAGCATAATTGAAAGATTCATTTGTTAATTGAAATGGCCTCACATTGTCAAATCTAATTTTTGTCTTAATAATTTAATTATTATTTTAGTATTTTTCTTAATATCTATTGTTTAAATCACAAATAAATTTCTTTCCAAAAATGCTTTCACAATTGCTAAGTAGAAATGGAAACAAAGTTAATTTTAAAATTATGTCTTTTATGATCATTAAAGCATATCAAATTATAATGTAAAATATCTTTAGCATATACAAAAACAGTGCTCTCAATATATGCAAATATATTAGTTTTATAGGCTATTTTTTCTCCTAAATGTTTATATTCTCCAGTTAGCAGTGTTGATATGCATATCCTTCTGAATTTATGTTTTTCCATGAGATTATGACCTTGACCAAGAATTTTAAACTAGTAGACTACAGAAAATATATTAATTTGAGTTCACATATAATGTAAAGGATGATCATTGTCAAACAATGCCACGGAAGCTGTCAAGTCCAATCAACAGAATGGAAGTCCATTGAAAAATTCAAAGCTAAATGCTATAGGAAATTAACAAAAGGCAATACAAATGAACTAATCTATTCACTTAGTTGGTACAGATAAGCAATCATAAACAGTATTTTAAAAATCTGTTTTAAGTGTTTGGGACCTTACAATGTTCAGGTTACAACTCCGCTGATTTTATACTTATGTCTGTTATCTATTAGTTTATATTTTAACATTATAAGTAGCTGCCATTGTATTTATTAAGCCTTTAGATATACTGAAATGTAAGTTAAAGTATTTGGTATTAATGTTCTTTTTCTGTGTATAGTTATCATTCAATCTAGTGCATTACTGTAAAAAAGATGTAGTAAACAATGTGATAAAATCTAATGTATCTTTCATAAGTCATTTAACAATGGATTCTATTGAAATTAAAAGTGGCAGTGGTACTCCTTAAATTTTATATATCTAATTATATATATTCCCTTTCCAATATCACCCATAAAAGTGATGGTAGAATCTAAGGAATCAGCATTCTAATCAAACTAAACCAATTTAAATAATATCCTTCATGAGACAATAACATTGGAAAGAAATATTCAAGAATAATAGATAATACAATATATTTTTAGAAGACTAAGTAGAATAGGATTTTGAGGGACACTTAGCAGAAGGGAAAGATAAAAGTAACAATTGACTATGTATCTTTGGGTTTCTAAATAGCAAAATTATCTTCTTACACCATGTAAAATTAGCTTGTTTTACAAATATTTTCTAAACCCGGGCTGTAGATAATTGAGTGTCAAAATCACAAATGAAAACAAACAAAAGCTAAAAATACTTTTTTGAGATAGTTGGTAAATCTGATTTTAGAATTGTATTAAGTTATATTAAAGATTTATCAGTAAATAAATCTTAACAGTAATAAGATTACTTGTTAACAATAATAATTGTTACAGTTAGCAGTAATAATAGTAATAATGTCCTGTGGTTATATGAACAAAAAGCAAAAAGTGAAAATAATATTGTAGTATACCTACAGAAAATGTTTGAAATAATATGATATTATGGATTTTTTAAAAATAATACAGCACAGGAGAGAAGGAAAAAAAAAAAGGAGACTCAAGAGAGATTTTTTGAAGTTTATATTCCCAAGAGCCAGTTTCTGAGATAGAGATTAATATTTGTAATGTTTATTGAGAGTACTCTTGAGATCAACAAATGCCCAGAAAATAAAAACCTCCTCTACTTTGGGACCAAGGAAAATTTGTGCATTGCCAATTGCGTATTGCCATTTTCTTCTTTTTCCAGGAATATAAAAATGAATTTGTCTCTTTGTCATTTTTAAGTATCTGATATTGAGTGTATAATGCCTTTGAAATATGGAGAAGAATTCAGGAAAACTCACATGGGCCATCTGTAAATTATTTAAACAGTTTCGAATCTACTCTTTAATATATATATATATATATATATATATATATATATATATATAAAGTTCCTAGTGTAAACATTTCTATTTCATTATTTGCAATTTGAAAGTGATTAGATTCCAGAGTAAGTTTACTAGGTTTAATGATTTCTTACTTGGATCTACTATTTTCACGTATAAACTAAACCTGATACTGGACAATGCTACTTGACAAATGGCCAATAATCATAACTTTATTACCAGTACTTCACAGTGAGCTAAAAATGCAGGATACTTGGTTTGTATTTTTTTATCCATATGGCTAGCCTATGTCTCTTGAGTGGGGAGTTCAAGCCGTTCACATTTACTGAGAAAACTAATAGGTGGAGTGATTTCTGTTCATTATGTTGTGTTGAACATTGTTGCTTTGTTTTCTATCTTGAGCTATTGTGGTATCTGGCCTTTGATATTTAGCTTTTGAGTGGATTTACATTCGTGAGTGTTTATTGTGCTGATCCCTGGGTAATAATGTTTTGAGTACTTCTTGGAGGGCTGGTCTTGTCTTGGCAAATTCTCTCAGTCTTTGCTTATGAATGTCTTGATTTCTCCTTCATATACAAAACTTAGTTTTGCAGGGAACAAGAGTCTAGTCTGGGCATTATTCTGTTTCAGAAGAGTGAGAATTGGGCCCCAGTCTCTCCTTGCTTATAAGGTTTCAGTAGAGAAGTCTGGCAGCCAAATATCTGCTGCCTTCAGGAAACACATCTAACATGCAAGAATGCAGTTAAACTAAAGATAAAGGGGTGGAGAACAATATTTCAAGCAAACAGAAGCAAAAAGAAAGCTGGCATGGCAGTGCTGATTTCAGATAACTTAGTTTTTAAATCAACAAAAGTAATTAAAGGCAAAGAAGGTCACTATATAATGGTGAAGGGTACAGTTGAACAAGAAGACATAACAATTCTAAATATGTATGCACCCAACTTAGGTGCATACATTCATAAAGCAAATACTACTTGATGTAAACAAATAGATAAGCAACAACACCATAATAGCTGGAGACTTTAACACTCCGTTGACAGCACAGGACAGATCCTCTGAACAGAAAATCAACAAAGAAATAATTGACTTAAACAGAACTCTAGAACAAATGGGCCTGACTGACATTTACAGGACATTCTACCCAAAAACCACTGAATATACGTTATTCTCATCAGCTCATGTATCATTCTCTAAGATTGACCATATCCTAGGACACAAAGCATGTCTCAAACAATTTTAAATAATAGATATTATACCATGTATCTTTTCAGATCACAAAGGAATAAATGTAGAAATCAACCCTAACAGGAACTCTCATTTCTAAACAAAGTCATGAAAATAAACAACATTCTGCTGAATGATCACTTCATAAATGAGGAAATCAAGATGGAAATCAAAAGATTCTTTGAACTAAATGACAAGGGAGACATAAGTTATCAAAACCTGTGGGAGACAGCTAAAGCAGTCCTGAGAGGAAAGTTTATTTCCATAAATGCTTATATCCAAAAGTTGAAAAGATCACAGATAGAAAACCTAAGGAATCATCTCAAAGAGCTGGAAAAAGAAGAACAGACCAACCTCAAACCCAGCAGAAGAAGTGAAATCATTAAGATCAAATCAGAAATAAACAAAATTGACAACAGGGAAACTACATGGAAGATTAATTAAACAAAAAGTTGATTCTTTAAAAAAATAAATAAAATTGACATACCTTTGGCTAGACTAGTGAAAATCAGAAGAGAAAAATCTCTACTAAGCTCCATCAGGAAAATAAAGGAGAAATTACAATGGATGCCACAGAGATACAGGACATAATTTATGAATACTACAACAACCTCTATGCACACAAATGGGAAAATGTGGAGGAAATGGAGAAGTTCTTAGAAACACACAGCCTCCCTAGGTTCAATCAGGAAGAAATAGAATTCTTGAACAGACCAATATCAAGTACTGAAATTGAAACTGCAATAAAAAACTTTCTAAAAAGAAAACTCCTGAAAGAGAGGGTTTCATACCCGAATTTTACCACACCTACAAAGAAGAACTGGTGCCTATCCTGCAGAAATTATTCCACAACATCGAAAAGGATGGAATCCTCCCCAACACATTTTATGAAGTAAAAATAACCCTGATACCAAAACCAGGAAAGCATGCAACAAAAAAAGAAAACTACAGACCAATATTCCTTATGAATATAGATGCAAAAATTCTCAACAAAATCCTAGCCAATAGAATCCAGGTGCTTGTCAATAAAATAATCCATCACAACCAAGTAGGCTTCATCCCAGGGATGCAGGGATGGTTCAACATATGCAAATCTGTATACCAAAATCAATCCTAGGCAATAAAGACAAAATAGGAGGTATCAATTTACCAGACTTCAAACTATACTACAAGGCTACAGTAATTAAAACAGCTTGTCACTAGCACAAGAACAGGGACATTGACCAGTGGGATCGAACAGAGAATCCAGATATAAAACCATCCTCATATAGCCATCTAATTTTTGACAAAGCAGACAAAAAAATACACTGTGGAAAAGAATCCTTATTCAATAAATGGTGCTGGGAAAACTGGATAGCCACATGTAGAAGAATGAAACAGGACACACACCTTTCACCTCTCACAAACATCAACTCACGCTGGGTAACAGACTTGAACCTTAGGTGTGAAACTATTAGAATTCTGGAGGAAAACGTTGGAAATACTCTTCTAGACATTGGCCTAGGCAAAGAATTTATGAAGAAGACCACAAAGGCAATCACAGCAGCAACCAAAATAGATAAAAGAGACCTGATCAAACTAAAAAGCTTCTGCACAGCCAAAGAAACTGTCAAGAGAGCAAACAGACAACCCACAGAATGGGAGAAAATTTTTGCAAGCCACACATCCGATAAAGGGCTGATAACTAGAATCTATTTAGAACTCAGGAAAATCAACAAGGAAAAATCAAACAACCCTATCAAAAAGTGGGCAAAGGACATGAACAGAAATGTTTCAAAAGAAGACAGAATAATGTCCAACAAACATATGAAAAAATACTTGACATCTCTAATAATCAGGGAAATGCAAATCAAAACTGCAATGAGATATCACTTATCTCCAGTAAGAATGTCCTTTATCAACAAGTCCAAAAATAATAAATGTTGGCATGGATGCGGAGAGATAGGAACACTCCTACACTGCTGGTGGGACTGCAAACTAGTTCAACCTCTGTGGAAAGCAATATGGAGATATCTTAAAGTGATACAAGTATATCTACCATTTGATCCAGCAATTCCACTACTGGGCATCTACCCAAAAGATCAAATGACACTCTACAAAAAGGACACCTGCACCCGAATGTTTATAGCAGCACAATTCACAATTGCAAAGTTGTGGAAACAACCCAAGTGCTCATCAATACATGAGTGGATTAATAAAATATGGTATATATATACCATGGAGTACTATTCAGCTTTAAGGAACAATGGTGATATAGCACCTCTTATATTTTCATGGATAGAGCTGGAACCCAATTTACTAAGTGAAATATCTCAAGAATGGAAAAAGAGCACCACATGTACTCACCAGCAAATTGGTATTAACGGATCAACACTTAAGTGGACATATAGGAATAACATTTATCAGGTGTTGGGCAGGTGGGAGTGGGGAGAAGGAGATGGGTATATAGAGACATAATGAGTGAGATGTGCACTGTCTGGGGGATGGTCACGCTTGAAGCTCTGACTCGAGGGAGAGGGGGGCATGGGCAATATACGTACCCTTAACATTTGTACCCCCATAATATGCTGAAATAAAAATAAATGCCGGATAAACTTGAAACCATGACATAAGTTTACATGAGGAAATTGTATACTTTGAAAGAGAAGAATGAGGAATAGAGGTAGAAATAGGAAAGGGATAAATGAAAGACGGGGGAGATAAGGATGAGAAAGAGAAGCAATAGTGAGAGAAGGACAAAACGTGGGAAAAGACTTTTTTTTTTAGAGATAAAGTCTTACTTTGTCACCTAGGCTGAAGTGCAGTGTCCCGATCATAGCTCACTGTAACCTTGAACTCCTGGGTTCAAGCAGTCCTCCTCCCTGGTTACCCCAAAGTACTGGAATTACAGGTGTGAGCCATTGCACCCAGATGTCATTTTGAGTCACGATGTAAATATTGCAATATTATTTTTGTATGAAGCTTCTGGCTTAACCTCAGCTCATATTTAGATATTAGTTCATGTACCCACGAAACTCAGATATATATTAATGATTTATGATTTGATTTAAATAGAAAAAGAGACGGGGAGGGATGGCATGCGGTGCTTATCACCAGCTCACTAGGGGGTATCTGCAGAAGTACTGACATATTGAACTAATAAAGTTGGAGGCAGAGATGGAAAAAGTTGGGTATAAAAATTATGAGATCTCATTTTCACCTTTTACCTCTGTAAGGGAAGAATAATAATTTCCCCTTTGTCCTTCTCAGTTCTTAGTTGGGACTGCTCTAAGAAAAGACAGATTAATAATATAAAAAACAAACTGAAGTTTATGAATATGTACATACCTCATGTATTCCTCATCTAAACATGGGAGATACCCAGAAAAAAAAATGAATAACTCAGAAAGCTAGCTTAGTCCTACTGCTTATATGGCATCCTCAAAAAAGAATAATACATTTTTGAAGAAATGACAAGATAAAGGAAAAGGGCCTTGAGTTTCTAGGGGTGACAAATTCTGAGAGGGTAAGCATAATATGTGACAGATAAGAGCAGTTTGTCAGGTTTGCTGTGCATATTCCCCTGTTGCCTTCTCTAGGCTGGTAATGGTCTGAGACCATCTCTGGTGATCAGCCTTTGTCCATCCTGATAGAATCAGGAGAAGAGGCACCTTCGTAAATTTAAGTTCTGCTTTTAGGCAAATGGCAGGACAGAGAGATTTTCTTGTGTCTCTTCTCGGTTGCCTTCAGCTCAATGTAATCTTTATAGGTGGCGTATTTGGGGTGGCATACCCTGCTACCCTTCACCTACATGATGTTAAGGCCTAAAGAAAATGATTTTCCTTTTATTTGTGAGATATGGTTGCAAGTTGAACCATTTTACTATGTTTAATATAACCTTGGGATATAATTAACTTCCCCTTACAGCTGAACTCCTGGTATTTTTATATTTTGCATCTAAAGATATTTCCAAATGAGAGAATTTCTGATATCATTAAACAATCTTTATCTTTTCTTTCTCTACCTCATTCCTTTCTTCTTGTATTTCATAGTTGATTTCTATGATACTTATGTGGATTTCTAGTCACTTTGCTTCTCACTTTGGGTCAATAGTAATTTTATCATTTTGTTCTTTTGGCCAAATTTTCTTTTTCCATTACAATTTTCAAAGTAAGAAACTATATTTTGCTGGGACCTTCATTCTCTTTATGTATCTTTAGGTTTTCTTTGGTATGTTAACCCTTAGCCCTTTTGTCTGACAGTTAACAACAACAGAAAAAACCCTCTGACAGGTACAGAAGCCATCATTTTAAAAATATGATCATCATGACAGTCCTGAGCTGTCCATTCTGCCACATCAATCGCTTCTGTGGCTAAGTTGCACAGTGCTCTGCCCAGACCGATCCCCACTTTATATCTATATATCTATATATTTATCTATATCTACACATCTATGTCTATATTTATATACACATACAGATACATGCACACACATATGTGTATATATATGTAAATATGCTTAGACATAAATACACAGGTATATGTGTGTGTAGATATTTATATCTGTATCTTTATCTTTTTTATTCTCACTCTTTGGAATTTAGCTTTTTCCATTTACTGAAAAATGTTTATTGTATTTTTCTTTTATTCTATCAAGTTCTCTCTACTTCGACTTACTCATTAGCTGTTCTTTTATTTTGCATTCATTTTTCTTCCTTGTAGGCCATCAGTCTAGCCTCTGAATGACTGATGCATAATTGTTATGGCAATTTCATTCGCTTAATGGTATTTGAATCTTTTTCACTATTTCTCTTAACCAGTTTTGCTTAAAAGAACAGCCCCAGGTACAAACAGAGAGTTTCTCTAAATTTTGATGAGCAATACATGATAATGTTTGTTTAAACTTTGTCTATTTTAAGCACTAATTTGTTCCAGAGGAAAAGAGATCAGCATGTAAACCTAAGATAACTGTCATTTGGGCACAAATTATATAATTTACATACAGATCAAAAGAACTAAAAAACAAACTATTGATTGTATATTTAATAATGACTAACTAGATTTATGCTTATTTTCAAAATAAAAGCTTTTGTCTATAGTCATCTTTAGAATAGTACATAGAAATATATTTTACTCTTGTTAAGCATTTATGTATTTGGGGATGAAATTTACAAATATTTTCTTATTAAATTCTCACAAGTATCTAGAATGTTGACAAATTTATCTCCAATTTTCAAAGGAGGAAATTAAGCTTAAGAGAAAATGAATATTTGACAAAATTATTAAGTAACTCAGTGTGAGTACTGGAACTCTGCCTAGTTCTATGTGAATACTGAAAGCTTATGTTATAAGCATCACATATATCTATGTAAAATATCGTCTTGAGAGTTATTTAATATAAAATGCCAAAAATATATTTCAAATATTCCATTATAGTTTTAAGATAAATGAATGTCACTGACAATTTCTTTTTTTATTTATTTATTTCAGGGTATTATGAGGGTGCAAACATTTTGGTTACATTTTATGTCTTTGCCTCTTCCTAGAGAGGGTTAGAGGCATGCCCTTCCCCTCTACAATGCTCACGGTGTCCTTTGGTTGTGAGTTTACCCCTCCCCCACAACCTCCTAATCTCTGGAGAATATTACTACCATGTGAGCATCATGTCACTGACAATCTTAAAATATGATTATTATTTATAGCATTTACCCTGTATTTTGCATAAAGTGAGGGTAGTTTTTCCTTGATATGTATATTCATCCAACGTGCAAAAATCAATGATGTAATTATAAATGGTTTGTATGTATTTAATACCTATTGTTTTCCTTGTCCAAATTTAATTGACTTTTTTATTATATTTGAGGTTCTTATTTTTCCTTTCTTCTATTATTGGTTTCAGGTAAATAGAACATGTTCTCTGTTAATGTAAAAAATTTATATTCAATATTCTTAAAGTACTGTAAACATTTTATTTGGATAACTATTGAGGAATATATTTGTTTCTCAACAAATCAAACAGATTGTGAATTTCTTTTTTAAATTCACATTTGTTTTATGAGAAATAGGAATAATTTTAAAAGATAACTTTAAATGATTTAATGTGTACTTATTTTTGACTTATGAAAATATACAGTGATAGAAACAATAAGCAATTTACATTGAAAATAATATAGATAGAAAGATTTGGAATATATATTTCATATACTAAAATAAGTTTTTATAAAGTTTAATTCAAAGTAGTTTAACTGCTGAATTTCCAACTGTATTATTTCATTCAATTAATTGCTACTTATTTCTCTGTCACTTTTGTAAAACTCTGCATAAATAATATCTCCTTTCATAAATTTAATAGAACATTTTCACACAAAAGATTTCAAAATCTGTTATGAACTGTAATTCAAAAATTAAATCAATTAACCTGATAATTTAATAACAGGACCAAAATAGAAAATCTTGAATAATGAAAAATTTAATAATGGGAAATAAAACAGAATTTCAAGAACTGAGGAGTCATAGTGATCAGGTTTAAACCCACCTTGGTCAAGCTAATCACTAGACATGTGATGTTCAATAACTTTCTTATCCTAACAGTACCCTAATTTACTTATCTGTCAGGTGGGATAATAATAATATTTTACTCAGAACATAGTGGTAGTATTAAATAAGATAAAAGAGAGCTCTTAGAAAAATGACTCAAACTGTGTATTAATAAAATATATGATTTTCTAACAATTTATTACAGTTGATACTATTTGAGAAATATGGAGATCAAAAATAACTATACCATGTAGCCATTTGTTATTTTTTTATGTAATAAATCAATCAGTCACTATTATTGAGAAACATCTTTGTGCTGGGCTGAGGGAAAGTTGTTGAAATATAAGGGCAGGAAGAAGCACACAACCGAGGCTAGGCATGGTGGCTCATGCCTGTAATCCTAGCACTCTGGGAGGCAGAGGTGGGAGGATCGCTTAAGCTCAGTAGTTGGAGACCAGCCTGAGCAAGAGCGAGATGCTGTCTCTACTAAAAATAGAAAAAAAAAATAGCCTGGCAACTAAAAATGAAACAAAAAATTAGCCGAGTATGGTGGTGAATGCCTATAGTCCCAGATACTGGAGAGGCTGACACAGGAGGATCTCTTGAGCCCAGGAGTTTGAGGTTGCTGTTAGCTAGGCTGATGCTGATGCCATGGCACTCTAGCCTGGGCAACAGAGCGAGACTCTGTCTCAAAAAAAGAAGCACACAACCTTGATATTCCTACAACTTGATATAGTTAACTTTCCTTGACTTCAGTTTTTGTTTTTCCATAAGAGTTTTCATAAGCCTCAGTGTTCATCAGTCCAAAGACCCATATTGTCCAAGCAATAACAATAATGAGGAAAGTTTAACACATGCAGACTGAGGAAAACTGCAGGGCCCATATCCAAGAGAACAGTTACTAGGCAGCCCAATATTTGATGGATCAGACTCATCGGTTTGGAATGTGGCTGTAACCTCCACTACTTGTATACTCTTGAGAAAGTTATTTCTCTTTAATCTTCAGGTAATAATAGTCATCCTACTTGACAGGATTGCTGTAAAGATGAAAAGAAACAATGTTTGCAATGGGCTTGGCACTATGAATGGAAAACAGAAAGCACTCTGTAAGTGATAACTGTGATGATGATGATCACTACAATGATACTGACAATGATTTTTGAGAGACATGGAACTAGTGTTGCCATAGTTTTATATTTTTAAGGGCAATTTATTAGGATGATGACTTTTATATGAAATCTCCTCACTCTTAACATTGACCACAAATACTAAAAGTGGGAAAGAAAAAAAAAATCATATTCTGGCCAATGGTCTACCAGTTTGTGATTTGTTCTTTCTCGTGATAACCCTTTAGCTCAAATACTCAGTCTTCAAATGGTACTTGTCTCAAATGAAAAAATGTACATTTACCAATATATCATCATGGAAACTAATCAAGTAATCTGGGAAATCCAATTAAAAAGACTCCAGATCCTTGGAAAGAATGACAAAATCACACTCACACTTTCTTCAAATGACTTAGAAATGTATTCAAATATATTTTTCCAATTCCAACAACATGGACTGAGAATAGAAAACAGACGGTATATGTATATATACCTGTCATTGATAGCTGGCCTAGGTCATTTGAGTACTGCCCTCACATTTTGATGATTCAGTGATGTTTTCTGACAAGTTTAGCCAAGACACAGTGACCCTAGTTGAACAAATCACTCTGTAAGGTTTTAATATTGCTTAATAAATATTTCCATTTTCTAAAATTAAGGGCCTGACTTAATGTTTTTAATTGTCCTATATAGTACTTTATCTTATCTAAATAATTAGATATTATTTCTTCTTTTTGCTAATATTTCTGTACTTGAATATCCTTAAAGTACATTTGGCATTATTACTCTATAGAGTAGATTTGTTAATAACTAGTCCAGCCTATAGTGTAATTATAAATAAGGCACATTATATTAAAAAATCATATTTAAGTATCTTCCTCCGTTAAAACAATTTCAACTAGGATAACAATAATGCAAACTGAGATAGATTGAAATTTAAATCCATTCAGAGCCAGTGTTTTTTCTTGTGTTTTCTTTAATTGGATTCATGGCAGATAATCATTAGTTTAGAGGATGAATTTCCACTTTCTTATGATGAAATTGTTAAAACTAAAGCATTATAGCATAGCGCTTAATGTTATAATAGTAAGTGTTAGTAAACTGCAGGAAAAATACTAAAGTAAAATCAGATCATTCAGCACAAGACTTTGAAAGAAATCAATTTTGGATGGAAAAATGACAGTGTATTTGACAATAACACAAACAGGTTGAAAATGTAGACAGATTTTTCATTATAAACTGTATTGGCTTAGTGTCTCTGTGTGTGTCTCTGTGTGTGTGTGTGTAATAATATAATTTTTGCTAGGTTATTTCACAGTGCTTCCAAGTTTCCAAAGCCAATTCACATATATCATATATTTGTTACAGCAAATGCACACATAGACATTCATTTCATTTTACAGATGATTAATCTAAAGCTCAGAAAACATTGGCTGATGTTTGTGCATATATTTAATTGTGTTTCTGCTATCTTCCTTCCAGTTCATTCCTATTAGTGTCACACAATATTTTCACTACATTTATTTCTACAGCAATTGGCATATAGAGCATATAGGAATATAAGTGCATGTATAAATAAATACACATATGATATATAAATATATAGGATATTTATATTATACACACTTATATGTGTATCTATTTACTTATCTATGGAGAGAGAGACTTATAGTTGCAGATGAGGCAGAGTACAAATATTTATCTTCTCATATTGAGCTAGTCATTATCTGCCACAAAATAGGTTTTCAATAAATAAATAGAAATCTACATATCTACATAAATAAATGAATTATTTAAAATTAATATCTATATCCATAAAATAGGAGTTATGATAAGAATTGATTATTTTATGTTAATTTACTCAATATTTTTGCCTTAACACTAATCAATCAATACATATGCAAGTTTACATGAGAGAGGCATCACTGGTCAAGATTTTTTTAAAAATAGCATAGCACTGAGTATTTATAATAGAAACTTTTAGTAAATTGTAGAAAAAAATGCTAAAGTAAAACCATTCCCTTCAACACAGCAAAACATTGAGAGAAATGGATTTTGGATAGAAAAACTGGAGTACATTTGGCAACAACAACGGAAGGTTTATACTTACATTTGGAGGTATAGTTTGTAGAGAAATAAATGATGACAAATTTAAGGAAGGACAATGTTTGCGTTAAGGCAAACAGATAGAAAAAATTAAGATTTATTTGAAGGAAAGTTAACAAAAGTCAGTATGGAGGCAGTGAGTGATTTGGGCCAGCTCAAGCACAGTTTTGAAGGGTCATTAATCCAAGTTAAAGAGCCTAGACTTTTGCACCCACAATAAAGAATCATTAGGGAGGAAATGGGAACTTGAAGGCAGCCTTTAAGCAGGCTGCGCTGTGCAGGGCGCATTAAAGTGGTAGAAATTCCCACTTGTGACTCTAACAAGCGAGCTATTACAGAAATGATTGGTGGAAAACAGCAGCCAACCTGGGGAACTCGAAATATGTGTGTGCATGTTCGTCCCCTTATGTGCATGCATGTGTGTTATTTACTAATTTAGTAATTTTCCAAATTCACCGTATTTCCTAAACGTTAAGCCAACCAATCACCAGTCAGCATGTTATTATATCCTTTTAGGCCAATTTCATGAGTTTGTAGCTTGTGTTTGGCAAAAAGTTCAACCATAAATATATTATAGATACAGCTGATGAAACTTAGCAACAGGGAGTGACTTATGCACGGGGGCATAATTTTTCTAAGTTCTAATGACATAATTTTTAATTAAGAAAAAATGGTCTGACTTTACACCTAGGAGGTGAGAGTTAGCTATGGATGAATAAGCAAGTAACATATCTTTATGTCTACATGTAAAGGACATGAGTTTTATACTCAAAGAGATTTGAGTTTGAGTCCAACCTTGGAGCAAGTTACTTAACCTTGCTAAGAAATGGTTTCCTCATCATCACTCTGTATGATAAAATTGTTATAGTGACAATACATGTCACTTATACACTTTAATACATGTGTAAGCTCTTCAGAATGTGTGGAACACAGTGAATGTGCAGTTAGAAAGAAGCAACATTGTTAGGTTTCTATATTCTCTTTAAGATATTATCATCAATAACCCAAATGATACGTCTATAAATTCTTAAGTTCTAGTTATTAATAAAAGTGGCTCTAAGCTCAAATACAGCCAGAGATAGCTAGCCAGGTATTTCTGCAAGTTCCTGGGAGGTATTCATAACCTTGTGGACACCTTGTTGGAAAAGTTCCTCCAAGGAAAGAAAATAACATATACGAAACATGAATACTGTCAAAATCTGTAACATATAGCAAAAAGAAGTAGTTTAGTAAAGCTAGAGCCTAAGAAAACTAAAAGGTGATAGATACCTGATGAGCAAAGTGACTCTTATATGCCACATAAGGAATTTGTATTTTATGCTGTGTATACTGAGGAACAATTGAGTATAGGGAAGGGAAAGCAAAAGAAATAATGACAGCTGAAAATTGTTATTATTATAAACTTTGGAAGACGAGGTGAAAAATAAAAAACATATTCAAGCAAGGTTTGGGGACTTAAGAAATAAATGAAATAGTGTATTTTTAAAAATGTATATATAATATTTCCAGTAAACATAAAGCAAGACTAAACTACAGCAACAAAAAATTTTACAAAGTAGAAAACTTTTCTATGTCTACCTCATTCTCAAACTACCACTCTATCTCTAAGCTATGATCAGAGCCAAGCCTCTGAAAGGAGTCATCTGCATCCATGGCCCCCTCTTTCTCCTCTTCAATTCAATGGTTTCCCCATTATAAATTCTTTTTATAAAAATTATTTTACTGTAATTGTGCTATATTTGGCACATACAAGTTTACATGCAGCAGATACACATTTTAAGCATAGTAATGAAACAAATAGCTGTTATTTCTCACCAAACTCATAAATTACAGTATCAATAACATATATAAATGTATCTCTATGAACTGAATTACACAAAATCAAGAATTAAACTGTCAATTTAATCATTTATATATCATTTGATTAAAACAAAAATTCATTATGATTATGTCTTTTAAAGGAGAGCTTAATGTGTTCATAATTATTGTGTTTGTTGATATATTTTGTATATTTTTCTATATTGTGCATCATCTTGTTTTGTTTTGAACTGTTTGCTTTCCTTTATCTTGACTTTTTGTTTTTCTATTTTTGGCAATTAATTTGTTTAATTATGTTTGGTTTTCTTTTTTCTCACTCATACTTCCCTTTTGATCCTATATTAGAATTTATGTCATTGCCTTTATTGGCCTTAACATTTCACCATGAAAAAGAAAGAATTCTGGAACTGGGAATACTGTAACTCTCTCACTTAAATGGTTTGTATTTTCTTATTTCTCTGCTGACTTTTACTGGGGCTTGGTTATCTTTAAGTGAGATCCCAGTGAGTTATCTGAATATTTTGAAGTTCTTTTAACTGAAATATTGGAAGCTGAATTCTATGAAGAATTTGCTTCTCTTTCTGCTTCTTCCAGTAGCCAGCCAGCACCAGTATCCTGGTACAAACCCAGGCCCTCGTCCTCCAGAGCTCTGCTCAGTTTAAGAATTTTGGATTCAGCCTCATCATCTTTGTCCCGTTGCTATCCACATCATCCTCAGGACAAGCTTACCTACCTCGGCTTCTTCCTTCTCTGGTCCCAGGCCATAAGTTTTATTTGGAAGAAGAACTGTTAGAGACCTCCCTTACTTATGAGATAAGTGATACTTCAAAGAATGTGCTTCAGAAGGATATATTTTTCTGTATTGAGCAAGTCCCTCCACACCTAGTCAACCTTTATGTGGAAGCAGAGTTCCTCATCTACTATTTAAAAGGCTCTAATTGTGTTTCTACCATATCGATGTAAGAATTCCTAGTGACTAAAATATGGCCAAATCCAGTGAACACATAGTAGTCCTTATCTCCCTTGACTGCTCAGCAATATTCATTATTGTTATCAAGCCCTCCTTTTTTGAACACACATTTCTAGAATTCTAAGATATTGTACTCTTCTAAGTTTTCTTCTTTATAGCTTGTTTTTTTTAATCTTCTTTGCTATCCCTATCATTTTGAATTTAAATAATGAAAGGCCTTAGGGTGTGGTTCCAAACCCCTTCTTGTCTCAATATATTTCTCCTTCAACATGAAATAATTTATTACAATGTCTTTAAAAATATAACTATGTATCAATGTCTTCCATATATTTAATTATGCTTCATCTCTCTTCTCACATCAAACTTGAACATATAATGATTTAAAACAACTCATATGCGTTGCTGACTACTCAAACATATTATCAAATCTAAATTCTTAACATTCTTGCCAAAATATGTTCCTTGTCCAGGTTTCCTTATCTTACTACATTTTATTGTCATTTATCCTATAACTTAAATCAGATTTTTAGGAATCATCTGTAATACTTTCTACTCCCCTATTCACACGTTGCAGCTGTTATCATCAGATCATGTCATTTGTCACCCCTGAATTTTTTTCCTGACTGCTCCGATTTCTTTTAACCCCAGCTCTTTTAATTCCAGAATTTCTCATTTCCACTCTTATTCCCTCCTATCCAACATTTTCCTGATTAAGAAGTATTATATTCTGTAAATCATTCAATAGCTTCTTAGAACATCCAAAATGAAGTTAAGTCCCTTTTCATACTGTACAAGACTCTGAATGGCATTTCCTTTAACTAGCTTTCCAACAATATCTAATGCTCCTCACACTTCTTTCATCATGCCTCACCCCTCACCTATCCTGGCCTTAAGTTTAAGTTAGCTTTCACATGATGATTCTGCGTAACGGACAACCTCCAAATATCTCTGGTTTAAAACAACAATAGTTGTTTTTCTTGCACGAGGTTCTGTGTAAACTATAGCAGCACTGCTACAGGCTGTAGGGTGTCTTATAATTCTACCACCCTTGCTACCAATTCTTTCTGGTATACGCCCATTTCACACTCATCAGTTTTTAAAAAATAGAAAAATATGACAATGCCAAACATTAGCAAAGGTGTAAGCCCAAGATAACTTTTATACACTATTGGTGAATGTATTAATAAATTGGTTCAACCAGTGCCATCTAAGTTCCATGAAATCAAGGGCATTTTGCTCTTTTTTACAGCTATATGTCTAGAACCACGAGAAGTGCTTATCTCATAGTAAGTACTCAATAAATATTTATCGAATAATAAATAAGTATAAGCAATTTGGAAATATCTAGTAAAAGTAAGATTACACACTTATTACCCAGCAATTCAAATCCTAGGTGAATTCCTGAGGGAAACCCATGCTTATATTCAAAGAGACAAAGACTGTCATGTTAATTTCAATATTGCTATAATGGCAAAAAATAAAATCAGAATTTAAAAACAGAAAGAAGTAATAAATACATCATTCTGAGTGGTGGCTATTTCTGAAAAGAGAGAAAAGACAATGGGAGCCAGAAACGGGAGGGTTACATAAATATTTTGAATTTCATCTATAATATTTTAGTCCTCTAAGAACAATCCATGGGAACCATGACAAGATATTCAGATGTGACTTAGCCTGGTGGTGGGTATATGTGTTTTCATTGCAACATTTCTTATACTTTTTTCTATATCTATATCATAATTTTAAAGATGAGAAGGCATACTGGATCAAGAACCATGAACCCTTATATCATAGTCCCTGTCCTGCAGTAAAATTTCTGGATGATTTCCAAGCCAAGTTATATATAATACGACATTGGTGTTACAAAACACATTAACATAGTATCATTTTTTTTCAGCAAAGAAAAAATTTGAATGGTTTTAATTCTTATTCATAATTCCCCATACATTTGAGGAAAAAGATAAATTTTTTTTCAGTTTCTGCTTTCCTTTATTTCTATGCTTCATCTGTAATTGTTTTTACTTTTACATATTATGTATTCTTGCCTTTGTTCTTCCATCTTTCCTTTATCTTTTTCTTAATTACACCTTATTTAATATGATAGCAACTAAACCTGTGAATGTTGTCAAATGATTTTTTTACCTTTCTAAGAATAATAAATGATGAGGAGAATACAAGAAAAATTAAGCATAAATTTTATTGTCTCAAGTGTACACTCAGTAAAAGTCACATAATAAGGCAGATACTAACCAAGATCTCTCAGTACAGCTATTCGTCAATTTGATGAGGAGCACCTACTCAATAAACGTTGTTGAATTTATGAGAGAATGGATGAATGGATGGCCCACTTACCAAGATGAAGAGCAAGAAGAAACTATTCTCTATAGCTAAATAGTACAAGCTTATTATGTAATGATAGTGTAAAATAGGATTTGAATTTATTTCTAGTTTTCCCATAAGGATAACCAACTTCTACCTAAAAGTACTGAGTCATCATCTTTTATCACCACTAAATGCTTGGTTAGAAATTTCTTCATAGCTAAAGTGACAATAACATAGTATCTGAAATATGTAAATGAACTAAACTAGTCTGAGCCCATTTAAAATGTTAGTTTGCCTCTAGAAAGATATGATGACCTAAAATGTCATCCTTAATGAAGTAGACATTATCAGAGACTCTGCCATTTATCCACTCCTAACATTTTTACCAAGTCAATTTACCTCTTAATGTTCATATACGTTCAAGCTTTGCAGAAAAGAATAATAGCTTCTCATCTCTTATGTCTTGCTTTCCATCTAATCAAAGCATTTTCTAATTCAAATTGCATTAAGCGGTGCACATCAGATGAGTTCATCTAGTCATTGAATGAGAAAAGCATCCCACTGAGGGCTGAGCTGAGGAATCACTTAAAGCTTTTAACCATCAAGCTGTTTTCAACCTATTTATTTTCCATGACATCAATTATCATTTTCACAAGATTGGTTTCTCAATAGTTTCTTTTCCTGGTTACGTGGCATAAAAAAGGGAGAAAAAAGTGATCTTCCTCAGTTACATAAATTTCAATACCAAACCCCTGTCACATTCCCAAACAATCATTCTGCCTAAATTCACTCAAAGGTAATAATACAACACAGAGTGTTCTATTCTGCTAAGAAGAATGTTCAAGTTTTTCTTGCTTCATAAATAAAATGCTGGAGCTTTTATAGCTAGATACGTACAAATACATTTACCAATTTAGTGTAATAATTCACTGTCTCTTTTGACCACCATTGTTCACTTGACAATTAGAGAACAAAACTCTTAGTCTCTTTCTGCTTAATTTCTTGAAATTGGGCTATTTCTTAGTATACATGTTTTCTAGTTGATTGGAGTGGCATAAAATATAGTCTAAGACAACTGGCTATTTCTTGGGATTTATTAAAAATGGGAAAATTAAAGAAAACCCCAATCCAATTTAAAATTATAATCTGAAGTTCACAAATATTATGTCTCACATATCTGTCAGGTCCCTGCCTGAAACTGTCGGTTCTTGGCACACTCATGGCCGAAAAATGACCAGACATGCCAAAGTTAGGCAAGCATGAAAATGAGGTTTATTGAGGAGAGAAAGATAGGATTATAGAGCAAGAGCAAGATATAGGTTTACAGAGCATGGTACATATGCCATTGATGATGACCAGACCCACTGTCACGGCAAAGAGAGAGCAAAAGGAAAGTCAAAGAGAGAGAGATGGGCTACGATCTGCAACTCATTTGATAGTGCCTGGATAGGGACCTCCCTGGTGGTTCAGAGGTCACTATGGAACCACTTTGATTAGACAGTTGGAAATCACATAACCTGACCCTAACTATGCATGTGGGTTCTAGGTCACTTTCTGTACTTTATGGTACCCATGTGGCTTGGCCCATGGGCTAGAGAGTCCTCTGCATTCTGTTGCTGCTGGTGTGCCAAGTTCTGACTGGCAGATGTGTAGGGTATCCCCTCCTCCCCCAGGTATGGAGAATTAGCATTGGGAAGGACCAAGATGGGGGCAACAGCACCCACTTTTGTCCCTAGAAGACCCAGAATCCCTCACTATCTACCTAACATTCCCCACTTTCTATTCAAGAGGCCCAAATCATTGGGTAGGGGTGTCGATTCTCACTATCTACCTAACATATCCGCAATTCAAGCCCATTGTGAACTAAGATAAAATCCTAAGCCCCTGCTGACTGAACAAACCCTGTCGTGGCCAAGGGAACCCCAGAGAAACCTTAAAACTTCCCATGACAGGAGGTCAGAAAAGCCTCCTTTTACCCCCTACCCTGTTTACCACTTTCTTCCCGAAAGGCTGTACAGAATCAGCCCTTTGGAAAGACTTGCTTCACCACTAATTTCAACCAACCTCCTAATGCTGCTCCTCCCTTTTTGTGGTTTCAGCGCAACATCTGACTAGCATTCTTTCCTGATAAGTGACCCCATGCCATGCAGTGCCTCTAACCAGAGTATGGAGTATGAACAGTAAGGGTTTTCATGTCCTCTGCCTCACCTTTTGATGTCAGAGGGCCAAAAATTCCACCCTCAGATCATGCTAACACAGCCATTTTTGTACCTGTGACCTATGAAGGAGCATGAAGCTTACTTCCACATGCACATGTTTCTCCTTTTATAAATATCCGTAACTCCTCCTTCAGCTTGTTAAATATGTATATTGGCCACCCCACTCAGCATAAAGTCCTATCCCCATTGTCTATCCCTGGAAGCACGTGTTTAATCTGTATATATTTTAATTAGTGTGATGTGATCATATTCAATGCTAATTATTAACCAATTTCAATTTCTGATAATTAAAATAATACCTGAAAAGACTGTGTATTACCCATTGTCTTAGCACCTTTTTTGAAAATAATTTAACCATATATGTGAGGATTTATTTACGGGCTTTCTCTTTAATTCCTCTGGTCTGTATGTTTGTCTTTTATGCCAGTACCATGCTATTTTCAATATGTTTTGAAATAAGGAAGTGTAAACTCTCCAACTTTGTTTTGCTTTTTTCAAGATTGTTTTGCCTTTAAAATCCCTTGAGATTCCATTTAAATTTTAGGATCAGTTTTTTCTATTTTGGCAAAAGCAAATGGTGCTGGAAAAACTGGAAATCCACATGCAAAATAATAACATTGGACCCTAACCTGATACCATATGCAAAAATTAACTCAAAATGAATCTATGACCTAAATATTATATAAGACATAAAAGTATAAAACTCTTAGAAGAAAACATATGGCTAAAGCTACAAAGCATTGGCTTTGGCAATGATTTATTGTATATAATTCCAAAGGATAGGCAAAAAAATGAAAAAACAGATAAAATGAACTTCATCAAAATTTATAATTTTTGTCTATCAAAAGATACTATCAAGAGAGAAAAGACAACTCTCAAGATGGGAAAAAATAAAAAAATATTTTCAAACCTTGCATCTGATAAGGTATTAATAACCAGATTATATCTTTAAAAATTTCTACAACTCACCAAGAAGAAAAGAGTTACAAGTAGAACTGCCATTTGATCCAGCAATATCACTATTAGACATCTACCCAAAGGAACAAAAGTCATTCTATAATAAAGACATCTGCACTTGAATGTTTATGGCAGCACAATTCACTATTGCAAGGATGTAGAAACAACCCAAGGGTCCATCAATCCATGAGTGGATTAATAAAATTTGATATATGTATACAAGGGAATACTACTCAATTATAAAAAATGATGGTGATTTAGCACCTCTTATATTTTCCTGGATAGAGCTTAGGCCCATCTTCTGAAGTGAGGTATCACAAGAATGGAAGAAGCAAAAAATATATATATTTGAATTGAACAACCTGCATGCTTAGTAGTACAATTCCCAACTGTCCAACCAAAGTGGTTCCATGGTGACATCTGAGCCACAAGGGAGGTCCCAATCTGGACACTATAAAACAAGACCCAGACCATAAACAAGTCCCTTTTTGTGCCCTTCCTTTTGCTCTCTCTTTGCTGCGACAGTGGGTTCAGTCACCAGCTGTGGCGTGTATACCAAGCTCTGTAAACCTATATCTTGCTCTCACTCTATAATCCTATCTTTCTCTCCTCGATAAACCTCATTTTCATGCTTGCCTTACTTTGGTTCATCTGGTCATTCTTTGGCTATGAGTGTGTCAAGAACTAACACTTCAGACTGAAGCCTGACACTTGGATTTCTTTCAGTACATTTTACACATTTCTCTACTGTGATTCATAGTGGTAAATCGAGAATTTTAATGTATTATTTTTTTCAGAGAAAAAACAGTAATAAAACATTTTTTATAAATAATTTCTCAAATCTGAAATGTATTAATTATAATTTCAGGAAATTAAAGTTATGGGCTGTTAGTATTACAGTGATCACTTAATGTCAACTAAATATTCAGTTAGGAGAAATGTTTGTTCTGGCTTGTGTATTTTCAAGTGATATGACTATTATTGTTTCAGTGCAATGAGTGTAATATATAGTTTTTGTCCTTCTGGCTAATTTTTTTTCCATGAAAATTTCAATGCTTATCCCTGGAGGAAAGGTTGATTAAAACATAAAATTAATCAAAATATTGAACCCTGATTTTATTGTAGAATGTTGAATCTGTATATACAAAGAAGAGATATTCTGCAGGTATGATGATTTGCACAAGTAGTGAAAATGAAGTACCTTGATGCATATCTGACAATTGAATGAGTGATCTAATGACTCATAATTTGCTCTCCATTATGAAATATCATTAAATAATATTATTTAATCACCTTACATTAAAAAGGAACACAGTAACCACTATAAAAATAAAGAGGGATGTTCCCAAACAAGCACAGTGTAAAATTCATAAGCATTGTCCATAAAGACAAAAAGCTCAAATTACAAAAACATAATTAAAAGTTGTGATATGGGTGGGGAAAAAAAGGATACATTACCTTCTTACTGGTAGTCATGTAAATGCAGTTACAATGTTGATTACAAATATGCCCACAAAGAAAGCAGAAGCAACAATAGAAAATGTATCTAATTAAACAAAATATATATTAATTACTTTTAATGTTGAAGGACAATAACATGAGTTTTGTACATGAGTATAGATACCCTTTTACAATAGGTGGTAATATTGATGAATTTATGTACAAATCAACACTTAGCCTGCCTTTATTATGGATTCAAGGCAGATTGTTTTTGCTAAGTTAAAATTCTTTTGTGAGCTTTAATGACTAAAGAAGATAAGCAATACTTGCATGCCAAACCAGCTAGCATTCACTCAAAGAGAACAGTTGAGATTAAAAATAGCCATGAAGTTTTGAAGTAAGTTTTAGAAACTTTCATATGAACAAACTCCTTTGTGTAATTAATTATACAGCAACCAATGAACAGAAATGGGCAGAAACTACAAGATTATTTACTTCCATTCTAAATTTGAGCTGATGTCAAGACAAAGATGAAAGAAAAAGACTGTGATTTTGTGTTTATATTTTTTTCATTTTAATTAGGCATATATAAAACTATTATTTTATAATACTAATAATGTCAGAAAAGACCACTTCTATGATTAAAAGAGCATTAACAAATAAATGAAGGTCACAGAAAATTTCCAATGTTTTTAATAGTTTTGAATTAGCAGGTATTCAATCATCACATTTTATGCACACATGGCACTTTTTAAGAATGAAAACGCCACTCTCTTACACAGTACCAAAATTATAAAATAGATTAAACGACTTTGAAGACTCCTCCACAATTTCAAGTTTCCTTTAGGGCCTAAGGATTCCACTATACTATCTTCTAATTCATTAATTCTTGCTTAAGACGTACAAACTTGCTTAATTTTGTATAATTTGCAGTAAAAGCCATCTGTTATACTTTTATTCCATTTTTTATTATATTCTTTTTAGTATTTTTATTGTTTATGAATCCCTGCATATAATTTTAAGCTTTAAATATACAATTAAGTTTATTTTATTATCTTCATCGAATTATGCAATATGAACTATTTGCCTAAATTTTTGTTATGTAGGGTCCCACATGTTACCTTCTTGCTTTTTGTGAATAGATATTTTGACTAGAACTTTTTTGTTTTCTCTGGAAATTTATTTTAGGAATTCTTTACAATCTTTAATAGAATTGGGTTCCTTTGAGTTAACATCTGTCAAGTACTCTGATGCACCTTGCAAAATTTCCAATTCCTAATTTTTGGCTTTTTGATTTCACACAAGTAGTAAGTTTTGGTTAAAGAACTGCATGAGTAGAAACATGTGAATATAAATTCTCAGTAGTGTTTTTTTTTTTTTACATGTCTTTGTTTATTATCATTCTTTCCATTTCATCCTCCAATTGTCCAATTGGCAGCAAGTTACAAAGGAATAATTTAATACTTTTCCATGTGGTACCCAAAGAAAATATTTCATATTCCCACTTACGTTAGTGGTCTGGATTAGGTTTCAAAGAGTTCCTTTGATATACCACAGTGTATGGTGGTCTGTGCTTTGGCTATATTTCCTCTCTGTGAGGCCTTAAATAATTTACTCCTATATCACAAGGTTTGAGAGACCTCAGGCAAAACCTGGTTGAAAGGAAATGCTTTCATACCCTGACTCCCCTTTCCACTCAGGTCTCTGTTGTGAAAATATCTGACATGATGTTAAGGTAATATATTATGTATTTTATCCAGAAGTATTGGTTGTTTCAGTACAGGGGCCAATCCAGGTACTAACCTGTCATATTAGCAAAAGTGGCTGTCCAGCTATTTGTCTGTCTGTTTTAAGATTGACAATGTTTAAAATGATTTAACAAAAATTATTCTCTACCAGCTAATTATTTTCTTTACTATTATAATAGAAATAAAGACTAGTGTTAATATTTTAATGAGCAAAATTACATCCATATTCAAATACTGAAATAAAAACTGAAAAAATATTCTCCTCAAAGGAATCCAGGATTATATTAGGAATTCACTGTACTTCACCCTGCCATGCCAAAACATGACTATATCCAGCCTTGGAATGTGCTATGCCTCTGGATTTAGTGTGTGACTTAACCTTAATCCTTAGGAAGGACTAAATCCATAATTCCTTGATGCCAATTTCATCGCCCAAGCCGAATTCTTTTATAATATTTTTTAATTTACTAAAAGTAACAAATAAGAAAAATTGATTGATTTAAAGCCCAAGTCATTTACCATGAAGCAAGCCATAGACGCTTAAGTAAAAGGCTAGAAATCTCATCACCTCTCACAGTGTTATAAAATAACAGTGTATTTGAAAAATGATATATTAGGTTTTATTTCCATTATTAATATTTTTGAGGATTTAATGACATAATTAACATTTGGTGAGCCAATGTGTAGCAATATTGATGCTAATTTGAAAGCTCTCGTCTAAGAAAATATGCACATTCCCCTTCAGGTGACGGTGAGAGGTAATGTGAGCAAACACTTGTGTGTTGAAGTGTTCAGTCTTGTATTTCTTACACAACTTCTTTGAAACGGCAACATTTGCTCTGTTAACTTAATTTTCAGATTAAATTCAACTCTCCCCATATATATATCTTAAATATGTGATAAATTTTATTTATATATGATGGGAATTTTGTATCTTAGATCTTTTAAAATCAAGATTAACTGAATGTATCAGGAGCCTCCATAGCTTATCATAGAGATAACCACACTTTACCAATAGTAATTTTGTAGAAGCCTTTGACTTCTAGGAAGTTGACTAGCTCAGGGATTTATTACCCTGCTAATACTGTCAGAACAATTTGTAACATCCGCTTAGAATGGAGGCTAAAGATGCTTGCTTGGGATTTGAACATTATGACTTTTTCTAATGCACTGTCACACTTTCTACCCACGTATTTTCTCTGTATTATTTTGGAGATGAAATTAGAGCTATAGTGAAGAGTTTATAAATGAAGTGCCATTGTTATTTAGTGTTTATATTATATTCAAAACAATGATCAAAGATTAACTAAAGGTCAAGACACAATGTGCTAGAAAACGAGCAAACACACACGCTCACACATGAAACTGTCAATTAAGGTTACCAGCACATAATAAGTGGCAAAATTCCCTTTTTGTTAATGGAGTATCTATTACAACTGACTGGGAAAATCAAAGATGATAGTGACAGGAATTAATTTTGTTCATCTCACGAGCATTCATAGCAGACACAGCACCAGGCAAGTTCATATAGTAGCAAAGATTGGAAACACTAAAGACTTATTTGGGCCATCAAGTTCATCTCATGCTCAGTGAAAGCTTGTTTAGAGTAAGAATGATGAATGGTACTTATTCTTAGTCTCCTCTACTTTGAAATATTTTGAAAAACAAGGTGTTTGCTGTTTCTCATTTCAGTATCATCCCAAACTAACACATCACTTAAATTACAAACATGCCCTGTCTGTACCTTGAGATCCACAAAAAAAACCAAAAAAAAATTGTTCTTCAAACATACTCAATTTTGTCTTTTTTGTTCCTTTGCATAGTTTTTTCACTGTCAAAATGACCTGCCTATATTTTCTGCAGAATTTCCTCCATTTTTCTAGATCATCACAAAGTCCATCTTTTCACAAAACATTTCCTTATTTCTTCAATTTTTATTTTTTGTTATTTAAAAAAATTTAAACTTTTTATTTTTAACTAATTTTAGACATACAAAAAAGTTGCAAAGATAGTGAAGAAACCTCTTTTACACCTTTCTTCCATTTTCTCCAATGTCAATAACTTAACCATCGTGTGCTTATCAAAAGTAGAAAATGAATATTCTAACAATGCTCTTATAAGAATCCAACAGTTTATTTAAATGTGGTCATGTTTCCCAGTATTGTCCTTGTGTTGAATATCTGTAGCCAGTTTTCTGAGACTTGATTTCATGGAAGAAATTGTGGCTAGAAATATTTATTTGCTACTCAACAACATATACAGTATTTAAAGCCATGGTTTTGAAGGGAATGACCTAGAAAGTGAGTACAAATAGAAAATAAGTCATCAAAATACTGATCAATAAAGGCATCCAACATTCAGAAATTAGGAAGATGAGAAACCACCAAAGAGCCTGAAAAGGAGTATCTAGTGAATGCTGAAGTAAACCAAGTACTTAGGCCATCACTGAGGACAAATGAATAAAAAGAGGTGTGTGTATGTGTGTGTGCATGTGTGTGTGTGTATGTCAGGTATAGATAAAAATATTAATGATGCAGGGAACAAAATTGATTGCTAATTGTGAGAAAGAAGTCCTTGCGTAGGAAATATGGGATATGATCCTGTGTTTACAAAGCAAAAGTAGAATGCTTGATCGTTTTAACAGAAGAAAAAGCTGTGTTGATAGGTACAGATCCAGGTAGGATGGTGGGTAATAGAGGAATGTGTAGAAATTCTCTTCTGTTAGTTTTTATTTTTTTACAGTAAAATAAAAAAAAAGCAAGATTTCCAGATGAGAGTGAGATCCTGGGGAAAGTTTCTGAAAATAGGGGTACTTAATTCAAGCATTTTTAGGAACAAAACCTGAAATCTCAGAGGCTTAATCCAGTGAAGGGCAATTTTTTACACAGAAATTGTCTGAGTAGTCTTTTGTAAGTTCATCTATTGAGTAGATTTATTTCAAATAGTTCTTGGATCCACCCTGTTTGATATGTAGCTACATAAACTTCAAAACGAGACTTCATTCAGGATTCAGAAAAGGTCAACAGAGAGAGTGTGCACAAGGAACACAAGTTCTTCACCCACAAGTGACTCATAATCTACACTCACATTTTATCATTGCGAACAAGTTGCTTGTCTCCGCCTAGCAATGACAAGGCCAGGATATAGTTGAGCTCTTAGCCAGGAGTAGGAAATGGCTTTCATGAGACTCTAGGTCATTTCTGTTAGAGTGAGGTTGAAGATTTGAGGAGACAAAGTGGAAAACATGTTTATTTAAGTCTTTAGGAAAATAAAAATTACTAGATATAGGAAAACTGCTAGGTAACACTAAAGTCTAACCTAAGATTTGTAGTTTTAAAGTGATAGCATTTAATAGAGACAGTGGCAGTGATTTGAGGGCTGAACTTTTCCATTTTTAAAGGCGAGTGGACTGGGGGACTGCAGACGACCATTGGACTTTCAGGGGAGCTGGGTACTCAAGTAGAATTGGGGTAGTCACTGTGGTGATGACTATGGTGATGTTCTGCCTGTTGGGAGTAGGAAGCAAGTTGATTTACCTTTATTAGAATTTTGCCTAGGAGGTTCACGTGAAGGAGGCAAGAGAATTGAGGGACTAAGCAAAGAGGTGAATGTAAAATGGATAATAGAATCCAAGCTCAATAGGGAAGAATGCAAGGATATAAAAACTCTGTGAGTGACTATGAAAAAATTGCAGAGTCAACAGATTGATGGTTTTTGAGATTAAAAGCAAAGACAAAAATTATATGAGTCAGGGACTAGAGAGAGTGAGATAAAAACGCAGGGGTTGTAGTCAGGTAGTGAAATGCTTATAATTTGGTGTAACCGTGAGAAGTGAGTTAAAGGAGTAGAGCGCTGGAGGGGAAGATATTGAAAGTGTCCACTACCGAACATTTAAGTAATTATGAATCATGACAGGAGAAATAGAGAGAGTGGCAGTGAGTTGGGGGCTAAAATCTTTCAGTTTTGAAGGGGAGTAGACTGGGAAACTATAGATGGCTATTTGATTTTCAAAGGAGCTGGGTGTTCTTTAAAGTAGAGAAGATTGTCTGAAAGTGACATAGAACGGTGAGGAAGATGCCTTATTCTGCTTCCAGGAAAGTGATATATTTTATAAAAGGAAAATTAACTATCTCTAGAGGATTGCAAGGAAAGGAAAGGAAAGTCTTGGGCACAGTAACAATTTTGTTTGTAATAAGATAGTGAAGAAACACTGCAAATAAAGAATTTTGCTGATGAAAGAGCATGGATTCCAGTGGATTTCACAAAGATTCATTATTGTCCAGAGGGGTGAGATTGGGTTGAATGAGGGGATTTACCGTTACTCCAGGATAAGAGTCTTGTTGATGAGGGAAAGCACTTAGGAAAGTAATTAATTTCAGCATCTATGAGCAGTTGGCTGTTATCTTTTCCCAGCTATCCCTTAAGCAAAATCCCTTTGGGTACATAGAGGATTTGATCTCACAAAGATACGCACATACACAAACAAAGAAAAGAGATGTGGCCTGGTATGTAAACCATATGCACCATGTTTGAGAGACCTGTGAAGAAAAGTGATTTTACTTTGCTTATGAAGAAAAAGACACAGTTATCCCTCTTCTCTTCTGAAAGAATCTATTTCTTACTCTGGCTCTTTGGTAAATAAATAAAATCTCTCCAGGAACTAGATAATCCCTTGTTTCTCTGCTTTTAGTGTTGATAGATGTTTCTAACTTCCTTGCTTTCATTGCTCCTTGAAATGCAAATACCAAGAAAGATAACCACTCCAGCCTTCCCCGTACTTTAGTGGGTTAAACTAGGCAGAGCCTCTGGGCTAAACCATTGTCATACTCCTAGAAATAAGAGAAGTTTTAGTATTATTTTGTATAAGAGCAATTAATTACACAAATAGCTACAGATAGAATTCTCATGCTATGTGAAGAGTCTTGGGAGGCTGGGCTTTTTACAGAAACACCAGGAAATTTAGGAAAGTTTTATAACTATCAATGCAGCAAAGAAGATATATCTTTTTTTGTTGCCAGTTAAAAAATCACCACAATCAACACTAGGGCCCAAATTAAATTTTTTCATGCTTTTGAAAAAGTTGACAGATTATATTCTGAGATGGGATTTGATAATTTTGTGTTCCAGATAAAAGCAAACACTATTATTTTTTTTTATTTTTCAAAAAATAACTCTGGATTCTGATTAATATTAATAGTATCTAACACTGTTCAAACACTAACTTTGGGCCAGGCGCTATTAATATTTTATGCGCTGTTTTATATAAACCTATTTATTCCTCACAATCCGATAAAATAGGTACTGTTAACAGCTCCATTTAATTTACAAGAAAACTGAGGTTCAGAGAAGCCAATAAGTGTGTCCACACATTTAGCAAGATATATACTTATGATCTGATCCCAAGTCCAAATCTAAAATTACTTATACTCTATTACTGTCAATATACTATGGCCTCTCCACCCTGCCCATCCAACCCAAGAGATTTTATTAAAGTGATATAGAGATTAATCAATTAGTTGAATTAATAATTGAGAGTGGCAAATAAAAGCAACTGTACATAAAGGCATAATATTTTCAATAATAAACCCAATGAGTGGGTCAAGGTGAAAATGTATCCAGCTGAACCATAAAAAAAAAAATGAATGATGATAAAATTGTTATAGTTTGAATGTATGTGTCTCTCCAAAATTCATATGTTGAAATTTAAACCCCAAGGTGATGGTATTAAGAGGTGGGGGCTATTTAAGAGTTGATTAAGTCATAAGGGATCTGCTCTCATGAATAGATTAGTGATCTTATAAAAGAGGTTAAAGTGAGTGCCCCCCAGTGCCTTTTTCTCTTCTGCTCTCATCCTCCCAGTGTGAGATACAGAGATTGCTTCTTCTGTCCTGTAAAAATGCAGCAAGAGGCACCGTCTTTGGAAGCAGAGTGTAACCCTTACCAGACACTAAATCTTCCAGCACCTTGATCTTGGACTTCACAGCCTCCAGATCTGTGAGAAATAAATGTCTATTGTCTATAAATTACCCAGTCTGTGGTATTTTGTTATAGCAGCTTAAATGGAGTTAGACAAAATGTAAATGTAAGGCAAGGAGATATAGAGGAGAGAAATAAATGTATTCACTCAAATGTAAAACAACATCCAGAAAAATAAAAATAAAATACATGTTAAATATATATGTTAAGAAATAATGACAAGGAATTGTCAGAAAAGAGAATGGTATATGACTTCATATTGAAAATATTAATAGCATGCCAAACAGTATAAAGAAAAATTCACAGTTAAAAACAAAAGTTTAAGTCAAATTAAAAAATATTAAAGACATGTATGAAATTCTAAAACTTTTAAACAGTAAAAATTATAAATAAAAATTACATAGAAAGTGATTTCAGCAAAAACATTCAATATAAAAGAATGATAGAGTTATTATATTTCCAAAAGGTCAAAGGAAAATAAATTTAAATCTAGAATTGTACATCCAATAAAATTGGAATTTAAATATGATGGTGAAATGGATATATTAAGGGTCATATTAACCTTGGATATTTAGCCAAAGAATATTTTTGAAAATACACTTGGAGAAAAATATCCTAATAAAATCATAATAAATATCCTATTAAAAAGAGGTGGGGGAATTCAGGAGGACATAATAAGATACCTGTGAGGGTGATAAGTTAAGATTCTTATATGAATAAGCAGGCACAAACACAGTAATATAAGCATAAAAATACTGAAAGGAGATTCTATGTGATAAAAACAATCGGTTGGGGGTTCTTCTTAGGTCAGGTTGCTATAACAAAATGCCATAGCCTGGGTGGCTTAAACTATAAACATTTATTGCTCTCAGTTCTGAAGACTGGGAGGTTCAAGATCAAGGTACTGGCTGATTCAGTATCTGTTAAGGGACCTCTGATTGTTTGCACATGGCCCCCTTCTTGCTGTATCCTCACATGGCAAAGACAGAGAGCAAGGGGTCTAGTCTTTCCTCTTCTTTGTTTTTAAGTACGTTTCATAGAAATCAGTTTTCCAGATCATAATCTGATATATCCCAAATTCTTCATCTCTGCCTTTTTAAAAATGAGTTTAAAATATTTACATTTATTATATTTAATATTTTGTCAGATATATTAGCCATCTTATGTTATGTTTTCTATTTTTTATTAAAGTGTTGTCATAATTTCTTTTCATGTTCTTACTTTTATTCATTAATGGTGTAATGGGAGCTGCCCTCTCACAACCTCATCTTAATTGAATTTTTTACCTCACCTCCATCTCCAAATATTATCACATAGCAGATTAGAGCTTTAACATATAAATTTTGGGAGGACATAAATATTCAGTCCATAGCAGGGATGGATGAAGTGAAGGAAAGTAAAAATAAGATAGCAGAATGTGTGTATGAAACAAATATAAAATAAACATGACTTAAGAAATTGAGAAGTAAATTAAAATTAACTATGTATATAAAAGCAAATATATAATGTCAATTTAAGTGTCACATCTAAAGAATTAAAATTTGAACGTATAGATCTGAAACAAGCAATGAAGAAAACTAAGAAAGACACAAAAATAAATTATAACAATATTTTAAATAATAATAATAGAAAACATAACATCACATGGCTGAAATATTTGACAAGAATACTCATTTAATAAAAGTAAATGTTTTAAACTCTTTTTTAAAGAGGCTGAGATGAAGAGCTTGGGATCTATCAGATAACATCCAGAAATATGATTTTCTATGAGACATATTTAAAAACAAAGTGTCTGTAAGTATTTTAACCAAAAATATAATAGGATCATAAGGTAAATATTATGCAATAGAATGCTGTGATAGAAATTTTATTTATTTTTTATTTTTTTATTATTTTATTTATTTATTTATTTATTTTTTTAATATTTTTTTTTATTCCATCTTGTAATGGGGGTACAAATATTGTTTGGGTTACATACATTGCCCCTCCCCCCCTTCCCCCCACATGCCAGCGCTTCAAGCGAGTGCAATCCCCAGGTGGTGCGGATGGCACACATTATGTGATAGAAATTTTAAATCAAAAATCTAGATCATAAAAAAAGAAGAAACTCTCATAATGGGCAAAGAGGGACAGTATCAGTAATAGAAAAAATAAAGAAGATATAGTCACTATGAAAATATATGTATCTAATAAAATATCCTTGAAATGTATCAAGCCACAACTGAGTCATCATAGGGAGAGGTAGACAACTCAAATTACAAATAGTAACACTCTCACTAGTGGATGTATGAAGCAGATATAAACAAGCAGTTATGAAGATTTGAATAATAGCAATAATAACTTTGACTTCAAAGTTTTAAAAATCTGTATCTAAGCTATCTCTGTATGTGTGCATTCTTTCCCAATAAGAAATAATCATTACTTATATTTTTCAACAAGTAAAACTGCTTCTAAGCAAAGTTCATCTAAAGTGCTGTCTTATAGCTGGGGAACCCATAAAGATTTATTGCATGTGAAGCCCTAAGAAAGAGTAGTAATAATTGTACTTTCAAATTAATCAGATTAATCCAAATGCAGAAAGCCGAGTAAGGACTTTGGACTGAGACTCACCCATGAGATAATTTCCAAAGGTAAGGGGATGTATTATGTACTTAGGATAACCAAAATAACATGAAAGAATGTCAAAAGACTTGAGAAAGATATGCAGCTCCTGCTGATCTAAGAATTAATTATTTAATATATTTGGTTCTGAGCCTACGTATTCAATGATACATTTTTTCTTCAAAAGTGTTAATTTTGTTAGAATATTTCAATGTTCTCAAATAAAAAATGGGTAGGAATTACAGCAACTGACATTATGAATTTTTAATTTTTAAAATTTATAATTTTTAATCACAAAGATTTTCTGTATATTTCATCCCTTTACAAAAAATAAATAAATATTTTTATTATAAAATGTTGCTGGATTTCTGCAGTTTTAAAAGCTGATATTATTTATATGCATGTCAATAGATAGGACCCATGTTTCTTTATTATTTTTGACTTCTTTTTGACTTGGCTCCAGTTAACCTTTGCAACTTGTTCAATGAGAAACTCCAGTGAACTGTATCACCATACACAATTAATGGTTGAGTGGTCTATAATAAATGAAAATGCCACCACTGCTTAGCAATTAGCTTATGGATCATCTCCAACCACTTAGAAACTCTTCTGTCTGCAGCATTTAAACATGCTGGGTGATTTAAATTATACTTAAAGCAAGCAGCAATATTTAATTACTAGTGGGTTCATTGTGTGGAATTGTCATCATTATGATGAACAGCCCTTATGAAAAACAATTAATTTGGTATCTTGTTGCTAGGTCAACTATAAAAGCTAATTCCCTTGAGGAAAGAATTGTGTTTATCAGTACATAACCTTTTATAATATTTTGATCTAAAACATAAATGTGATCCCTTTAAGAAAATGTTGCAGAACTTAAGTGTGACAAATATATCTCCAATATTAAACTGGGGTGGGGGAAATTTGTCACTTTCTTTTTTACTAAAATAACATAATGACAGGTAAAAGAGAAATAAAAGCTTCAATTTACACAGAAATCAAGTATACTCTCATATTTCAGATCTATCTTTGGGAACTCAATTATTCACATAGAAGGAAGGAATTGCTGCTAGACAAAGGTATTTGACTTCTTATAAAAGAGTTCAAGCACCCAGGAGATATGTTTCATTTCAGACCCAGTAGATCAAAACACAAATAACTATCTCTTCTGACTAAACCACCGAGTTAAAAAGAAAATAAGAAACAAAGCAATACAGCCTTTTTTCAGTAAATGATTTCAATAGGGATATAAAAGAACACTTGACTTACTCATAAACCCCTGGGTGAGATGAGGGAAAACACTACTTTGTTCTTTTGAAAATCATCTTGTGCTTATATTTACATTTTTCCCTGAAAGATATAAGATTTAATATCATTATGCTCTATGAAGCCCTTGGAATCAAGAGGTCAATGATTTGGATGGTGATGGTTTCACAGTGTTTGTATTTGTTTTAACTAGGTGATTATATCTCCTTGAAATCCCAAAGGGACTATTTGGACAATATGTTAACCTATTTTCTAGTTTTCATTTATTTTCCCAGAATTATTGTCTGATATTGTTAACTAATCATTTATATAATAATAACTTGCATTATGACCAATATTTCTTCTTTCATCAATCAAATTCTTTATTTGGGTCCATTCAAAAATTTCTTACATCATAGATTGTTATTACTCCAGTTTTCTCATGTATCTTGACAAGAAAGAAAGAAATTTTAAAAATTTATAAAACTATGGAGCTATGTAAGGGAACTTGAAAGACATTCAATTTAGCTGTTTATTCATTATATTAATGACTAATATGATTGAAAAATTTTGTGATTGTACTTTCAAATGTCAATTCATTGTCACTCTTAATCTTATTGCATAATCTATTGATGAGAATATATAAGAGTTTTCTCTTCTGCAACCAACATCACTTTATATATTTTTTTATTTTTCTTTTTTCATAAAACACAGTAATAATATCCATGAATGATTCTCTATTCCATTATGAGACCTTAAGAATAGTGGCCCTTTAAGTGAAGTATCACAAGAATAGAATAACAAAAACCACATGTAGTCATCATTAAATTGGTACTAATCAATCAACACTAATGTGCACACATGGTAAGTAGCATTCATAGGGCGTTGGGCAGGTGGGAGGGCAGAGGAGGGGATGGGTAAATTCACATCTAACAGATGCAGTGCTCACTTTCTGGGGATGGGCATGCCTATAGCCCTGACTCAGGCGGTGCAAAGGCAATTTATGTAACCAACTAAAATTTACACCTCTGACAATCTTGGTTCTCAGTTCTTTAGATTTGGACTAGAGCTATATCATTGACCCTCCTGGTCTCCAGGATGCCAACTGCACATCTTGGGAATTCTCAGCCTTCAAAAAAAAATACATAAGCTATACTCTGGAGAACCCAAATTAATGCAGCCTTTAACATTGGGAAATTTACCAACAACTCCGTCTCATTTTATTTTATTTATTTATTTTTTTATTTCAGCGTATTATGGAGGTACAAATATTACGGTTACGTATATTGCCCCTGCCCCCCCCTCGAGGCAGAGCTTCAAGTGTGACCATCCCCCAAACTTTGCAGTTCTCACTCATTATGTTTGTATATACCCATCCCCTCCTCCCCACCTCCCACCTGCCCGACATCTGATAAATGTTATTCCTATATGTCCACTTAGGTGTTGATCTGTTAATATCAATTTGTTGGTGAGTACATGTGGTGCTTCTTTTTCCGTTCTTGAGATACTTCATATAGAAGAATGGGTTCCAGCTGTATCCAGAAAAATACAAGAGGTGCTATATCACCATTG
>VBSM01002608.1:73015442-73063530 GCA_008086735.1 Cheirogaleus medius | reverse complement strand
ACAATGTATGTAACCTTAACATTTGTATCCCCATATTATGCTGAAATAAAAAAAAGTGTAAAAAAAATAAAAAATGTAATAAAACAAAACATAATTTTAACAAAAGTAAACAAGGACCCATGAAATGCCCCTATTTACTTTGGTAACATGAAGAAAATGAGGAAACTATAGTTTGGAAGAGGATCCAATAAAACTGGTAATGGTGAAATTATACTAGACTGACTCTCTACAGAGATGATTTGGACAGATAAACATATACCTCATGTATAATTTATACAGTTATGTAATCTCTATTTTCTTTAAGGAAATATGGTGAAGAATTTTTGGAATTCTGGATTTTACTGTGAGGGGTTAGGACCTAGGTAGAGGATTCCCTAGTATTTTTAGAAAACTAAAGTTATTATTATCACAATAGTGCTTGTTTCTTTCTGTAGTCAAATCATATCCAACTTTTTAAAACTATAGTTAAATTATACTCAATATCATTTTGGTTGTGTTATTTTCCACAACGGACTCCTGGAATTTTATTGTGACTTAAGGCAGCAATGTAGCACACTTTATTGATTTTTACTGCATACAGAATATACATTTACACTCTATTCATTAACCTTACAAAGATATTTGACTTAATGAAAACACCTGGAAATCTTTGGCGCTGCATTTGTTATAAACATATGAAAAAAGCTATCATCAGTGACAGTGCTCACAACTGATTGCTTGAAACGAGGGAAAACATAAGTGGTGACATTTTATTTCAACAACATAAATTACTTCATTTGGAAACAAAATGTGTATACATTCTGTAATATATCAACCATGTCCTTTATTTTCTTTATTCTGATGCTTTGACATCTGCAGTTTTGCTGACCTTGAAAGTACTGCCCCTCCCGGGGTTAGCCCATTCCTAGCGATAGTGAACAACTTGCCCATAAGTAAATTTTCAACTGCAAACCAAACAATCCAGTGCCTGTATATCCCCAACCACCTCCTTTATTAAGCTCTCACACTCTGCGCCACTGTCTACCTTCTCTAATCACACAGGGGCCAGGTCCAGGAAAACTAGGAAGAGCCCCTCAATCCCAGATCTTGCTGAAATTATTCAAACTAGCCAATCCTAAAATCCTTGCCTCACTCATTCTTTCCCACAGAAATCACCATAAAGTTTCTTCCCTCATTACCTGTCTTCCTCTGCCTCCTGACTGACCATGGTGCTTCCCTGTGTGACCGTCCCCCACCGTGGTGTGAGGTACCCCCACTTAGGACCTGTGAACACAGCAAACTGTCTTTTCAATAATAGTCATCCCCTGATCTGTTGGCCTTACTATAATTAAATAATGATGAAATCTGATTAAATTTTTCAAACTAGACAAAAGTGTAATACTATTCTTTTAAAATAGAATTTTTTAAGGCAAGTTTTAGGATCACAGAAAAATTGAGTGGAAGGTACAGAGATTCTCCTATACCTACTGCCTGCAAATACACACAGCCTTCCCCATTATCAACATTCTCTGCCGGTAGAACATTTTTATAATTGATGAAAGTAGACTGACTCATTATCATTTAAAGTTTAGAGTGTACATTAGGGTATACATGTAGTATTATACATTCTAAGGGTCTGGACAAATGTATAATGACATGCAGCTACCGTTATGAAATCTATAGAATAGTTTTAGCACACTAAGAATTCTATGTGCTCCACCTATTCATTTCTTCCTTCCCCTAATCCCCAGGTTTTACTGTCTCTATGGTATTGCCTTTTCCAGAATATCACGTAGTTGGAATCATGCGGTATAGACCTTTGCAGATTGGCTTCTTTCTCTTAGTAATCTGCATTTAAATTCCCTTCATGTTTTCATGGCTTGATAGCTCCTTTGTGCTGAATAATGTTCCAGTGACTGGATGGACCACAGTTTATTTATCCATTTACCTACTGAGGGACAAATTTGTTGCTTTCAAGTTTAGACAATTATGTATAAAGTTGATATAAATATCTATGTGTAGGTTTTTGTATAGATATAAATTTTCAACTCTTTTGGCTAAATATCAAGGCATGAAGTTGCTAGAGTGTATGATTAGAGCATGTTTAGTTTTGTTAGAAACTATAGAAATCTCCTTTCAAGTGTCTCTACTATTTTGCATTCCCACAAGGAAGAATATTGCCCCATATCCTTGCCAACATTTGATATTGTCAGTGTTCTGGATTTTGACCATCCTAAGAGGTGTATAGTGCTACCTCAGTTTTTCAAGTATGCATTCCTCTGATGACATATGATGTGTAATAATTTTTCGTATGCTTATTTTGCATCTGTATATCTTTTTTGGTGAGTGAGTTATCTAAGGGCTTTGGCACTTTTTTTGGTTGAGTTGTTTGGTGTCTTATTGTTGAGTTTTAAGAGTTCTTTGCATATTATGATTAACAGTCCTAAATCAAATACAGCTTTGCAAATAGTTCTTCTATTCTTCAGCTTCTCTTTTCATTCTCTTGACAGTGTCTTTTGTGCTTAATTTTTTTGCCTCTTTTCATAAAAATTATTTTATTCTTATTTTATATTACATAAATTTAAGGTGGACAACATGATTTTTTTATTTAAATAGATTTAGAAGGTACAAGTGATTTTGGCTGAATTATGTAGCACAGACATCTAGGCTTTTAATATACCCATGGCCTAAATAGTGTACATTGTACACAATAGGTAATTTTTCATCCTGTACCCCATCCCCCTCTGCCCCTTCAGAGTCTCCAATGTCCATTAAGTCACTCTGTATGCCCAGATGTCCATGCATGGCCATTGCTTAGATCCCACTTATAAGTGAGAACATGCGGTATTTGTTTTTTTGTTCCTGTATTACTTCACTTAGAATAATGGCTTCCAGTTCCATCTAAGTTGCTGCAAAAGACATTATTTTATTCTTTTTGATGGATGAATAGTATTTCATGGTGTGTGTGTATGTGTATGTGTGTTTGTGTGTGTGTTGTGTGTGTATATGTACCACATAGAAATGTTTCATTTTAATGAAGTCCAGCTTACCATTTCTTTCTTACATAGATCCCACTGTTTGCTTAAATTAAGTCATTGCCAATCTTAAGCTCATCTAGATTTTCTTCTGTGTTATCTTTTAGTATTTTTATAATTTTGAATTTTACATTTAGGCCTATGATCCATTTTGAGATAATTTTTGTGTAAGATGTAAGATCTGTGTCTAGAGTCATTTGTGTGTAAGTGTGGATGTCCAGTTGTTCCATCATCATTTGTTAAAAAGTCTATCTTTTCTCCATTGTATTGCCTTTGTTCCTTTGCCAAAGATTAGTTGACTGTATTTATGTGGCCCTATTCCTGGGCTCTCTGTTCTGTTCCATCCGTCTGTTTAGCTATCTTTAACCAATATCACATTGTCTTAATTGCTATAGCTTTATGGTAAATCTTACAGCTGGGTGGTATCTGTTCTCCGACTTTGTTCTTATCCTTCAATATTGTGTTGGCTACTCTGGGTCTTTTGCCTGTCTATGTAAACTTTGGAATTAGTTTGCAAATATCCACAACATAACTTGCTGGGATTTTGATAGCATTTGCATCATATCTGCATATCAAGTTGGGAAGAATTGGCATTTTGGCAATATTGAATCACCCTATCTATGAACATGGAATATCTCTCCTATTATTTAGTTCAATTTACTTCCTCAGAGTATTGTAGTTTCCTCAAATAGATCCTGTATATATTTTCTTAAATTTATATCTAAGTGTTTCATTTTGGGAAGTAATGATATAAATGGTATTGTGTTTTTAATTTGAAGTTTCACTTATTCATTATTTTTGTATATTAACCTTATCTTGCAACCTTGCTATAATTGCTCATTAGTTCCAAGAGATTTTTTTTTTGTCAATTCCTTTGGGTTTTACACATATGTAAACATGTTATTTACGAACAAAGTTTGATTTCTTTCTTCCCAACCTGTATACTTTTTCTTTCCTCTTTCTCCTTTATTGCATTAGCTAGGACTTACAGTACCAACTTGAAAGGAATGGCGAGAAGGCACTTCCTTGCTTTATTTCTGATCTTAGTGGGAAAGCTTCTAATTTCTCACTGTTAAGTAAGAGAATTTAAGTTTTAAGATTTTCATAGATATTCTTTATCCCTCTAACTACTTTACTGACTGCTTTTATCATGGATGGTTGTTGAGTTTTGTCAGATGCTTTTCTTAATATATTGATATGAACATGTGATTTTTTCTTCTGTAGTCTGTTGATGTGATGGATTACATCAATTTATTTTTGAAAGTTGAATCAGCTTTGCATACATGGAAAAAATCCTACCTCGCTGTTGTGTATAATTCTTTTTATATATTGTTGGATTCAATTTGCTGTTTTGAAGATTTTTGTATATATGTACATGAGACATTTTAGGCTATAGTTTTCCTATAGGATAGGGATATTGATTATAGAGTAATACTGGCTCCATAGAATAAGTTAGGAATTATTATCTCTGCTCCTATTTTCTAAAAGACAATGTAGAAAGCTGGCATAATTTTTTCTTTAAATGTTTGGTAGAATTCACCAGTAAACCCAACTGGGCTGGGTGATTTCTGTTTTAGAAGGTTATTAAATATTGATTCATTTATTTATTAAATGCAGTGGTTTGAATGGGTCCTTCAAAATTCATGAGTTGAAAACTTAATCCCAAATGTGTTGAGAGGTGGGGTCTTTAGGAGATTATTACATTATAAGGGCTCTACCTTCATGAATTGATTAATGCCATTATTTTAGCAGTGATTTATCACAGGAATGGGTTTCTGATAAAAGAATGGGTTCACCGCCTTTCCCTTCTCTTTCTCTTTCATGTGCTCTCCTACCCTCTGAATTCTGCCATGGGATAGCAGAGCAAGAAGGCCCTTGCTAGATGTGGCCCTTTCATCTTGGATTTTCCAACGTCTAGAACCTTGAAACAGATAAAATTCTGTTCTTTATAAATTTCCCAGTCTCAGGTATTTTGTTATAGCAGCAGAAAATGGACTAATAATAGATACAGATCTATTCAGTCATTTATTTCTCCTTATGTGAGTCATGGCAGATTTTTTTTTTCAAGGAATTGGTCCACTTCACTTAGGTTATCAAATCTGTGAGCCTGGAGTTTTTCATAGTAATCCTTGGTTCTCTTTTTGATGTCCATGGATCTGTAGCAATGTCCCCTCTTTCATTTCTGATATTTGTAGTAATTATTGTCATCTTTCCTTTTTTCTTAATTGGTCTGGCTAATGGATTTTTTATTTTATTGATTTTCTCAAAGAACCAGCACTTGGAATTGTTAATTTTTTCTATTGATTTTCTATTTTCAATCTCTTAATTTCCTCTCTAATTTTTATTATTTCTTTTCTTTTGTTTAGTTTGGATTTAGATTGGTCATCTTTTTCTAGTGTCCCGAGATAAAAGCTTACCTACTTGATTTTAGATCTTTCTTCTTTCTAATATAGATATTCAATTTTATATGTCCCTCTAACTTTCACAGACTCCCCCAAATTTTGATAAAACATTTAAAATATTTCTGTCCACTTTTTCTTGCTTTCATGGTTTCTTAGAAGGTAGATGTAATTCTTATCTTTACCTATGTAGGTAAGGATTCTTTTCCCTCCGGCTTTTTTTAGGATGTTTTCTTTATATTTGATGTTCTATAGTTTGAACATAATATTTTTAGATCTAGGTCTTTTGATATTTATCCCATTTAGTATTCTCTGAGATTCCTGGATCTGTAGTTTCATTTCCAATATTATTTAATAATTTGGAGAAAATTCTCAGTCATTATTGATTCAAATATTTCTTTTGTTCCTTTCTTTCTTTTCTTTTTGTACTCATTATGTTGTTTGTTATACCTTTTGCAGTAGCCTGTCATCATTCTTAGATATTCTTTTCTTTTTTTTTTTTCTAGTCAGTCTTTTTTTTTTCTTTCTCCTCAGTCCTAAAAGTCTCTATCAAGATAGCCTCAAGTTCAAAGATTCTTTTCTCATCCATGTCCAATCCACTGATAAGACCACTGAAGGCATTTTTCATTTCTGTTACAGTGCTTTTAATCTCTGGTATTTCTGTTGGTTTCGTTCTTAGACTTTCTATCTCTCTTCTTTCATATTCCTAAATTCTTGGTCTGATAATTCTAATATCTTGCCTTATCTGAGTTTGTTTATGATTCTTAATTGTCAAACTGTGTTTTTTGTTTGTTTGTTTTCTTTTTCTTTTTTGTTTTTTACTTTTTATTACATCTTCTATTATTTTTTCTTGATAGCCAGATATGATATACTGTGTAAAAGGAACTGCTGCAAATAAGTTGGTAATGTGGGAAGGTATGGGGGTAGGGGAAGCATTGGATAGCCCTATGATTAGGACTCAGTCTTTTAGTGAGCCTGTGCACCTGGACTGTGAACTCCACACATGTTTTTCAGTCCCCCGACCTGCTCCATAAGTGGGGTGGTGTGGCTAGAGTGGGCTTTAGTTGGGTATTTCCCTTCTCCCACATGGAAAACTCTGATAAAACTCCAGCATGTTAGGTTCTGTTTAAATAGTTTCTCCTGAGGATAGGGCAGTTAAGAAGAACAGAAACTGCTCTTCTGTATGCTCTGGCATATTTCAAAATGGCTCTTTTTCCTTTTCCTCAGCTGAAAGCATGAAGAGTTTTTCTCCAATATTCACTGTGAGAACCAGGTTGAGCTCCTGATTGTAAAACTCATAAAAATGTGGACACCCCCATGACTGAATGTCCTTTGAATTTTTTAACTTTCAGAGTCATCCACACTGAGTTTCTAGTAACTCATTAATCAATGTTTAGGTTTCCTATCCCAGCACTGATTCCTAAGGATGTTTCAACTCATGAGTTTTTGTTCTGATAATTTGTGATTTTCTGTATTTGTCTGTCAGTATCTCCAATTTTAGAGGCAATGATTTGAGCTGTGACTTAACTTTTTTTAGGAGTCTAAGAAGAATTGTTATTTTTTTCCATGTATCTTTTTACTTATTAGGATGGAGTGGTAACTTCTGAGCTTCTTACATATCTGAACTGGAAACTGAAACTAGTATTATATTTTTAAGTTTAAATAAGTAACGAAATACTGATGTGTCAGTATTTTAATAGAAACATTGCTGTATTTTAATAGAAATTGAACATTTTTGGTTTTCTTTCTGGAATACAATAAAGATACATGTTAAAATTTTAAATTTCAAATGAAGCTATAATGGCATAGTGTTTACAACAGGACATCTGAATATTGTTTTTATTTTTGTAAGAGGACTATGCAAATATGTGGTGAATTTTATACTTAAAGATCTAAGCTCATCCTTTAGATAATTATATAATTTTAAACAAGTTTTAAGATAAGTTGATCTTCTGAAATACATTTACAATTACATTAATCACTAAGTGCCCAGCATTGCAGTAGATTTTGTAGATATAAAGCTGAAGAAAATAAAGTCTCTATTCTTATGGGACTCCTTTCTGTATGGCAAACTTTTATGTTTTTTTTATGTATAATATTATGAAAACAATGAGAAAATGGACAAGGGAAAGATATTGATTGCTGTCTGTCAAGTGAATCAACATAATAACAATTTATCTGATGTGCACAGATGCATTTGGATTACCACTAAATTAGAGAAAAGGGCAAATCAGCTTCTCTGTTCACACTGAGTAATGTGAGAGCAAGACATGTCAGAATTATTCTAATCTTTCAAAACGTATAATAGGTCATAAAATAAGTGTAAGTACAACTTTCAATAACATCATTAATTGAGGAGATACATATCTCTGCCATTCCAACAAAAAATAGCAATGATGAAAAAATAGAAAAATTGTTTTAGATGTATGTCCTTTACTAAAGTAAGGCATGGAAGTCTCTATTTGTTAGGTATGAGAAGTGAACTCAAATGCAAAGCAATAAGCTGAATTACATGCCTCAGTGGTTCAGGAGAGTTAGAGAAATATTTAATAAAATAATCAGGTAGATAGTGGAGAAGAATACATTAATAAAGTTTTACAGTAGCAGTCATGATCTCTGTCCCAGTGATCTGGGATCCTGAATTTAGTACTTGCATGAAACTTGTAACTTGAAGATAATTCCTGAACCTTGAAACCAAATAACAACAACAACAAAACACCAAACTGTAAACACTGTGGTCACCAATGTGGCAAACACAAAAGCCATTCCTCTTCCTACAGACTTAGAAATAAGAGTAAATACAATTGATAATAATAATTTCCTAGAAAATTAATGCAAAACATTTTACTTGTCAGAAATTCAATTCACATATCTATATGCATTCCAAATTACCAAAACTGCATAGCACATAATCCTAAACAAGAAATTAAAATAAAAATTATTCCAGGATCCTTGGAACATCTGGTGCTATAGCAGAAACAAAGGTAAAATGGCTATGTTGAAACACTTTCACAGTGCAGGAGACAGGACTTCAATTTTAAAAACTGAAATTCAAAAAATGATGAGCTCAAAACTAAAAATTACAGCCTATACAAAGAAATGATTGACTATGAGTGGAATTATCAATTACAGACATAGAAAGAGAGGGAGGAATTAAAAGAAATTAGCTCCTCAATTAAATGAGTTACTTGAACAATATAAAATTAATGTGTTCATATTCATAAGAGACGAAAGAATGGAAATTATAATGAGAAAAAAGGTCAGCATATCACACGTACATATTAAAAATGACTTGTGAAAATATTAATTATTACAGTAAAATTCAATAGATCAAGTTTTAAAAAAATCACATAAAACACAGATGAACTGAATAGAGCTAAAAGAGAAAATGTGTTCAGAAGAGAAAAAGGATAAAAAATATGAATGAATGCTTAAGAGGCATAAAGAAATATACAGGAGAGAATGAGAATGTTCACTCTATCAATTATTGGTATATAAGAAGAAAAAAATAGGTAGGACAATATTCAAAGAATGATACCTGTGATTTTTTTCAGAATTAAAAATAGAAATGACTTCCCATTTTAAAGACACAAAATCTCATGCAGAAATAAATGAAAACAAATCTGTAACTATTATGGTAATATATATCAAAAACATCCAGAAAATAAGAAGGAGTAATTAAAAGGATAAAAAAGAAAATTAAAATTATAATAATATCAATCAAACTGATGGAATCTTTCATTGATAACCATAGGGCCTAAAACTCGGTGAAATAAATACGTTCAGAATGCTACAGCTTGGGAGTGAGAGTTGACATGGTTGCAGGAAAAGCTGGAGGAAAGAAAGAGCAGCCTGGTATTCTCTACCTGCAATAGCACCATGAAAGATGGAGAAAAGAACAAATATGTTAATGTGAAATAAATAAAAGACTGAGGAAGCTTGCTTTATTAGAGTTTTCCAGAGAAATGAAACCAATAGGAAGTAGAAAGACATAGATAGATAGATGATAGAGATATGAGATAGATAATAGATCAATCTGTTGAGAGGGACAGAGAGACGCATACAGAGAGAGAGAGAGGAGGTGGTAGTTTTAGGGACTGGTTTCTGCAATGCAATTGTGTGAGCAATTGTGCAAGTTCAGCGTTGGCAGGGCAGGCTGGCAGGCTTGAGACGCAGGGAAGAATCTATGTTGCAGCTCCTGTCCAAAGGCAGCCTGGAAGCAGATTTCCCTCTTCCTTAGTGAATCTTAATCTTTTTTCTTAGGGCTTTCAACTGATTGGATGAAGCCTACCCATAATATGGAGGATGATATGCTTTACTCAAAATCTTAAATGTTAATCAAATCTAAAAATATCCTCACATCAACATCTAGACCTATGTTGAAAGTAATCAAGACAACACTATAAAGAGGTCCTAGGCCTCTCTTTGCCTTAAAAACATATACTCTTAACTGCACACAAAAATATTACACTTGTGTGAATATGTATTAGAATGATTCATGTTTAATAACAGAACAACTACCTATTATTTTGAAACAGAGGGAAGTTAGTGGGGAATCTAATATGCAGAGTCAGAAGTATGTAATAATTTGGCCAAATATTTTTTTTTCTATTTGTACTTCTTGCCATTTTTCTCAATGTGACTTTCTTCAAACACTGTGGACCCTGGCCCTTTACACTTGGTATGAGAATTATGTTTTCTCTGACTTATCTGTAACTTTAATTTTTATTTAAAAACTTTCCTAAGGGTTTTTTTTTTTTTATCATTCTGTTACTTACTGCATGGTGGAAATTCAAGAGAATGAGGGCATCATTTGATCTAAAATCAAATGCACACCAGAGAGAACTAAATAGAAAAATTAAATAAAGTATTTTGAGAAACATATATGAAGAGAATGTTAAAGTTCTAAATTTTTCATATAGTTTTCTCAACCTAATTTCTGCAAAGCATGAGAAAAAAAGAAAGAAGAAAATGAAGAGTAAGGATACATCATTCATTAGTTTTTTACTTTGACTGTGTTTAAAAATAATTTAAGAAAATTAATTCATAATCCATTTATTTACAAATTAATATTCATTTTCATGTATAATATAAAACAAACTTACTTTTCAAAATTTAATGATTTACCTTTGAGGATAAGCCTTAATATATTTTGGAATACTAATAAGATGCTTTAAAATTAGGAATGCAATACTTATTACACATTTGGGTCTATTTGTTATTGGAGCACCATAATTGTAAAACACTTTTCATAAGCCTGTTGGTTTTTATTCATTAAGAAAATAAACATTTCTTGACTTTTGTTTTTCTTATAAGAAAATGAAATCTTTGACTACTGAGTATTACATTAACAGCATTATCTTTGCCACGTAAATGCAAATTTCCTAATAAGCATATATTTACAAGAAATAAAAGAGAACTTGCATTTTTTGGTATTGGAGATGGTGGTTAAGTGTCATAATGTTTGCATAACATTTTAATAATTAACAAATCAAAAGATTAATATAAGAGTAAGTGCCGTGGTATATTTTACAGAACCACACATGTATTACTTTGGCTTATAGTTTATACTAAGAAAGACAACACTCACTTGAAGTAATGTACTGGCTAGTTACTCTTAGTAGGTCTTAGAATATTCAATTTTTCATAGGAAATCATTTACTAAAATGGCAAATTATAGATATCATTAATTCTTAACCTTTAAGGCAGATTTGTGGGTTTGAATTTTAAGGAAAGATAAGGTATAATCGGTAGTTTATAACTTCTGGTATTCATGAAGAAATTTTTCTTTCTCTAGAATTACTTACATGTCTTTCTGCTATGGAATAAAATGGTCCTAAGCATGGCAAAGTATTAATATTTATTATAGCCATATATTTTTAAAATCAAAAAACCTAGAGTTTTTATTATAGCTGTTCTGGGGGACCCTTTGGGTTTTCATTACGAATTACAACATTTTCTCTTATAAAATAGCATATTCCTTTTCCTTTTTTCTGTAAGTCAGTATATAACTCCAAGATCATATATATAAAACTCAAAGATCCCAAAGCAAAGGATGTCTCTAGAATCAACCAGAAAATTACCTCTTGCTCAAAAGTGGCCCCAAGTAAGCAATTGATACACATGGAATGTTTCCAAAATCATTGTTTATTATGCTCACTTAAATATAACTCAGATCACTCTGGATGCAGATGGTACCCTCACAATAATAATAAGAACGGCAAGATACACTAAAATCCCTAGATCATATGTGAAATCCTTTATTGAATATATACTCAAAGATTTTTCTTAAATAATTATTTTTTTGTAAGTTATTTTAAAATCACCTTTGGATTCCTGGTTCCCTTCCAACATGTAAATTGCTTTACAAGTCATCATTTTCACCATGAGAAGGAAAAAAAAAAAAGCCAAACAAACTGAAAAATAACTTTTCTTAAATCCATCATAGAATTGAGGTTACTGAACAAAATGAATTCAGGAAATACAGATCAGCTCACCTGAAGCAGAAGCTGCCAAAGCCTTTGAACATTAACTTTAATAAACTGCCAGAAGCTCGGTGTGGATGAGCCTAAGAGCTGAAAACTCCTGGATGCCCAGCCGAAGGAAGGACCACATACTTTGGCGGATTTTACCTCTAGAGATCCCAACAGTGTCTCTTAATGAAGATCATAAAAAAGCCCCTTTTGTTTGGCCAAGGGAGGGGGAAAGTAAACATTTTGAAATGTATCAAAATGAAAAATAACCATTGTTTTATTTTTAATTTTTTTTTAATTTCAGCGTATTATAAGGGTACAAATGTTTAGGTTACATATATTGCCTTTGACCCACCTGAGTCAGAGCTTCAAGCATGTCTGTCCCCCAGACAGTGCACACTGCACCCAAGGGTGTGAATATACCCCTCCCCTACCCCCTCCCACCTGCCCGACACCCAATGAATGTTAGCACTATGTGTGCACGTAAGTGTTGATCAGTTAATGCCAATTTGATGGTGAGTACATGTGGTGCTTGTTTTCCCATTCTTGTGATACTTCAATTAGTAGAATGGGCTCCAGCTCTATCCAGGATAATACGAGAGGTGCTAGATCACCATTGTTTTTCGTGACTGAGTAGAACTCCATGGTATACATATACCACATTTTATTAATCCACTCATGTATTGATGGACACTTGTGTTGTTTCCACATCTTTGCAATTGTGAATTGTGCTGCCATAAACATTCAAGTGCAGATGTCTTTGTTATAAAATGCCTTTTGTTCCTTTGGGTAGATGCCCAGTAATGGGATTGCTGGATCAAATGGTAGTTCTACTTGTAGCTCTTAGAGGTATCTCCATATTACTTTCCACAGAGATTGTACTAGTTTGCAGTCCCACCAGCAGTGTATGAGTGTTCCTATCTCTCCACATCCATACCGACATTTCTTGTTTTGAGACTTTTTGATAAAGGCCATTCTCACTGAGAATAGAGTTAAGTGATATCTCATTGTGGTTTTGATTTGTATGATTAGAGCATTTATATTTTTAAATTTAAGTTTATTAAAAACAAAAGTCTCAATTTATTAAATAAGATGAAAACACAAACTAGTCAGGCTGCTAAGTATAGACAAATAGCATTAATATATTGAAAAATGTCAATTTTCCCCATTGAACAGAAACAGTAAATAATGTGCACTTTGATTTTCATGCTCAGTTTATATGGATGCTGGGAAATAATTAATAGATTGAGAATTCACTGACACATTTTTATTTGCCTTGTGTTTAATTAGAGGCTACCACTGAATTAGAGTGCAAGGGAAAATGACTGTTCTTGTAGTTGGTTGATCTGTTCTATTGTGTTTTTCTGGGCGGGTCAGAAAAATGTCTTTTTTTGCAAAGTACATTTTACAGAAAATAATGAAAGTTAAAAACAATTCTACTAAGAATTTATTGAACAACTTTTGTTGCCCATCATGGTTAATTGAATACTCAGTTTTTTTCATTCCCAATTATGATTTATTAAGCTCATATTCCTCTACATGGACAAATCTGCCGGAGATTATGATTTCAAGCATTTATATACAGCTTGTAGATTTTTCCAGGCTTTATTATATACATAAGGGCTTTTACGTGCCTTTGGGATGTCCAAAAATTATCTACTTCATGAAGGTATCTATAACTTTCAACTTACTTATATACTTGATACAAAATTAAGTGAGCACTCCGTAAAGGCTTCGTTGTATGTGAGTCTTGTGTGGCTGGGTTTTAGCTCTTTATGTCCAAATGGTGTACATTTGTAATTTGAGGGCACAAATGCACTCTTAGATAATGAGATCAAGTATGCAGTGGTTAATAGCTCAGGTCTAGAGTCAAACAGACCTTAGTAAGATCCAGGATCTCCCAGTGGAGTGATTCTGCAAATATTTCTTAGTCTCACTTAGTCTGGGATTTTATATTTGCAAAATACGGATAGGAGAATATCTGACACATATAACTATAAAAAGCAGGGCCTGATAAAAATTTTCTATAAAGGGCCACATAGTAAATATTTCAGGCTTTTCAGACCACAATGCTTCTATTACAACTACTTAACTGTGCCATTGTAGCACAATAATCCATAACCAAAAGGTGTGGTTGTGTGCCAAGAAAAATTTATTTATAAAAACAGGGAGTGAACCAAATAATTGCCCCATGGGGCATTGCTTACCAATCTCTGTCTATAGGTAGGAATAGTTTATCAGTATTACCCCTGCCCCAGTGCACACACACACACACACACTCTGTGAAAGAAAACCTAAACCAAAAGAAATGTTAAAATTGTTGACCAAATAATGGAGATTTGGGAAGGAACCACTACAAGTTGAGAGAAATACCATGAGTAATATCAAAGGCAAGAAATAATTTGAAAACTATGTATAAAAATAAGTACATTATAGATAAAGTACTTGTTGCTCTAGTAATTAAAGCTTGTCTACAAAGCAAATAAGCAAAAATCTACTACTATAAATTAGAAAATTATAGAAATAGGCATTTCAAGGAAAATGAAAAACCAATGGCTCTTAAACATAAGAAAAATGCTCAATATAATAAGGATTAATCAATTAAATCTGTGTATTACTAGAATAAAAAATAGAATAATGGGAAAGAAGGAGTTTTTTGTTTTTCTGGGTTTTTGTTTGTTTTTGGAGAGGGGTCTCCCACTTTCACCCAGACTGGAGTGCAGTGACATCATCATAGCTCACTACAACCTGGGTTCAAGAGATCCTCCTGCCTCAGCATCCCAAGTACCTGAGACTACAGGTGCATGCCACCGTGCCTGGCTAGTTTTTCTATTTTTTGTAGAGACAGGATCTCACTCTTGCTCAGGCTGGTCTTGAACTCCTAACTTTAAGAAATCCTCCTGTTTTGGCCTCCCAAAGTGCTAGGATTATAGGCATGAGCCATCACTCCCAATTGTAAAGAAAATTTATAAATATACCTGATGCTTTTGTAACTTAGGGTATGTTTGAGGTATTATCTCAATTCATGGAGCATAAATGGGTTTGACCATGTGTGAAAAATCAAATCAAATGTATAACTTATAGAGCATAAGTCCAAGATTAATTTAATATTTAAATAAAAACCATGACCCATAAGAGACTCTGAGAAAATGTAGAATGCAGTTATACTCTTGAAATAGGGACAATCCCAAAACCATAAAGAAAAGATTGAAAAATTCAGCTATATTAAATAGATAGATATAGATATGAATATAGACATAGAAAATATTATTACATTTACCAAATACAAAGGGCTAATGTCGCTAATATATAAGGATCTTTTACAGATTGATTAACAAAAAATAGAAAATGGCATGCAAAGACCACTACCAAATAAGGAAAGATTCATTTAATATAGAATGAAGTATTGAACATTCCTCAGAGTAAGATAAATACACTTTAGAAATACATTGAGATACTGACTTTCACCTGTCAACTTGGTAAAAGCCAAATGTTCAATAATATATTTGTGAAGATATGGACAAACAGGCTTGTATGAATATAAATTGGAAACCAATGAAGGAAATTTGATATTTTTCAAAATATTTATGTTAAATAGTATTTTTTAAAATTTTGTGTGTGTATGTAGTTAAATGTATGTGTGTGAGAGAGAGAGGGAGAGAAAGAGAGAGAATCTACCTTGTAACTTAATAATTCCATTTCAAGAATTTATTCTACAGACACTAGATCCATATCACACATTCAGGAAGAATACAAATGTATAGTATTGAAATGACTAATACACAGGTTTATTCTTTGCAGCATTGCTCACAATAACTAAAGCCTGGAAACAATTTAAAAGTACACCGGCAGGTACCTGTTAAATAAATTATATTTTTAAGACCAAATAATTTTTAAAATATTGCAAAAAAATTTAAAAAAAACAGATACACAAAGATTGAGGAAGCTCTTTATGCATGGATAGGTAAAGACCAAAAAAATATACTGTTAAATGAAAAAAAGCAAGGTGATAAACAAATAGTATGTTTTGTGATGTTTTACATAAAAAAAAGAGAAAGCATGGATATATACTTTGGTTATTTAAAAAATACTCTGGAAATGTAAATAAGAAACTAAGACAAATGGTCAGCTCTCATAGTAGGATATGTGGGTGGAAGGTGAGGAACCACATGGTCTGAGAACAGGTATGGAAACAAAATTCTTTATACCTTTCACCTGTTTGCTCTTTGGATCATGAGATTGCATGATCTACTTAAAATATAATTTAGAGAAAACAAAACAGAACTACATAGGTAATTCTGTGGCTGTAAGTAATTAGTTGCACAAGAACCCAGGGGCTTTGGTGCTTCCCCAGGACAGTTACTTATATTTTTGCAGGTTCGGTTGCATAACAGTGCTGGCCAGAGGGTGTTTTTGTCTTTTTCTCTTTCTTGACCATTTTTCCCTTGAGCATTTTTTCAGCTAATGTACAAAAATTTAAACGTTTTCAGGCACTGTCACTATAGATAGAAACAGAATTGTTAACCAATTTTTTTTTTGAGCGGCATCTTAAGGTTAATTTGTATGACTTCCTGAAAACGCTGAGCATCCTAAGTAAGGACAGAGAAACAGTGTTCACAAATGCCACCTAACTTAATGTTCAAGCAACTCGTAAACTGAATTATTACTCCAAAAATAGAGATAATAATAGAGGCTTAGTCTGTTCAGGGTACTATAACATAATACCATAAACTGGGTAGTTTGTAAATAACAGAAACTTATTTCTCACATTCCAGAGGCTAGGAAGTTCATGATCAAGGCGAGGAAGATTTGGTACCTGGTGAGGGCCCATTTCCTGGTTCATAGATGGGGCCTCCTCTCTGTGCCCTCAGGTAAGGGAAGGGAAAGGCGGCTCTCCAGTGCCTTTTGTATAAGGAAAATAATTCCATCATGAAACTTAATCACCCTCCAAAGGCCCAACCAACCCCTTACTACCATCTCATTGGTGATTAGATTTTAACATATAAATTTGGGGGGAACACAAACATTCAGACCACAGCAGAGAGCCAAACATGTTAAATTGTCTATGGTTACAAAACAAGTGATACAAGCTGAGTGCTAAACTACATTATCGACTTCTAATATCCTTTTTCCCATAAACCATGTTGTTAGTATAGAAGTCTTTACACAGGAGGTAACTCTTTCTTTAACCACTTTGGTACCAGTGTCAACTATAGTCGACAGCCACAGATGAACACGCACAGCGACTTTAGCCCACAGCCGTGATATGAAGGCGCACAGCCGAGGGTCGACTTTAGCTGACAGCCGTGATATGACTTTTCTAATTTTTCATTTATCAAAATAAAATTGTGGACATTTAAAAATAACGTAATGAAAACATATATGTATATGTTACCTATTCTGATTTACATTACAAGTAAAGCTGCCTGTAAAGTAAAACAAGCTTTCAGTGCTTTAAAGCTTTCCTCATCACACAAGAGCAAAATGGATGCGTCGTCAATGCACAGCACACACTGCCGTGCGGACTGTGAGTGCCGGCTGTGGGCGAGGGTTGGGGCCGGTGAGCACGTACCGAAGTGGTTAATGGATTAAGCTGGTATTATGAATCCCTTAAAGTCCTACATGCTGCTTTTCTGCTGTAGCAACGAATGAAAAGCATCTAGGTTAGAATAGGCAAAGACCATTTTATTTGAAGCTTGCTAGGGGAATCAGCCATCATCATTTGCGTTTGACAGAGGCTCCAAGACAGGCAGAGGAGTGGGAAAGCTTTACAGTGAAAAAAAAGGAAGATTTTAAGTCTCTGCAGATTACAGGTTGTGGGACTCTGGAAGGTACAAGTGGCTTAAGAAGAGAAGCAGGCATCTGATGTGATTGGTTAGAGGAATACATTGGGCTTTCTCTGGTTAGTTCTACGTTGGAAGTGGGAGCCAAAATTAGAAAAGCTAGAATTTATTAAGTTCTGACCTGGTTTCTGCAGAGGTTGTGGGTTAGAGTTCTGTTTTTATAGATGACCTGCCCTTTGACCCTTGGTACATTCTATTTCTCACTGCACCCAAGGAGCTCACTCACTGCTGGGAAAATATCTGACCAACGTGGCCTAAACACTCCCCTCAGTGTGACTAGATTTTAGATAGGCTTCTTCCTGAATCCAGGCCCTGACCTCCTTTACAGCATTTACTTTAGAAAACTTTGCATTGTAAATTCTTTCTCTGCCCCTTTGGATACAAGTCTTTTTAAAGGCCTCTTTCCAGTTTTACAATCCAGGACTGTCTTTCTCAAAGCCATTCCTTGAAACTTAATCATTCCTTGAAACGTAATCACCAAGGAAAATGGCATCCCTATCTCCCAGTCTCTGTGGGAGGATAGAAGCCTAACTCTGATGCGCCCTTTGCTCTAAGCTGTAAAATTACTTTCTGTCAAGAAGAGAAAGTTGCTTTTCCTTCGGGTAAAGCCAGTTAGCAAACACAGATGGCTGTGACTTCCCATCCCACTCCCACCCCCTTAGAAACTCTCCCATCCTTTGTTTCAGTGAAGCTAAGTCCAGATTCTCTCTCCCTCCTTGTGCAAAGCCTTGAGTGTAGGGTTCCTCACCTGTTTAACTTCTTCTGCTGCAAATTTTGCTTTGACACACATATCTGAAATTTATTGCCACAGTTCTTTTCTTGCCTATATTTTAAACAATATTATAAAGGATTATATGAGGAAGGTAGAAACACTAAAGTAAAAATGTACTGTAGTACATGTTAAAATGTTAACAATGTAAGAACACATAGTGAATACTGGCTAAAACCCTTAATTAGCCAAATAAGTCTTATTTACATAACTATTAAAAATTTTAAAATAAAATTTGCTTAAAAGCTTAAAAAATCTATGATTAAAATGATAAATTAATGTAGGAGTACAAAAACCTCAGATTAATGAGTGTAAGTTGAGCCAGATCAGCTGTTTTGGGATAAGCACCATCACCTTTTGGGGGCATCTTTTCTAAAAAATATCTGGCCATTGTGAGAGTTTCCTAATTGGTATTCGCCCATGGCATTGTTTCTTGAACTTTGGCCACTCTCCACAACTATTTTACCCCAATCATTAATAAGGTATGTAGGGTCAACAGTTAGATTATACAGAGAGGGGTGAGTTTTGAAAACAAATAAAAACAGATATCGGGTCCAAATCTGAACACCAGAATATTGCTCATATATTCTTAGTTATATTCCATCCATTAGGTTTAGATACTTATTTTGTACAACCTCTGGAAGAGTCTTTAACTAGAGACTTCATGTAGTCATTTAAACAGTTAAAGGTTACTGAAATCACACATATTTTAAAACAACAAAATCTTATAAACCTACTTGAGGAGAAAAAGTTTTATTAACATGGACTAGTTCACAAGTATATCTTTATCAATAGGGGAATGATTAACCTGATCTGCTTTGATTTGTTTTCTTTGTTCACTTTCCAGGTGTAGGGCTGTCTCCATCGCCTCATTCATTTACTCTCCGCCTCTCTTATAACTCACAAAGCCCTACTTCAGAATGGATGCATCCTTCTTTTCGGAATTTAACATAATGGCAGAGACATTTTTGTCTTTTTTGTTTATAACATCATAAAAATCATAATCTAAGTAGAGAGTCTTCATCAAATTTTTCAGTATCTGTAGTTACCTATCTTCTTTTTCCTTTTATTATTATTTTTAACTGACATATAACAATTGTACATAATTATGGGTACAGTGTGATATTTTGATATATGTATACAATACGCAATGATCAAATCAGAGTATTTAGCATAACCATCATCTAAATATTTAGCATTTCTTTGTGCTGGAAGATTCAAAATCCTCTCTTCTAGGTATTTGAAAATATACAATAATTTATTGTTAACTATAGTCACCCTACAGTGCTGTAGAACACTGGAACTCACTCCTCCTATGGAGCTGTAACTTTGCATCCATTAACCAACCTCTCCCTGTCTCCTTTTCTCCTCTACCCTACCCAGCCTCTACTAACCACTACTCTACTTTCTACTTATAAGAGATCAACATTTTTAGCTTCCACATATGAGTAATAATATGTGGTATTTGTCTTTTTGTGCCTGACTTATTTCACTTGACATAATGTCCCTCAGGCTCTTCCATGTTGTTGTGACTGACAGGATTTCTTTCTTTTTAAGATTGAATAGCTTTCCATTGTGTGCATATACCACATTATCTTTATCCATTCATCTCCTGATGGGCGTTTCGGTTGATGCAATTTATTGACTATTGTGAACAGCACTACAATAAACATGGGAGTTCATATATCTCTTCAACATACTGATTTCCTTCCCTTTGTCTATATACCCAGCAGTGGGATTTCTGGATCATATGATAGTTCTATTTTTAGTTTATTGAGGAACCTCCATGCAGTTTTCTATAATATCTATAATAATTTACATTCTCAGTAGCAGTGTAGGAGTTCTCTTTTTTCTGCATCCTCTCCAACATATATTTTTTGTCTTACTAATAATAGCTATTTTAACTGGGGTGAGATAATATCTCATTGTGGTTTTGATTTGCATTTATCTGATGATTAGAGATGCTGAACATTTTTTCCTATACTTATTGGCCATTTGTATATCTTCTTTTTAGAAATGTGTATTTCGATCATTCGCCCATCTTTAAATTGTATTATTTTTTGGTGTTGAATTGTTTGACATATTTTTATATTCTATTTATTAATCCCTTGTAAAGTGAATAGTTTGCAAACATTTTTATCCATTCTGCATGGTATCTCTTCACTCTATTGATTATTTCCTTTCTTGTGTAGAAGCTTTTTAGTTTAATTTAATCTCATTTCTCTATTTTTGTTTTTGTTGCCTGTGCTTTGCCCAGATCAAAGTTCTAAAGCATTTTCCCTGTTTTCTTCTAGTAGTTTTATAGTTTAAGGTCTTATAAATAGGTCTTATAAGTCTTACATTTAAATCTTTAATCCATTTTAGTTGATTTTTATATATAGTGAGACATAGGAATTTAGTTTCATTTCTCTGCTGATGGTTATCCAGCTTTCCTAGCACTAGTTATGAATATTCCTATTCAATAACTATTTATTTAATTCTTTCCCCAATGTGCTGCTCTTGCCTACTTTGTTGAAAATCAGTTGGATATAAATATGTGGGTTCATTTATGGGTTCTCTATGCTGTTTCATTGGCCTTTGCCTCTGTTTTTATGCCATTACTATGCTGTTTGGGTTACTATGGCTTTGTAATATATTTTGATGTCAGGGAATGTTATGCCTCTAGCTTTGTTCTTTTTGCTCAGGATTGCTTTGGCTGTTTGGCATCTTTTGTCTTTCTATACAAATTGCAGGATTGCTTTTTCTATTTTTTTCTTTTCTTGAGTGATGTCATGGGTATTTTGATACCCATTTATTAAATCTGTACATTGCTTTGGATAACAAGGTCATTTTAGCGATATTATTTCTTCCAATGCATGAACATGGGATATCTTTTCATTTCATTTGTATCCTTGTCAATTTCTTTCAGCAGTATTTTACAGTTTTCATTGTAGAGATCTTTCACATCCTTTGTTAAATTTATTCCAAGGTATTTTTTGATAGCTATTATAAATGGGATTGCTTTCTTGATTTCTTTTGCGTCTATCTTCTTAATTGTACTGAGCTAGCAGAGGTCTAATTCTCTTTAATACATTATGCCAGATGTCTGGCACTGCTATCTATTTCCCAGAGTATGGTTTATCTGCATTTAGTCTGTGTCCTTAAAAGCTTCTCTAGTGGGAAGTATTTAAGTTTCTTAGTTTTTGAGAGAAAGGGAAAAATTTCAGAACACTTATAATCTAGAAAAACTCTGTCAATAAAAACAGCCACATTTTATCAAATGCTATGTGTCAAGAAATTTGCACAAGCTTTAAAATATGCAATTTTAATTTTTTATAATCCCGTGATACAGATATTATATGACATAAGTATTATTTTTCTTCAGGTAAGAAACATAAGTAAATGGCAGAACCCATACTGATCATAAAATAGTGACACCCTATTCCACTGATGTCCCATGAGGCAACCAGTCTCCTTAGAGGCTGCAACCAGAGTGGAATGTGGTCTTGGTTGTGATAGCCATAACCTATAGAATATGTTTAACTATATGGAGTCTACATTTATGCTTTCAACCCTAACAAAATTATTCAAAACACAAGATCAATATTATAATAATGATGCATACATTAGATTTTGTAAGAGAGTAGAATGAGATTCCTCTCAGCATGGAATAGGTATAACAAATTAAAATGTAATTAAAATATTTATATTGCCATTTACTTTAAATTACTGTGAACCACTAACAGTTCTAAGTGAAAATATACATATTGGACTATGTTATTTTTTATTATTTTCAGTGGTTTTTCATTTCTGAGTATTTCCTGGGCATTTTATCTCCTCATAAAAACATCATGATTGATTTCCCCACAAAGGCCAAAATATCTCAAAGAATATTCAGATTTCATTAAAAAATATTTAAATATATTGAACAAATAAAATATATTCTCTGTTCTTATTATTTTGAAGTCTCTGTAAATGATATGTGCAGCTGACACACTTTTTACCCTCCATCATCCCCAAACTTTTGTTAAGAATATGTGAGAGTGGACTTAGTATTTTCCACTTTACACAAGTATCTAAAGCTCCTTGAACTCAATTGCTGCTGAAATTACATCTTGTCCTAGGAGGTAAAAAGGTCTTTGTTGTTCTTAGTCTCATTACCTCATTCTATATAGAAGACTTAGAGATTGATCATCAGACCCTTAAAAAAATACAGTATTTATTAAACCTCTTGTCCAGAGTCTAGGTCTGAGAATCACACAAAAGAAGGCTCAGTTTATAAGGAAGGAAGTAATGCTGATTCAAGCAAAGCTAAATAGTAATTGACAAGTGACATCAAACTTATATAGACAGGGACAAGATAAATGAAAAAACCAAGAGAGAGAATTACATCTTGCTGTGCTTAATTGTGGATGTTTAGATGTCTAGAAAGTGATAGACATTGAGAAATTCATGTAAGTAAAAAAAAATTGTTACAGCTGTGTAAAAATCTGGGAATACATATATAGAACGGATTGACACATTCGATGTGTGCCTTCAACGGCCAGCTGTTCTTTTCAATATTGCTCACCAGGATGGCTCTAGTTCCAGTTCTTGGACTGATAATACATTATAGTGTTCTGCAGACTGTGTCTCTTAGTTAAAAACATTACTTTGGAAATAAAAATAATATAAAAAGTTTAATGCTTAATATTATCCTATCTCTTTTTATAAATATTTTCATTGGAAATAGTCTCATTATGTTTGCCATATTTTCCTAATGTTCTGAGATAAATATGCATGACTTTTAATCAGGAAAAATACATGCTATTAAAAAGTAGCTAATATATCGTTACATTTTAACTGGCTAGATGAGGCAAATACTGAAAATTACAGCATTAAAATAATTTTCCTACTTGGGTAATTTAAAAAATGCCTGCCCAAAGTAAAGTTAATTTAGTGACTGTCTATATTTTATGTCCTATTTTTTTTCTATGTACTTGAATATATGAAGTGGGAACTGTTATTATTGTCGAAAAAGTCTATGTCTGTATTCAGTAAAATATTGTGGAACTAATTACAAAGTTTTAAGACACTATGAAAAAATTGACTAAATAATTGAATAACTGACTGGACAAATGAATTAATAATGTATTCCAGTTGTGAACACATGACTTGAAAATAAATTATGTCATGTATGGGTAGTGCAGAATAAAATGTTCCAAATAATTGAATGAATTTTGGGTATCCTTGTGATTAACCTCAATTATTCTAAAATGGGAATTACCCTCCCACCCAACTTCCTACAGAATCCATCGCCATAAAGCCATCAAGCTTCACTTATGTCTCAAAATTTAGAAAAATGCTGCATCTCCTGGCATGCTACACAGCTCTTAGTGTACTTTATGGTTTATGGACAGAATTGATAAAGTCATTAAATCAGACTCATAAAGCTACAGAATTTTAGAGGCCAAAAGTGTTTTTAGAGATCCTTTAATCAAACCCCCCTCATCTATTGGATCAGAGAGCAGAGGCATAAATGCTAAGAATATTTTCCCAGTTCACACAGTGAATTAGCGTTGATGCTAAGGTTAGGATTCAGGACTATCCCTGTTCACCCCTTGGCTGCCACAATATACTGAGACTGTCTTCCTTAGGGACACACAGATAGAGAGTGGAAGGATGAAAATATATAAACTGTCTTTCAATTTTTAATGAAAAATTTAATCGGTGTGCTCTTTAATCAAATTGAAAAATAAGTAAGCCAGAAAATAATTTTTAAAAGTGATACTTGTGGAATTACTAAACTTTGTTGGGTATATGTTAAAATATATATTACCTTGTAATTAATCCACCCTCACCTTCACTTCGTAGTTTTGTAGTTGTGACCCATAACTAAAGTTGAGATACATCCATCAAATAAAATGTAATGAAAGGGAAATATCTAACAAAGGTTTATAATGTTGAGAATTGTAGAAGTTTCAACATATGAGGAGCCCATCCTAATTTCTTATAGTGCTAAGAGACTCCACCAAAGTCTAGTGTGGCTTCTGGAAGCTTATGGCCAAGTCCCTAGGGTGACTTCAGGCCCCCCTAAAATGCCTGCTGGGAAAATGCACTGTTTGCTCAGCCAAAATCTGTTGACAGGCATATAGGGCTCTGAACTCCCTATTAGAGCAATTACTTTAGAAATCTTGCAATTATCAATCCTTCCTCTATCTTGTGAGATGTAAATCTACCACCCAAAACTGTTTCCTCAAAGACTTGAGAATCATCTCTTTGAAATGCTGGCATTTAGAAAGCTAGCTCTTTCAATCTAGTTCCCAGTCCCTGTGCACAGATAAGGGCCTAACATCCCGGGTATCTTTGTCATAAAGACAGGAGAAGTTTTGTTTCTGATGAACAAATATAGGTGGCCTGGTCACATGGACCCTCCCCTCTTCACAACAGGCAGTGCTTTATGCTTACAAACCCAGCCTGTAAAAAGTCTCCTGACTTTGGGTCAAGGACATCAGTTCAGTTCATACTGGACTTTTTTCGCTATCGTGACAGTACTGCTTGCTCTACTAGATCTGTTCCTACTGTTTTAATTAGTGTGCAGCATTGCTTATCTTTGACAATATGCTGCTGGATGGGAAATTGAGTGAGCCTATCTCATTTAACTAACCAGGGAGAGTAGCAAGACCTACAGTGCAATATGATGACACGTTCGTGAACTCCTTGTCTCGTCTCCAAAGTCCCTATTCCATACTATATTTTGAGATTAAATATTTTAAACATGAATATTTGGTTGCTGAATGACTTCAGTATAGGCAGAAAACTCTATTGTGGCTGCTGGAGATAGAAAGATTCACTGCCTGAGCTTGTCCACACAGTGTCACTGAGACAGTGACCAACTTCAAGGCAGGACATATGCACTCTAAGTTTTCAAAGGCCAGGTGGATCAAATGTGTGAATTTTGTTACAAGAGACAGGAATTCCAGGAAACTATAGCTAACTTGAGTGTACAAGTCTTCTAATAACATTCAAATTTAGAATAAAAAGAAATCTTGAATACTATACAAGTTAATTTCAAGCCTTAGATAGCTATGTTTTTACCCATGGTTTAAAATAATAATTTAATTGCATTCATGAAAAAATATTAACTATTTGAGGCTATTATATTACTTATAAAGCTAATAAATGACAAAATATATCTTTTCGATGTCTATAAAACTGTTCTTCTTTTAATTAAGGAGTCAGTTGCTTTATGCAAAGAAAACCATATTTTTGTATCTAGTATATTTATAAATGCAGCTTCTAATATATTCTATATTTGAATAAATAATTTGTTACTTTTTAAAATTATAATGTAAACAAATATTAGCTGTTAAAAATTATTTTACTGGGTTTTCAGAGATACATGGAAGCTGTGAACATTATCAGACATTAAAAATAAGAGAGCCTGGTACAATGTAAGAGTTTTAAATTTGTGAAATATATACCCAACAGCAACAAATCTCTTTACTGAAATTGTAACTCATGGATGTAACTAATATCAAAATGAAAACATAGTTTAGACAATTCAGCTTTCAGTTTCTCTAACTTTGGTATGAATTAATTCACACAGGTATAGTTTTCTAATAGTTAAGAACAAGGAATTGTGAGATTTGTCTACTTTTACTTTTATTTTTGTTTGCAAGGAATAAGTGTTGAACTCCAAGTTTGCACCAGAAAACCAGGTGTTAGGAATAAGTGCCAAGATTAGAGAGACCATGTAAACCAAAGAAAAGAGCCGAAGACAAACTTACCCAATTTAATAATTTCCCAGTGAAAAGGCTCAGATATAAACTTGGCCTTGTTATCTATGCTAAGCACTATCAACAGAATGACTAGGGATACTGGCACTTATGGTAATTTCACACAATTAGTGTGAAGTATTTATTGAATGTCTATGGTATTCAAGGTGTTATGCCTTGCATGAAGTGTAAAAAGGTGCTATTAAAGGAATTAAAATATTTTCACAAACAAGTAGGATGAAAGATCATATGTGAGTAATTTTTTAATTATTATTTGTAAGTTAATCTGTTTTCTTTCTCCCACAAAGAACATTCAGAAATGTTAAAAAGAAAGAAAGAAAGAAAGAAAGAAAGAAAGAAAGAAAGAAAGAAAGAAAGAAAGAAGAAAAGTATGAGAGATTTGGTGAAACGGATGAGCAGTCACCTATTCTTAGCAGGAGCTGTGGAAGTGGTATATTTTAAAGGTAATGTTTGGACATAAAGGTTTTTAAGAACTTGATGAAAAAAAACAAATCAAGAACACGGTATGAAAGCAATACCATGCAGCAAACACAGAGGTCAACAGAAGATGGCGTGTTTTTTATTGTTGTTTTTTTTTTTTTTTTCATTTGCATCTTCAGGCCCCAGAACTTGCTACTGGATCATACTCTCGGCTTTCATCCTTCTGAATGATGACTTTGGTTACTATCTGCACATTACTTTTTGAAACTGAGTATCTGTAAAACAATATTATTTATGTGCTCTAAACCCTTCAGATGTTTAAAAAAGGAAAAAGGAAAACTAAAGAGAGGAGGGCTTTATCTGAGAAAATCACAGGCACTTATGTTGCACATGTCTTCTTCAATCAGTATCTATCCATCCCGCTCCACCCGCTGTGGCACAGGGATAAGTTCATCTTCCCTGGAAGCAGTGATTGCTAGTGAAGAGAGAGGCTGCTATGTGAGTAGCTGTGGAAGTGGGTATAAGCTGCTAGCATGACTCATGTTTAGTTTACCCAAAAAATATTGAAGTGATACAAAGGCTTTAGTAAATAATTCTATCCAAACTGAAAAATCTAGCATGTCTCTATAGATACCTATCTTTAGAAAAGTGGAGTTTAAAGAGAAAGACAGTAATTTTGTCGATTTAAGAAGAAAAGACTTGGAAAATATTCAAATAGTAAAAGTAGAAGTTAACCTTAAGAAGCTGTTTCATGAATAAGTTGCCTCAAGTAAAGGATCTGGGGAACTGGAAATAAGTATACTGGAGAATTAATTAATTATCGTATGCAATTTGAATAACATAGTGTGAGTGAAGGTGGCTTTCACTATTTATATGACTCTCTAAGAGTAAAACATGAAGGCAAAATCTGAATGACCATTTATTCAATTGACAACCAAATTAAAATATCTTGAACCAATACATCATAAAATAATAACACTGAAGTAAGATTTAATAATTTGAAACTTATTAAAATCCATTAAACACTTATTAAAAATCATTAAAATCATTTTGTTTCATGTACCCTCTAATTCCTTGATCCTTGCTTGGCTAAACCCTAATCCCTATAAAAGGTAACTCTGCCTATTGTAGCTGAACATGGCTGGAGAAACACAACCACTGTGAAGCGCTCGTTTTAAAATCAAGATCATTTATCTGAAGTAAATTCTTGACACTTGTTAGAAATGAGATTATACTTCCCTTTTCCATTTACTCTCCCATTTCTTTTCTTCCTCCATTTATCCAACAACTTCTTCTTCATCTCAATTCCCAGGTAGTGACCTTATTTATAATTGCAGTGAAGACAGCAAAGCTTTCCTGAAGCCTTCACTACTACAATCCTTTAGCTTGAAAGCAGTATCACCCAGAGCTTTTATGAAACATACCCAGGGGACAGGAACCATCAATCGTCAACACAAAGTATCTCAAGGTATTAGTAAGGAAGTGCACAAATAGCAAATGCTAAAAATGTTTTAAAGGAAATAAATAAATAAAAGAACAAATATCAATGGGATTTTTCCCCCTCATTCCACCAAATAACTTTCCTTTGTAGTAATTTGCAAAATAACACATTATCAATTTCTACCTGATTTTGTTTTTCAGAATTGCTCTTTCCTTTAAGAGTCCTTCAGGTATTTATTTTTATTCACAAATGGAGAAAAACGTTGCCATTAATAGAAAGTAATCAATAACAAAGTGATTTTTTAGAAAATAATATATGAAATTTTATTTACTATTTATATCATTTTTTAACTTAAAAATATTTCACATATGTATTTTACTTAATTTATTAAACTGACTACTTTCTTGAAATTACCTCAATTTTATAAATTTTAAAATGTATGTTTTATACCATTTCTCCTTTGTGGGATCCCTCTTTTGAAAGAACTATTTTGTTTACATATCTTTAAATTTGTTTTCTTTTCCTAAAAAAAAAATTTCTTTGTTTTTAAATCTCCTTTATTGACATACAATTTTCATAACGCCTGGTATTGTGTTAATTATGACTTACTTCTTCTTGCATGGCTCATAATATACTTCATAAATTAAAAAATCAAAATCCTTGAGTCACTCAAGGTAAGAATTTTAAGAGACATTAGAAATTAATTTGCTAACTTCTCTGATTCCTATTTGTTATAACAAATTCAAGGAAGTAATACAGATTTTTCTGGATCTATTGCAGGATTGCCACTAATTATTTAAAACATGATTTAAGAGTACATGATTTTAGATAGGAAATATAGCTTTAATATCATTTTGCTCACTATGTCATATAACATATGTAGAAACTGCTACCCAGGGGGTCCCAAAGTTTTGCCTATTAATTGCACAAGTAATGCTGGGCATTACATCCTATAAACTCAATCCAGTGTTTTCTTAACTGACAATTTCTTGTAACAAAAATCATTATTCTTAAATTTTTTTTGTAAATTACTTAAATAGCTATCTTTTAGATCACATATTTAATCTTTTAGATCATATATCATATATCATACATGTCCAAGAAACAAAAGAAGCTAGTGTATTGTTTAATTCAATATAATTAAACCAATTATTGAGAGTGAAGTACATTACCCTGGGCACCCTGGTTCCTGCTCTCAAGTTTCTTATAACTGGATTCGGCCTAGAAGAAAGATACTTTGACACTTAGCCTGTGACTCCAAAAATTCAAATATACTGGCTATATTTGATAAAATGTAAATGATTTGCCTTACAATGCTTTATTCAATAATTGCCTTAAGACTACTTATGCATTCAACTTTTAATAGTGACTCTTAAATTAAGTGTGGTGCAGTAGAAAGAAAAAGAACTTTTGAATTAGGAAAGCCTAAGTTTAAATTGGTTTCTGCAACTTAATGATGTCTGGCTCTGGGCATGATTTTAACCTTTTTCCAGTCTTGGTTTCTTTATTTCTCAAGTGTAAATAAATGTCATTCTTTCAAGGAAGCTGTAAGAATGAGACCTAACGTTTACAGGTAGTTACACAGTGCTTGAAAGACATTTGGCGCTCCAACTATGGCAGATATTTTTCTGGTGTAATGTCTAAGTAGTAACAGATGCATGTAACTAAGATTCCCAGATGTGTTGGAAGAACTTAAAATAAGAAAAAATAGTAAAAAAAGAAGAGAAACATATTTATTCCCAAACCTAATCAAATTCTATTAATACCAACTAATAATTCAACTTTTGAGTGTTTGAGAGAATTAGGGTGAAAACAACAAGAACAAAAAGTAGTTTGAAGAGAGAAAAAAATGTTTTTCTCAAGAAAGTCTCAATTTAAAAGTCTTCTATTTAAATAATCAAATACAAATACATCACAGATTTTAAAAATTGAAATGATTTCAGAAACTACATTACACCAATGTCTTGTTTTATAGCTGAGGAAGCCAAGGTCAAGAGCACCTGGATTCATTACTACAGTCAACACAGGGAATAGGTGGAAAACTGCAAGTTTCCTTGCTCTCTGCTGGGACTTGTTTTAAGACAAAGAGCCATATCCACTTGGAAAAACACACACTTAAGCATCCAGATTTACAACATACACTAGAAAAGAAAAAGAGCAGGAATGCTAAAACAAACAAACAAAAAAAGCCAAAATAAGCTTAGAAACTTCATATTGCCCTCGGTATCTTTACTACTCTCTCCAATTGAAATTTGCACAATATTCATCCTAATTATATGATTAAGACCATTCTATTTTTAAGAAGTTATTTGCTATCTATTTGCTCATTTATTAATGTGATATTTTTCAGACCGTTTATTTGGTAACTGCAAGTACTTATGCTTACCATATAATTAAAGAACCATTATTCACTACTGAAAAATTCTCCAAATTGCCAGTGATAATCACTCTCTTCGTGGCAGTCTTGAACTGCTGATTTGCCATGTATGTATTGTATTTATAATTAAGGTACACATAGAAATCTGGGACACCTTTGTTAATGAGGTATTTTATTTAAAATTTATAAATGTGACATAAAATATCTATTACATTATCATCATCTATGATAACAAGCGAATTTCGTCTTCACACTCAAAGTTTTTTATTTTTTATTTTTTTGAGATGAATATATAGCATGGTGAATATATATAATAATTGAGCATTGTACATTTAAATTTTGCTAAAAAAATGTTAAAATGTTCTAATCAAAAAATTGTTAAATATTTGAAGTGAGGAATATGTTTATTAGCTTTATCTAACCATTCCACATGGTAATAAAATTATAATACTACTTTGTACTCTATAAACATATACATCTATAATTTGTTAATATAAAAAATGACATCTAAGTTTAAAATTTTTAAAAATCCCCTTTTATCTACCACATTTATTTAGAACTAATGTGACAATAGGATATTAATACACTGTCTTAGTCCCTTTGGGTTTCCATAACAAAATGCCATAGACTGGGTGGCTTATAAACAACAGAAAGTTTTTTTTCACAGTCTGGAAACTGAGAAGTCCAAGATCAACTCTCTAGCAAATGCAGTGTCTGGTGAGGGCCCATTTTCTGGTTTCAAAGATGGTGGTCTTTTCACACACTGTGTCATCACATGGCAAAAGGGGCAAAGGAGCACTCTGGGGCATTTTTAGAAGGGCGTTGGTCCCATCCATGAGTGTTCCAGCCTTATGACTTAATCATGTCCCAAAGCCCCCCTCCCTACAAATACCATGACATTAGGGATTAGGTTTCAACACATGAATTTTGGGGGAAAAACGCATTCAGTCTGTAGCATACGTCAGTATAATTCTATTTGTTAGAAAAGGTTTTTAAAAAGAATGTGTGTAAGTGAGTGCATTGGATATGTAAACTCTTAAATGTAATAACTTGGGTTTATTAAAAGAACCAAACCAGAATGTTATAGAAGAGATGAAATGCTTTCTTTCTTTTCTTCCATCCTAGCAAAAATCAAAGACATTACAGGAAGTGAGAGAGCTGCTTTTCAGAAATGATGAACTTTTTTGGGGTGGCAAAAATCACTTGGTTTCTTGCCAATCTTATACTAACATCCAAATTGCCTGGCATTAAAATTGTATATCATTCTGACTTTTAGACATAAATTATTTAATGGTCTCATGGATTAAATAATATAAAATATTATTTTATATTACTGATATAAAATGTCAGTAAAAATATCCTAAAGATAATATATTTTTTTCTAGGACCCATTGAAATTCATAAACATATTACACACCCACCCACACACACATAAATTTTTAACTCCCCAATATTACACAAAAATCTGTTCTTCTCGAACTTAATGGGCTCCTTAATTTTCAAGATAAAGTATTAAGTTACCTCAATTGATCTTTTATATGTGAAGATCTTCCCCAATTGATTTTTGCTATGAGTCGTCACATAGTGTAAGTGTACTCTAGCGTCTTTCAAGGGAATATAACCTCAAACTGCTCTAATCATAATATAAGGTCATGTTCATAAACGATTGACTGAGGAATACGTAATGCACACAGTCCCATATTACCTAATTTTAATTACAGCAGGTGGTCTACCACAAGTTTACACTATTGATTGGGTTATTTTATTCATCTCGTCCAAATATGGATTATTTTAAACAAATTTTCTTTTAGCATTAGTCATCCTCTTTCTGACTTAGAGCCACTAAAATAAAAGTGCAAACATGTATGTTTAAGTGTTGTTAGTCAAGATATTGCCTGGTATATATTTTTTGGGAGGGAGGGAAGGGTTTGGGGAGTGGTTAGAAGACTTACAGAGGAATTTTTCTAAAAAGTCTGTACTAGAATAATCATTCTCTTCCTGAAAAGCTGGTGAGTATTAACTGATTAATATTGTTGACATATATTATTTTTTGTATTTTGCTCCAGTAGTCCATAAGCTCCTATTCAGCTTATTTTTCATCCCAAAACATACATATTGTGCAGTACTAGATAACATGTGCTTCTATTGAATCTCTTTTGATTCCTATAATTTACAAATCAATTAATGGTTTCAGTTTACCCTCATATTTTTCATCTCCAAAATAATTATCTTTAAGTGTTTACAATTTTATAAGCCATCTTGATTTTTGCTTGGCTCAAGGAAAGAAGAATTTAATAAATGCAATTTTAAAATCAAATGGTTTGATCAAAACATGCTTACTCAGTGCTCCTAGTAAATATTTTATCTATTCTGTATGTATCCACTGATGATTTTGACAAAATTATTTAAAATTGCAAAATGTTAGAATGCTAATCAAATGTTCCTTTTTAAGAAAAAATGGTTCTGGTATATTGGTCTTTAAATTTATTTCATGCCTCTACACTAGAGATTTACATTGATTTACTCTTATACATAGTGAGCTTATTGAACCTAGAAGCTGCCCTATTCTTTATGATACTTTCTGTGCCATATAAGATGGTTTTGACATGTAAGGGTTTCGACTTATTTGTTGAATAGATATGAAAAATGACATGCTATATTATCTATTTTTAGCTTACTTTAGGATGAGATTGAGAGGTAATAATCTGTGATATTTGAATACATTATAAATTTGTTAATCAGTATTACACAGGCATTACAAAAATAGCTTGAAATTATTTGATCTTTAAAATTTAAAATATTAGAAGACTTCCCTTTTGAAACCATCTTGACCTGGTGACTTCTTACAGGGGAGCTCTCTGGAAACTGTATTTCTTTCGTAGTAATTGACGTTTTTAGACCTTTTTTCCCTTCTGGAGTCAGTTTTTGTATATCAAATCCTACAGTTATCCATTTCATCTGAGTTTTTAAATTTATGTCATTGAGTTGAACAAATCATTTCTGATGATTTTTTAAAAAATGTTCTCTGGTTTGATGGTTACTTCCACCTTATAATTTATTTTGTGTATTTATTCTTCTCTTAGAAAACTTAGATGGCTAGTGGTTTCTCTATTTTGTTTATTCTTTTCCCAAAGAACTAACTTAAATTTTTAACTTAGTTCTGCTAGTTTTCTGCTTTCTAATTCATTTAGTTATACTTTTAGCTTTATTAAGTCCTTCCTTCTGCTGGCAGTTAACTTTTTAGTTCATTTTCTAGCTTTTTGAGTTGATATTTCATTTATTTATTTTCATTTCATAATACAGGTAGTTAAAGCTCAGAATTTTCTCAAAGCAATGCTTTAGCTATGTCTCATAGATGCTGATATATCTTAGTTTCATTATCATTATTTCCTAAAAATTCAGCAATTTAATATTTTATTTTCCTTTTTATTCAAGAGTTGTTTCATAATTTTCAAGTTGGAAGGGCATGTTTTGTTTTTTGTTTTATTATTAATACATACTTTTTGCCTTGGGTCAGAAAAAAAAATAACAAACCAAACTTCAATGGCATGTTTATGTTATAAAATTTTTATTGCATAGATATTTACCTCACAGAGCTATTCATCATGTGCCAAGTGCTTGGTTACATAGCATTTTCAAAAATAAATTTTCTTAATACTTCATATATTGTACTGTAGTGGCTTTCACTGAGTTGATGTATAATAATATCTGATGTTTCATATTATCCGACCTTTCTTGGTTTTGTATCAAGATAATCAACATGGCTCAGATTAAAAATATGGGAATTATGTTTATTAAAATAGTCAGAATAAAAAATATAATAGAAATTATATCCTAAAATGTCTTATAAAACTATGTCAATTCCTTTATGTTTAACCCTGTTACACTTACCTCCCCCCTTTTCTTTAATTTGTATACTATATGAGTTTTAATGCCGTTATAGATCATATGATGTATTAATAAAGTCACTATTAATACTTAATCCTCCACTAAAAGAAATCAATGGCATTTCAAACATCATAAAACAATAATAAAATTTTCAACAAATATAAAATGACTGTAAGCAACATTGCTGAAATAACAGTCATCTTAGCAGATAAACATACTCAGGAAAAGTCAAAAGGCATAAGGATAATAACACGTAAATGAAAAAAAAATAAGACATAATAACCACTAGTATAATAACCAAGAAAATTTTGCACTAACTATAACATCCCTATTTCTTAACGTAATAGATTTTTGATTAAAATATGTGTTGCACAGAACTATTAGTCTCATGTCTCTCAGAATTTAGAAAATAAATTTGTTTCTACCTATAGTTTGCTCTGAAATGCCAGATTCTAAATTCTCAATAGACTTGTAAAGAGACAAGAAACTTGAGGGGTGAGGGTCAGGAGCAAATAACACATTAAATTTTTATTCTGGAAGAGCTAAAGTAAATTTAATCAGAAACCTGGAGGACACTTCACAGAGGACATCTGAGAAGGTTAAAATGCAGCCTCTTAATGAATAGAGTCGTGGATTATTTTTTTCTTAGGTAGTAATATTCAAGGAAGATATCAAACTCAAAATATCTTGAGTCATAAGCCTGGATTTACAAAACTGATTATTAATCAAAATATTTTTGCTCAATTTATATCGTGAAATTTTTTCATCCATCATACTGCAAATTCTGTTTATTATTAAGATTAGCAGATATTTAGAAAGGTGAAGTACAAATAGGCCTTTTATACAGACAGTAAGTGTGAAGAAGTGGTATGTCAGAAAAGAGGTAGGATGTTAACACATATGCATGGAATTTTAATTTACAGTCAAAGAGAGAATAAAAGTAAGTCTAGCATGGAGAAAGATTTAGATATACTTCAAAATCAAAATATTTAAATTGTGCTCATAGAGACTGTTTGAAAGGTTTTGAAAGATTTATTTTAACTAGTCTTTTAAGGTAAGTCTTCTCAAAGTACTTCTGAAGTAGCAAATTGCTTATTATAAAGATATTATTTGGTGTGTGTAAAGTGGTGGTGAGGGGATGTATTTATTAAAGCAAATGTGGGCCAGATTATGAAAAGCCTTAATGCTTGGGGAATCTCGATTTTTAAACTGTGGTCACTAAGTTCTAATTGAAGGACATTGATCATGTATATGGCATAATATAAGTAAAATTATAAGAGGACTAATTTGTTAGAGGCAAGAATGTTAAATGACAATGTTTAGCAAGTTGGAAAATTAAAAACAAAAACACTTAGTTGGAATCTGAAGACTTATGATTAGAGTCTGTTTGTCAATGTGCTACCTGGACAAATCACTTAAATGATCCATTGCGATGAGATTATCTTCCTAGGTATTTCACAAAGATAACATCGAATGGGACAATATATCTGGGCACACTCTGTTAATTTTATGTTCTTATACAAATACCATATGTAGTTTTATGGTGGTAGAGACTATATAGATGGAATTTAAAAGATAGTTAATAGTTTGTTAGAGGGACTATATCAATAGGACTGATGACGGACTAGATAAGATGGAAAGGAAAAAAGAAAGATGAGAAGAATATTAGCACATATATTCCTAGATGGAAAATAAGGCTCTGTAATTAGTAGAGTTGCTTAGTCATTCTTGACTACTAAATTTAATGTAATTCCAGTTCAAGATCTTATAGCAAAGTAAATTAGACTGTCATTTCCATCAACATGGTGAAGAAATTGCTAGGGTCTACATAGCCTGGCCATAATTGAAGATTTTCGGAAAGTAGTTTCTCAGAAGGAAAAATAAAAAATAAAAAGGAATTTGGATTACTCCATTTAGAAATCCCATAAAGGATTCAGTGGATCCTGTAGCTCATTTGGTCTGCTTATTCGTTCTCAATTCAAATTGGCATCTTCGTGCAATTTTTATTAATTCACCTTTATTTTTCTCCAGTAATGTTGGTTTCATTATAAAGAACATAGCTGGTTTTTATTTTTTTAAGAGAATTATGAAGAACTTTCTTGTGCCTTAAGGACAAATTTGAATGGCTAAGCAGGTGCTTAAATAGGAAAAGTGCTACTGTATGGCAAAATGAAGATGACATGCTAAAAGACTAATCAAAGGAAAAAGTCTCACGAGTTTTGCTTGGTAGCTATGGGTGCTTTGGGTTCCAAAATTATGAAATATCATGATAGTGAAGAAGGAGGCTTTGGGAAGTGCGGAAGGAGAGGGGCGAGGAGTTGGAGGAAAGCTCAGAGAAGCAGGGCTTCCACCGAATGCCATTTAAGGGTCCACTGCTGCTTTCACAACACTATTTGAATGGATTGAAAGGGTAAATAAAAAGAGGATTATGAAATTTTATGAAAGATCATTATAAAATTACAGAACCTTGGCTGAAAAATGTAAAACACATGAAAATAATTGCATTATTCAAAATATCAAAAAATTAATATCATAATCTGTGAAATTAGAATTTTCTATTTAATAAACCTATCATAAAAATAAAACACATCTTGAAGATTACATATGTGTGTATATGTGCTCATACATGTATCCGAAACAGAGTAAGTAATAATTTTAAAGTGCTGAATCTAAAAAAAAGTCAGAGAAATTAAATTAGCAATTATAAATATCTGTGTGTATCAATTCAGTACTTTAAGACTGCAATTTGCTCTGGCAAAATAGTATAATTTACTTTAACAATCAATATTTACCTGAATACAATTTGTAAGTATAGGGAAACCATATTTTGTTTCATAAATAGTAATAGGAATAAAAAATATAAAATTGTAAAAAAATAAAATAAAATAAGATAAATATAAAATTGTTAAAGAGAGTAAAAAAAATCTGCGAAAAATATGAAAGAAGAAATTTTAGGACAAACATCTAACAGATAAAAGCAGCAATCTCACTGGATAATTGCAAATAACTTATTATAGGAATTATGTAGGTTACTTCCCTATTGACAGTGTCTCTATCATTCAGGCTGGAGTGCAGTGGTGTGATAATAGCTCACAGCACCTCAAACACCTATGCTTGAGTCATCCTCCCACTGCAGCCTCCTGAGTGGCTTGCACTACAGGCCCATGTCATTACATCTGGCTCATTTCTAAATTTTTTTGTAGAGATGGGATCTTGCTATGTGACCCAGGTTGGTCTCAAACTCCTGGCCTCAAGCAATCCTCCTGCCTGGCCCTCCCCAAGCTCTGGGATTACAAGAGTGAGCCACCTTGCCAGGTACTTTTCCTATTTTGAATGAAAGAACAAGCTGCAACCAACAAGCTGCTCTTGGTGGTTTATTTCACTTTGCTTAAACAGGCAAAATATATACAAATACGAAGCTACTACATAAAACAGCAAAGAAAATTTTATCATTGGTTAAATATTTTCATATGTATTTAGTAACAAAGTATTATTATTGTTATTAGCATTAACTCGGAGAAAAAAGACATTCATGGCATAAGAAATAAAGGTTAATAATCCTAAATACTGAGAATTTTCTAATTTTGCTATTGTGGAGAATTCTCCATTGGGGAAAAAAGACTGTGTATTCGGTGCAATCATTTAAATATAATAGTAAATTTTACCAATTACATCAGATTTAAGCAACAGGCATAAAATATTTTGGCAATGATAGCAACTTATTACACCAGAAGTGGACAGGTATTTTTATTGCTTTCTTGAAATATTAGTTAAGGCAATAGAAACACGTGGTTTTAAACTCTGGTGACCAGAAAGATATAGACATGGCTTCGTGAACCAACAAGCAGTAGAGTTCTTCAGTCTATTCTACCTTCTCAAGATCATTTACCTAAACCAGCATTCCCTAACATACTTCTTTACAACACTACACAGAATAAAAAAGTTTACATTCAAGGTAATTTGAGAGGTATTACATCCTCTTTTCTTGAAATATATAAGCACATTCACATACACAAATATATATGAATATAATTATTTATAGTTACAGTTATAACTATATATAGCGATAGTTTTGTTATAATTATGAATATATGACCTAGGTTAAAAACCACCTTAATTTTGTTTTATTAAATATTTTTAAACTTCCTATGCAGATACATTCTCTTTCTGCTACCCCAAAATGTACAGAAAACTTTGGTAAATGCTGATGTAAATATTAGCAACAGCTGGTAAATCCTTTCACATTGATGTATACAACCTTTTACTTTATGTGAAAATCAACCCCAAGTGTCCTATATAAGGAAAGATCACGTGTGTCGGGAACACATTAGGAAGTTCAGGACAACTTAGCAGTTTGGAAGCCCATATCCTGCTCCTGGAGTCCTAGTATTCTATACACAGTGGTTGTTCATTAAATTTTATTAATTTTAAGTAATTTAATTTAAAGAAAAAAATTAATTAATCTTTTGCATTTAAAGGATTATGTGCAGTGCAGAACTCATGCTAAAGAATATATCTTTTGTCAAAGAAGTTACTAAGCTTGAAGTCTGGTAAATTGATGCCTCCCAATTTGTTCTTTTTGCTCAAGATTGCTTTTGCTATACAGGGTTTTCTCTGATTCCATACAAAGCGTAGAATTATTTTTCCTAAATCTGCAAAAAATGGTGTTGGTATTTTAATAGGGATTGCATTGAATCTGTAAATCACTTTAGGCATCATAAACATTTTAACAATGTTGATTCTGCCCACCCACGAGCATGGTATGGTTTTCCACCTGTTTACGTCCTCTGCTATTTCCTTCCTCAGTGTTTCATAGTTCTCCCTGTGGAAGTATTTCACCTCCTTAGTTAAATATATTCCTAGGTATTTTATTTTCTTCGTTGCTATTGTGAAGGGTATTGAGCCTTTGATTTGGTTCTCAGTTTGACTACTTGAATGAATTCTCCTAAGTGAAATATCACAAGAATGGAAAAACAAGCACCACATGTACTCACCATCAAATTGGTATTAACTGGTCGACACTTAAGTGCACATATTGTAGTAACATTCATAAGGTATGGGCAGATGGGAGGGGGAATAAAGGGATGGGTATATACAAACCTAATGGGTGTGGTGCACACCATCTGGGGGATGAACACCTTGAAGCTCTGACTTGGGCAGGGCAAAGGCAACATATGTAACCTAAACATTTGTATCCCCATAAAATGCTGAAATAAAAAAAAATTTGTTTAATGAAAATTAAAAAGTTACTAAGCACGAGAAGGGTCCCACAAGATGTTAGATTAAGATCACAGGCTTGTAAAAATTTTCAGTATATAGATTTATTTTAATATAAAATAATACCTATATCTAAAATGTTACATATCTTGTTCTACAAAGTATGAAAATTATTTACATAAAGATTCCATTCTCTGAAAGAATGAGTTATTTATAAACTAACTTTATCATTCTACATGAAACTGAAAAATTCTGGCATTAGGAGTGAAAGAGAGAAGGTGTCCACTATTGTATCCCCAAGTTAGTTATTCGAATGACATCTCTGATAACACTATTCACCTTTGTCTACAATTCTGCTCCCTTATGTAATTTTGAAAAATCATCCCATTTTACACCTCTCCATATGAGTAATTTCCTGAACAACTGCAGAATGTCAAGACTGGACCATGTAAGATTCCATAAATGTAAAACCTAAATATTTGTTTGCATATGCATTCTAGTAGAAAATAATTCTTTTCACTGATTATAAATGTTCCCTTTAAAAATAGAAGGTATTTTAAATTTAAGGTTCTATTCCATAAAAATATGTTATATATGTCATTCTTATTTAGAAGTAATTTCCCTTATAGTTCAGTCTGTACTTCTCTTCTGGCTGAACTGAATAGATGTTGATGAATAAAGAATCCAAAGATGTTGGGTTCAAGGCAACTGAGATCAATCTCATTACACAATATTGTTAAGAAAGCTGCTAGTTTTACACAGGGCAACTATTATATGTGACATGTGGTAGGCAAAAGATTAAATACATATTGTAAATTTTAAAAATAAAATTGTTTCAAATTAAAATGGATTCATGAGAGAATATGTGCCATTATGAATAAAAAAGAAAGGAAAGAAAATTTTACAAGTAATCTGTGTTTCAGTTTAATTCAATATACCATACTGAACTTCCAAGATAGAATAAATGGTATTTTTAGCTAATTTAAGGTAAAACATTAACTCTCTCACAGAATTCTTGCTGGAGATTAACTTTCATTGCTTCCATTTTTATGTATAATTCTGAAAGACATGAAATTAACATGATCCTTATCACTACATGATTTCAATAGAATATGATTTTCTTAAAAAAAGAAGCAATAATAAACAGCTTAAAAACATTTTTTAAGTTGTGAAATATGGAATTATCTATGTGAATCATTTCTTCAAGATCAAGAAAATATTCTTACCAGAATTACCCAGATTGGCTATTTATGTTGATCAAATTTATCTTGACCAAATTAAGTTAAAATCAGTTATCTCCCAGTTGGATTTTGACTTTAATTGTATTCACAGAATTCGAATGTATAACTATGTTTCTATAAAAATACAATGTATTCTGAACACAAATACAATGTATTATATATTATTACATTGAAATACAATATATTAGTATGTAATATAGTGGGTTATATATGTATATTGAATTATTATACAAAATATATTACTTAGAAGCACATAATATATTAAGGATACCTTAATTTTGGAATTGATGTTTTTAGATAAAATTAAGGCATTTGGAGACGTTAGAAAATTTTGGGGAGGATGGACATTTTACATCTATTTATCTCTTAGGTTTCATTTAAACTACTGCATCACACCTGTTTTTAGCACCTGGCATCAGTTTATTTATAAAATATAACTACCTATCACTTCTAAATAGGCAAAAAGAAATGATTTATTAAGCATTATGAAATTGTGTTCTGTATCTAGATTCATCATAAAATTATAGGTATGTCAATACAAATTGAAGTTGTGAGCTGAAAAGTTTATATGCCATAAGCTATTTTCTTGATGTTAAGAAAGAATAACTATCCAACTATCCAGGTGTGGTGATATTTTCAGTTAATGCTTCTGGTGAGATAATTAAAGGCTTATCAAATTATGACAAAGATTTAATCATATCTTAGGGAACAAAGAACTAATCTGAGTCTGTCCTCAAGGAAGTCTGTTAAAGTCAGTTGAATGTGAACTCGTATTCCAAACTAAAGTTTGCCATCTGGGCCATATCTATCACCATTTTCCTTAAATCCATCAAACTCCTTTCTATTTTTGCTGGCATTTCATAGTTGTGCATTTTGTATGTTAATGCAATGTGAAAGTTTATTTGGCCAAACAGTCAGTTACTTTTTTCATGTGACAAAAGTTTATTTCCAGTCTCATATGTACCAGTTTTGTCCATTTTGAATGGCATAGTAAAAATACACAGTTCTGTTTTAGCTTGATACTTCCTACATACATTCTTATAGAGAGGAAAAACATTACTGGAGGTTAAAGAGGATTAGATTCATTTGTAATACATTTAATATTAATGCATGCATTTAGATCACACTTTTAAAATGTATTTTTTTGGTTTTTGTTTTATTTTGTTTTGTTTATTTCAGAATGTTATGGGGGTTACATAAATGGCTTTTGTACCTTTTGAGTCAAAGTTATAAGTGTGTGCATGACCCAGATAGTGTGCATTGTACCTGTTAGCTACATCTCCTTGTCCCTGCTGCCACCTATTTCATTTCCAATGAATGTTGGAACATTCCATATGTGCACATAAACGTAGTTCAGTTAGTTACAATTTAATTGTGAGTACATTTGATGTTTGTTTTTCTATTCTTGTAGTATTTCACTTACACAAATGGTCTCCAGTTCCATCCAGGTTAATACAAGATGTATTAGTTCACCATTTTGTTATGGCTGAGCACATGGGTTATTTCCATAACTTTGCGATTATGAATGGCACTGCTAAAAACATTGTAGTGCAGGGTGATTTTTTTCATAGAATGTGTGTGTGTTTTCCCCTTTAGGTAAATATCCAGTAGGGGGATGGCTAGATAAAATGGTGGGTCTATTTTTAGTTTTTTTGAGATATCACCATACTACTTTCCATAGAGATTGTACTAGTTTGCAGTCCCACCAACAGTGTTTGAGTGTTCCTATCTCTCCACATCCATGCCAACATTTGTTGTTTGGTGACTTTTGAATTAAAGCCATTCTCACTGGGGTTAAGTGATATCTCACTGTGGTTTTGATTTACATTTTGTTGATGCTTACAGATGTTGAGTACTTTTTCATATATTTATTGCCATTAATCTGTCTTTTGAAAAGTTCCTGTTCATGTCTTTTGTCCAATTTTTAATGGGGTTGTTTGATTTTTCTTCTAACTTGCTTTGCTTGAATTCTTTATAGATTCTATTTATTAGCACTTTATTGGAAGTATAACATGCAAACATTTTGCCAATAGGTTGTCTATGCACTCTAATTGTTTCCTTTTCTGTGCAGAAGCTTCTTAATTTGATCAGGTCCCATTTGTTGTTGTTGTTTCTATGATTGCTTTGGTGGTATTCTTCATAAATTCTTTGCCTAGGCTAATGTCTATAAGAGTTTTCAAACATTTTCTTCTAGAATTCTTATAGTTTCATGCCTTAGGTGTAGACCTGTTATCCATTGTGAGTTGATTTTTTTGAGTGGTGAGAGGTGGATCTTTTTTCAGTCTTCTACATGTGGCTATCCAATTTTCCCAGCACCATTTATTGAATAGGGATTCATTTCCTGAAAGTATTTGTCTGCCTTGTCAAAGATCAGAGGGCAATATGAGGGTGGTTTTATATCTTGGTTCTGTTCTGATGGATTGGTCTGTCTCTGTTATTGTGCTATTGCCATGCTGTTTTGGTTAGTATAGCCTTGTAGTATAGCTTGAAGTCTGTTAAATTGATGCCTCCCAATTTGTTCTTTTTACTGAATGTTGCTTTTGTTATACAGGGTCTTCTCTGGTTCTATACACAGTGTAGAATTATTTTTTCTAGGTCTATGAAATATGATGTTGGTATTTTAATAGGGATTGTATTGAATCTATAGATCACTTTGGGTAGTATAGACATTTTAACAATGTTGATTCTGCCAATCTTTGAGCGTAGTATGTTTCTCCATCTGTTTATGACTTCTCCTATTTGCTTCCTCGGTGTTTTGAGTTCTCCCTGTGGAGGCATTTCACCTTCTTAGTTAAATATATACCTAGGTATTTTACATTCTTTATTGCTATTGTAAAAGGTATTCAGTCTTTGGGTTCTCAGCTTGACTGTTGTTGGCTTATAGGAATGCTACTGATTTGTATACATTCATTTTGTGAGCTAAGACTTTGCTGAATTTATCAATTCCAGGAGTCTTTTGGCAAAATCTTTGGGGTTTTCTAGGTTATAAGATACTGTTGTCAGCAAAGAGAAATAGTTTGACCTCTGCTGCCCCCATTTGGATGCCCTTGATTTTCTTCTCTTGTCTGACTGCTCTGGCTAGGACTTCCAGCACTATTATGAATGGAGATGGTGACAGTGGGCAAAATCGTTTGGCTCCATTTCTAAGCAGGAATGCTTTCAATTTTTCCCCATTCAGTATGATGTTGGCTGTGGGTTTGTCGGATATGGCTTCTATCATTTTGAGGTGAGACTCATCTATGCCTATTTTGTTTAGTGTTCCTTTCATAAAAGTGTGCTGATTTTTGTCAAATGCTTTTTCTGCATCTATTGAGAGAATCATATGGCCTTTATTTTTACATCTATTTATATGGTGAATTACATGTATACATTTGTTTATCTTGAACCCTCATTGCATTTCTGGGATAAAGCCCACTTGGTCATGGTGGATTATGATTTTGATGAATTTGGTTTGCTAGGATTTTATTGAGAATTTTTTCATCTATACTTATAGGGGATATTGGTCTGTAGTTTTCTATTTTTGTTGATTTGTTTCCCCAGTCAACACAGTGGAGGTCTGGGGGTACAGTATCTGGTCAATGGGCCTATCCCAGGCTCTGGAGATCTATCTCTGACCATGCCAGGGAGAAGGATTCTGGTCCTGAAACACCCAAAGGGTGTGGTTCAATGTTCTTTTCCCTCAGGGTAAGCCCTGCTCTAATGGGGCCACTGGGCAAGGAGCACCAGGGAGAGCCAGTGAGTAGGGAGCTTACAGTCCAAGCACCCCTCAGTCTGCTGCTAGACCCCAAACGAAAAGATCTGAACCCCATTTTCTGTGGCAGCCTCCATGTGGCAGCTCAATTGTCTCTCTCAGCAACCATTGGTGGGGAGTGGGAAAGGGGAGAAAAGTAGTCTGGGTGGAGGAAAGTTCACACTCTGGTCATTTCTGACCCTCTCTTTGGGAGACAGTCTGCCCATAGCAATGGGGCTCTAGAGTCATGCAGATCACCCAGGACCCACTGGACTCCTGTGGCTCTTACAGTCTGGGATGGATTTGGGAAATCTTTATGTGTGGATGATCAAGACAAAACCTAAGGAGTTGAAACCCTCTGGGGAGGACAAAGGCACATGGTGGTAGGGAAGCAATATGGCACCTTTCATCCAGGCTCGGGTCTGTGGGGCGGGAGGCATCTGGGAGGTGTTGGGAGCCTAGTGCCCTGTACACAGGTAGCTCCCAGCTCACTGTTAGCAGCAGCAGTCTCTGGGCTTGTGTGGGCAGAAGGTCTCTCCAGCAGCTTGGGAGCCCACCTACTTTCCAAGATGCGACAGAGGGAGAAACTACTCTACCTACTCTTCTCACTGGTCTCCAAGCTTCTCAGGGGTTGATCTCCACTGATACCTTTCTCCTTCCGGTTCTGCTCTGCAACTTCTTCCCATGGACTCTCCTGAAAATTCTGGCACCCTTCCTTCAGACTCTCATCCAATTTATGTTTGTCTGTCTGTTTTTATCCTCCTTCATCTAAAACTTCTCCTTCTTACTGAGATGCTGTGGCTGGTGCTGTCTCTGGTTGGCCATCTTGGAGCTCTCCTAAAATGTTGGGTTTTTGTCGGACTGCCAGGAAATAGCAGACAGGTCAATTGGATACAATTCTGTGAAAGCTCTCTGAGGACAATAATGAAGTATAATAGGATCTGTCACATAGAAGGCAGAAGGTATTCAAGTATTAATAATTTGTGCTGAATAAAGGAACTAAGGCAACTGAAATTTACTACAAATTTAAAATGTCTATGTTATGACAGAGATCCTGGTTACTTAGAGTAATATTGCAAAGCTCAGTTAATTTATCCAAATTCTTATTACTTGGTATAAAAATATGTTTTGGAAATAGTTGTGTTATTTTGCAGGATTTTCCCGTTTCTTTCTAAATGTTTAATATCATGTGGTTATACCAATATAACAGCATAATTAGGTACTTCAGTTTTACACAACACGAGGCTCTGGAATTAAAAAGAGGAGATAAAAATCAATGAGCATTGCTGTTTGGGGGATTTAGTAATGATTGGATACTTTAGTTATGTCTTTCACTCTAGAGAGCATTACTGGAGCTGTAAGAATTCTTGGAAGGCAAAGTATTATGAGAAGGATGCTCAAGTTGGATCTTAATTCTATTCAGAGATCTACTATCAACAATATATGAGGCAGTGGGTAAGTGACTGCATCTTTTCTATGCTTTTTTCTGTATTTTTTACTCAGAGAAAATTATGTTGCATGAATTCTCAAATATGATGAACATAAATATTTCCAAAAGTTTTATCACATTACTGTAAGTCCTGAGAGATGCTCTGTATAAAATGTTTGTCCTCAATGCATTTAGGAAACATCATATGTTATTCCACATGAAGATTTAAAATGCACATTAGCATATTAAACGTTCATTGAAGTGACTCAGTAAATTGTTAAAATACACTTCAGAAGTATTGATGCAGATATATGCACAAAGGATGAAATATTTTTTTCAATATTAAGTTATGATATTTAAAAAGAAACTATTGGTATTCTAATCTTTATAAAATAGATATCTCAGAAATAGCTAGTAATTTATAATTGTTCAGATAGCAAAGTACCACCTTGAGGCTATCTCATAAATAAAACCTCCAATGGGGAGTAACATTTGACTTATCTGAATTACACCTGAACAGCTTGGAGACCTCCCAGAAATAAGCAACTCTAACAGCTTGCAGACCTCCTGCATAAAATAAAATAAAATATCCAGAGTGCTATAAAAAAGCGAAATGCTGTAAGTCTGTGACTGTCTTCTTATTTTTGTTTTATTTATACTGTTTATAAAAGTAAATTACTTGTTTGAAGTACTACTCTTGAAGCTGCCTGGATCTCTATGGGGAAGTACTCCTGTGAATACTCTTTTATTGGAAGTGGTTGATCTTTAGCTCTGGGAATGAGATCTGCAAGGTTGAAAAGCTTTGCTTTCCGAGAGGAGAGTCAATCTGATTTGAGAATAGAGGGAGACCTTCTACTAAGAACCAAACCTGGTGGAAATTATCTGTTTTAAACTGATTCCAAATAGTGTACCCAGGGCAGCTGAATTTCTGCAAATAGCAGGGTAATACTGTCCTTTATGTTTCAGCTCCAAAGAAGAATTCCAAAGGCAATATCTGAAAAGAGTTTAGAACTACTTTGCCATCAGAAAGAAACTTCACTACTTTCCTTTTCTTTTTCTTTTTTTCCTTCCTTATCTTCAGATTTGGTTAAGAAACAAAAAATGCTGTTTATTTGGATAAGTTATTTCAACTCAGGAGAATAATTCATTTTAAATTTATGAATAACTTTCCTGAATCTATTTCTCTTATATTCCAACAATACATACCATATTTTCTAATCACCATTTTATTTGGCTCATCTGAAATGAAATGACATATTTTCTCCTAGCTAATGTAACTCACTTTTACGCCTTTAATAACAGTGAAGCAGTGATTTTAGCCTTGTTAGAAAACCCTTTGACAATCCTATAAAAACTATAAATATTCTTCCCAAAGGGAAAAAAATAAACTTGAAACACAATTTAATGAGTTTTCAAAACCTCAGATCAAGAAGTGAGAAGGGGGTTAGGGGAAATAGTGGTCACTAACTCTCTTCATTCAATTCTCTTTTTCGCTTTCTCTCTCTGATAGATAGGGGATAGACAGACGAACAGATAGACTGATAGATAATCAATGATCATACACATACATACTGTATGCACTCAAAAATTCACTAATTAACATTTACAATGCTAATTTTAAATAAGTAACAGAATATATCCCAGGACACATGAATTGTTTCAGGTTAAAATGACAGAGTTCAACATCTCAAGCCAATCATCAATGCGAGTACATTCTCTTCAATGTGACCAGATTTCTTAGTGTTTTTATATATTCCTTTATGGTAAACACTGTTTCATCATATATGATTCAAGGCACAACGTATAAGATTTAAAAAAAAGAAAAATATATCTTAAAAGATTTCATTAAAATGCATAAAATCTAAGACATCCTGATAAAAATATTAAATTTTTTCTTATTTATACTGTGTATAAAAGTAAATTACTTATTTAAAATATTACTCTTGAAGGTGCCTGTTTCTCTATGAGGAGGTATTCTTGTGAATCCTCTTTTATCAGAAGTGGTTAATCTTTAGATGGAGGGGTATCATTTAGAGATGGCCTTATATTATAGAAAGAGACAAGGTAGGCCAAGCCTTTTTTTTTTTTTT
>VBSM01002608.1:72986796-73015342 GCA_008086735.1 Cheirogaleus medius | reverse complement strand
CACGGAGAATTGTTTCTTTCACATTTACTTTGGTCAGCCTAAGAACCACGTGACAAGGTGATTGCTTTTTCACATTGAGTCTCCCAGGAGTTCTGTGTGGTTCTTGGATCTGGATATCAAGATTTCTAGCCAGGCCTGGCATATTTTCCTCCAGTATTCCGTGGAATAAGTTTTCCAGCCCTTGTGAATACTCCTCTTCCTGTTCTGGAATCCCAATTAATCTGACATTCGGTTTTTTAACATAATCCCACACTTCCTGTAAACTTTGGTCTTGTCTCTTGTTTCTGTGTTTCCTTTCTTCCTCTGATTTGTTTAGAGTATAGGCATAATCCTCGAGTTCTGATATTCTTTCCTCTGCATAGTCCATCCTGTTATTTAGTCTTTCCACTGTATTATGGATATCCTTGATTGTTTCCTTCATTGCCAGAATTTCTGTTTGGTTCTTCTGGATAATCTCAATTTCCTTGGAGAATCTTTCATTCATTTCCTGTATAGTTCTTGTGGTTTCTCTATGTTGTGATTCTATTTTCTCTTCAATTCTATTTAGTTTTGTAGCAATCCATATTCAGAAATCTTCCTCCGTCAGTTTACTCAAATCATGTAAGTTGGTGTTAGATGATGGAGAATGAGTATTTTGCTTTGGAGGTGACTTTTCTCTCGGCTCCTTCATGTTTCCTTTGAACTTTCGCTGGTTCTTTCTCATCTGATTGCTTTATTGAGGATCAGAGGTGACGGGGCTGGATTATGAGGTAAAATCTATAATTCAGGAGGAATGATCCTTGGCAGGTCCAGGGATATGTGCTCTGGACCTCTTCACGCTGACTTCAGGCACTTCCCTGCTTGCGTGGGTGTGGAGGTCGGCGAAGGTGAAGTCGTCCTGCCGTGGCACAAATCACACAGTCTTGTTCGGCTAGCCGCTGAGCGGGGCCAGCTTTCACTCCAATCCCCGCTGTACCACTCGGATTCTCTGAACTTCACGGCAAATCCACTGCGTCACTTTCCTCCTTTTCCCAGCACTGCTGTCCCTCGAAGCTTCCCTGTAATTCTGTGGAGCTGATCCTGTGGGAGAACTACCCCCTCGAGTGATTCTGGTCACCTTCTTCACCTCTCAGTCTTGTCAGTGCCTTGATCTTGGAATTCTTATCCTCTAGAACTTAGTAGGCTCCTTCCAAATATCCCGTCTGTGCCCCACGCAATGTAAGACCTGGATGCGCAGGATCTGGTCCGTAGGTCTGACCTCTGGGCCCCAGAGTTCAATCCCTGATCCCACCAGCAAGAGGAATGCCAGTACTAATTCCCACACGGGGTGCCCCAGCTGGGTAGATGTCTCTCAGCCTCAGGGTCTGCCCCGTTCTCCCGGAATCACCAGGCCAGTAGCACCTGGGATTGCTGGCGGGTAGGGAGCTCCCCGTCTGAGTACCCTTCAGGCAGCTGTAGGGCCCCAAAAGGGAAGGTCCCGTTCCCTGGAGATGCCTCCGGCTGGTGGCTATATTGTCTCTCTCGGCAGCCGCGGTAGGGACGGGGGAGGGGAGAGCGCAGCAATATGGCGCCTACCGCGCGGTCAGGTCTGTGCACAGGGAGGGGCCCCTAGGGAGTTGGGAGCCTGGTGCCGCGCCCGCTACAGCCTCACCGCTCAGTGGCGGCGGCCGTCTCTGGACTGGTGTCCGCAAGTCTCTCCAACCGCTGGGGAGCTTGCCAGCAGTCCGAGATGCAAGGAAGGGGGAAGTTATCCACTCCACCTACCCTTGCTGCTGGTCTCCAGACTGCTCGCTCTGGAGATTTCTCCTTCCAGTTCTCCTCCACACCCTCCTCTCGTGGAGTCTCCCGTATTCTCCGGCACTCCTCCTTCCGACCCCCATCCGATGTATGGTCGTTTGCTTGCTTCTTTCTTCTAATATCTTCTAGAAGCTTTCTTTTCTGCAGAGACACTCTGTCTGGCAGTTTTTCTCATCTACTATCTTGCTCCGCCAGGCCAAGCCTTTTTTAAGTAAGAAGCAAAAAGGAAAGGATATTGTTTTAGATATTTATCAGCCAAATACTTTGCATAGCTAAGCACCACCCTCAAACATTATCTGTGAACAGTGCACATACACATATGTGCTGTATGTTACCTTACACTAGTCCTGCTTTTGTGCTTATGCTTTTTCTGTTTTTCTTTATCTGCCTCCTCTTATGCCTACTGCTAATTTCCTCCTAATCAAATTTCAGTCTCTGTTGAACTCAGTTCAATTTGGTGCACTCAGTGATGCCTTTCTCTACCAATTCAAAGACTCTGGTCATAGTGATTACCTTCCTTTCTGTATTTCTATATAACAATTTTTAAATCTTAATCTTTATACCTAAGTACATATATTAACATATTTTAGAAAAATTTTCCTGAGTGTAAAACTTGTCTATTCAATGATACTTATAATGTCTAATAGAGAGTATGAGCAAAATTTGTTCATACTATAGAAATAAAATAATGGGTTAAAGTCTAATTCTGGCACTCAACCCATGCTATCAACTGTGAAAAACTATGAAATCAAATCTTGTATCTCATTATCTGTAGTGAGGAGCCAACTGGGGGAAAAAGGAATGTAGAAATTTTCTCCAATGTAGTAAATTCAAATTTTCATATTTAATATAAATTAAAGTACCTAGCAGAGCATTTCCCAATACAAAGTCTTGGTTGGAATATAATCTATGCTATATGAGTATATCAAACTGTTAGGGATTATTTTATTAGGTACATTAATATATCTAAGTTCTTTTATAAAAATATATAGACACCTCTGAGAAATGTGAATTGTGAATTCAATGCATTGTACAGCCAAAAATAAAAAAAAAATAATAAGAAATTAGATGTAGCCATGTCCCTGAATCTGGACCCTGGCTTTGCACTATGTGACCTGGATTTACTGCTGTGTTTCCATCTGAGAAATGGGAATTACATCATCTACCTCGTAGTTGTGAGGATAAAATGAGACAAAATATATCAAGTATCTGGTACACAGAGGCATTCAATAAACATCAGTCACTGTAACATAAATTAGGGGTAAAATATCATTTGATCATCTAGGGGTTGCTGGATGAGGAGCCATATCTAGACCTGGTCATCATAAAGGTGATCATAAAGACCCTAAGTCCCTGTAACCTGTAACTACAAATGTCCAAAGGAGGCAAATGGCTTAGGGTTTTCTCTGATTTTCAGTTAAATGTGGGGCAGCATTATTAAGGGCAATCCTGGGAATATCTATTGGTTTAGTCTTCCCAGCTTCCTCCTCTTATTATTTTCAAAACAAAACCCATTTTTTTAATGGAGAATTCCTGCATGTCCAGTGGGCAAATATTCATGCCTAATCAATGTCAGCTGAATCAGGGAGATCACATTCCCAAGCTGAGCCCACGGGGGCCCTCCCTTAGTCATTTCTGCCAGAGGATACTGAGACATACTATTTTTGTCACTGCAGTTGTTGCTAAGCTGCTGGAACTGAGTATGGTGTCTTTCAGAAGCCACGGAGCACACGATGTGGTGACAGTCTACTTGTAGCATCAAGTCAAGCCTGGAGAGGCAAACCAGAGAAGGGGAGAGACAGAGACAGAGTCCTAATGACATTGTCTTCACAACCTTGTTACCATCACTACCACCACCCTCCAACAGAACGTGTATAATTCAATCTAGTTCATGTACCTTGCAACCACAGTGGATTACTTTTGCCCAGAATGGTGTGCAGAGCAGGAGGTGCTTAGAGGGGAATAGTCGGAAATCTCCCAGTTCTCAGGCTCCTTTCTGGTCCTGGTCCTGTCCATGCTTTTAAAAATCTACCGTTGACTCCTTTGGATTAAGACTGAGAATTGGGATTTTGAAATGGTGAAATGTCTTTGATTGCTGAGTCTCATCCAGGTATGTTTTCTAGCTGCGGAAGAAAGAGCTAGCTTGCTTGCTTGCTTGCTTGCTTTCTTTCTTTCTTTCTTTCTTTCTTTTCTTTTCTTTAGCAAAACCACCTGTTTTTCTCTTTCTCCTTCCACAAGGGCCTAGCTAGAAGTATAGCCTTTTTTATACAATATTTGCTGAATCCTCCAGAAATAGCCAACAGTGTGTCAAACCATAATTTTCCAAAAGTTAAAAACATGAGAATACAAATAGAGTAAATAAGTTAAAGATTATGTTCAACCCATTTATGAGAGAGCCAGTAAGATGGCAAAACTGGCTCAAAGAAGAATTAAAGGAATAGGATTTCTGCCTTTCTCCAGGAAAGGCATTTTGAATTGTTTGCTGAGTTAGACACAGATCCTGACTTTAGGGTTATCTTTTTGACTGAACAGGAAATATTTACATCTCTAACAGAATTAAACGTGATATTTCTTACATGCTTTAAGAGTCTTACAGCTCTTAAAAGTAAAGACCGAAGTCAAACTCCTAGATCAGCGGTTCCTAAAGTGTGACATGGGGGTTCCAGGGGAATCCTGAGACCATTTCTGCAGTTCTGCAAAGCCAAAACTATTTTAATAACATTAACATGTTAGTGCCTTTTCACTCATTCTCTCCGAAGTGTACAGTGGTATCTTCCAGAGGTTAGATGACATGGGATGACATCTTTGCTCCAGTGGCTAACGGAACCTGTGAAACAATGTGAGAATCTATCTGTCCTCTACTAGCTAAACATTGAAGAAACTTGAAAAAATGCAGAATAATGCCTATCTTCTTAAAAATAGTTCTTGAAAAATGTACCTTTAAAATGTATATATATATATATATGTGTGTGTGTGTTTTATATTTAAATGTATTAGATTTGTTATTTTTAACAATAAACATTTTTAAAATTTCTCAAAAAAAGAAATTAGATATAGCTATCAGTATTAAAATGATCATTCTTTAGAGAAAATCTAACAAGAATTTATTTGAAGAGAAAAATAATAGATAATGAGGTATTAAGATGAAGGTGTTGAATTCAGCTTTACAAGATCTATTCAAATAACTTTAATGAGACATTTATCCCTAAATAATGATTTAGAGAAATTTTCTTGATAAATGACTCATCTGGCCTTCTGTATATTATTGATATAAAGAAAAGTTAATATTGTTTACAAACTAAATGTCTCCGATTTTCATAAAATCTATGAAATTTATCACAACCTCAAAATTTGGTAAAAATATTTTCTTACAGAAAGTGCAAATACACATTTCTTACTAAGGTGAGTAGTAGTAAAAGATGTCAGGTCTTCCAGAGGTGTCGGAATGGTGTCTAGATACTAAATAGGCTCCTACAAGATCTCAAATCTTCTGCTTTCAGTCCACCTAACACAGAGCCAAAGAGGTACACGATCATGCCTTGAAACAAATCCCATCATACTTACCTGCTTCTTACAGCTTCCTGCAGACTATCCGCATGTGTGTTGAGTGCATTCCTATCCCAGTTGCCACCTTCTTCCTGTCAGGAGGGTGGAGTTCTATTTACCTACCTGCGCTCTCAATGCCATTCCCTCTCCCCTCCTGCTGAGCCTCCTCCCTCAAACATGCCCTTTCTCATGTCTATCTCAAGTCTAACCATTCCCTATTCCTTGATTCAATTCCTTTCAATTTATTATGTAAACACACTTGTTTCACAAGTGTTTTACCTATTTAATAAAAAGACCACTCTTGATTCTTCTTTAGCATGTAGCTACTATATCTTTTTCTGTTTCTCTTAAAAGTCAGACTATTGAAACAGCAGTATTTATATTGTGTAGGATTCTTTTTTCCTTAACTTCCCATTCATTCATTATGCCTCTGCGATGTGGCTTTATCTCATCTTTGTAGTTTGTATTAAAATATTGCCAATCACCTCTTAATTGCTAGAATTAATACATACTCCACAGTCAACATCTTAGATGATCTCTCTTAAACACTTGACCAAATTGGCCAGCCTCTCGATCTTAAAACTCTTTTGACTTGAGCATCATTGCTCTTCCAATTTTCCTTCAATTTCTCAGCTACTTTGCAATCTCTATATAATATAACCATTCCCTACATTCTATGTTAATGATAACTATTGTCTTATCTCTAAGTGGCTTTTCACTCTTAACAGCCATTGTATTAGTTTAAATATGCATTTTATCTCTCTAGTCCTATTATTTTCACAATCTAGCTATTTCGACACTCTCACCAGCCTTTCTTCCTAAAATGTATTTAATTATTCTAGTTACCTATAAAAACCTTTGTCTAGAACTTATTAGAGATTAGTTTGTTTAATAATTGATGAGAATGATGAATATATCATTAGATTGGTGTTACTCTTTATTGTTCTTTTTCCCAGAGACTATAACAAAGATTCCTTTTCAAAGTTAATTGAAAATATAATCTCTTCATGGAGAACTTCTTGATTTTATATGGTTAAAGATTCAGATTTTCGTTTTGTACTTCAGCATTTAATATAGATTGTTATTGTTACAAAAGCCTCATATAATGAGGTAACACAGTGGTTGAGTGTTGTACATTATATTCATTTAAACCACAAGAGCCTATTTGTTGATGATGATAACAGAGAAGATAATGATAATCATGACAAGTCATTGATTAACTCATATTCTTGGCATTCTAAATTAACATCTATTACCTATTCCAGATTAATAAATTAAAAATGAAGTATAATTTAAACCATCCAGAATTTAATAAATGCCCTTTCATAGTATTTACATATTCTTTTTTTTTTTTTTTTTTTTTGAGTCAGAGTCTCACTCTGTTGCCCGGGCTAGAGTGTCGTGGCGTCAACCTAGCTCATAGCAACCTCCAACTTCTGGGCTCAAGCGATCCTTCTGCCTCAGCCTCCAGAGTAGCTGGGACTACAGGCATGCGTCACCATGGCGGGCTAATTTTTTCTATATATTTTTAGTTGGTCAATTAATTTCTTTCTATTTTTCGTAGAGACGTGGTCTCACTCTTGCTCAGGCTGGTTTCGAACTTCTGACCTTGATCGATCCTCCCTCCTCGGCCTCCCAGAGTACTAGGATTACAGGCGTGAGCCACCACGCCCAGCCCTTATTTACATATTCTTAATAATTTTCAGAGAATGTTATAACAACATTGTGGTGATATGTATGAAAGAAGATCTGTATTTCAAATTAAAGTTATCAATTAAATTAATTGAAAACTTTAAGTTACTTTTATCAGTAGAGGCAAGAAGGAACTCCCATTAGGGTGCGACATCATGACCATTCCCTGAGTCTGTGCCCTGCATGCCTCCCACTGTGTCCCCTGAAATGTGTAATGAGAAGGTATTTTATCCTTAATTACACACTGGAATTTGTATCCCAGAAACTATTATGAAGAAAAGTACAATTTCAAATAGGTACAACTACTTTCTAAATAACTACCAGTAGGGAGTCTAACTCTCAGATAAATCAGAAAATATGCAAATTTCTTCTTTAAATTCCTTATTTGTAAAATGCATAGTAAGTATCAGAATAACCTTGTACTTAGATAAAAATTATATGGGAATAAAGTGTTGAGTCTTAGAGTAACTCGTTTCTAAACTTTTGGAGTATATCAGCATGTGTTGGCTTAAGAATTACCAATTAATATTTAGTTTTTAATGATACATACAGCACATTAATAACAAGGGGACAAAATAATACATCAAAATAAATGTAATTACAAGTTATTTCTTTTTGTATAAGAGTCCAAATGCTTAGGAGTGGAAATGACCCAAGCAGTCAAACAAACGTGGATTGCAGCCCTGAGTCTGCCATTTATTAGCTGTGTTGTAGTTGGTTAAATATTTCAACTCTTGAAGATTCAGTTTCCTTAATTAGAAAATGTACATAACAACACCTACCTTTTAGGGTTGTGTAAGAATTTAGAGATTATATATGCAAAATATGTGCATGTAAGCCCTCAATAACTTACAATTAATATTCTTTAGTTAATAGAAATTTCAAGAATAAATATTTGCTAATGAAAATACTTTCTTAAAAGAAAAATATGAAAATAGCCTACGGACTAAAACAAGGATCACTATTTGAACATACACAATTATACATGTATTGAATGATATATGGTTAAAATAACACTCTTGCCTTGTGATATTAGGTGTTAAGAAAAACTGCAATCATAGTGCCAGGGTGTATCTTTGAAAGGGATTGTGGATTTCATGGAGACTGGTTGTTTAAGGAAAAATGAAATGCCTGTTTAATCCATCCATGGCTACTTAGAATGAAAAAAGAAAGTTTTAACAGGGAAAGGGTACTTCACACAAGAAATTTACATTGTTTACAATATTCTTAGAAAAATGGATTAAACTAGAAATGTAGTACTTGTCACATGTTTAGAGAAATATGTATTCTAGTATTTCATGGAGTAGCATAGTGGAGAATCTAATTATAAACTCGAGCTAGCAAAGCACTCTTGTCATGTGTTCCCCCCACCAACCTCCAGTATAAGTGTGAATACAAGAATTAAAAAATTCTAGTAGCCAATGAGATCTAATGAGTATGCACTTACTGCAAACATCCATCGACATTTTTTTCAAATATGGATTAGAAGGTAAAATATAATCCACTAGATTCACATGCTCTGGTCAACAGGTCAAAACGTGCAATTTTGAAAACAGTAATTTTAAGTGCTGAAGGTAAGTGCAAGCCTGTTTGCATGTGTGTGGGTGCAGGTGGTATGGTAGGAGATTTTGATATTATGCACGTACAATAAAATAATAGATGCACTTTTCAGACTCATCCTCAGATTATTATGTACCTTGGAATGTGGGGTAATACTTGGTGTTACTGAGTATCAGAAAAGAAAAGGGAGTCTTAGAAAGTGTCAGTTAAGGCTGAGCACAGTGGCTCACGCCTGTAATCCTAGTCGTCTGGGAGGCTGAGGTGGGAGGATCACTTGAGCTCAGGAGTTTGAGACCAGCTATAGCACAAATGAGACCCTGTCTCTACGAAAAATAGAAAATTAGCCTGGTGTCCTAGGTCGTGCCTGTAGTCCCTGCTACTCAGGAGGCTGAGGCAGAAGGATCACTTGAGCTTAGGAGTTTGAGGCTACAGTGAGCTATGATGACGACACTGCACTCTACCCAGGGCAACAGAGTGAGACTCTGTCTCAAAAAAAAAAAAAAAAAAAAGGAAAGAAAGAAAGAAAAAGAAAGTTTCAGTTCAACATGCTGTGGGGGGGGGATAATTAAGGAGAAAGGAATATGGACTTCATAGAGAAATAAATCTACTTGAAAACAAATATATAATCCATAAATTCAAGCATAAGCAGACAATGGAAGCTATAAAATGGTAGAAGTGAAATGACTTCTCACATAAAAGGGCTGGAGAACAAGAAACACCTGCTAAATGATGTAACAATCAAAATACTTATCAAGAAAACATTTTTCTAATCTTATATAAAGAATAACTCACTACTACTTTTTTGATAAACAGAAATATACATCTTATGAATTTGGCTAACTTAATTATTTATATGAGAGTATAAATTCACAGGTCCTGAAAAATTAATTGAATAGGGAAAAAATATCTATATCTCATATTTTACTAGATCAATATATGCTTCCAAATTAATGTTGTACTTATGAATGACCCAGTAAATTTTGTCTGAAAAGAAAATTGTAAGTCACAGAAAAATTGTGGCTCAAAAAAAATGAGAAATAAGTGCTGTGCATAGATAGTATCCAGAAATTATGCTACAATAGCATGATTTAGAACAAATTAAGTACAAATTAGAATAAATTAACCAAAAGTTGGAAGAAATATAATATGTATATTCAAATAGTTTTGAAATAATCTTTGCCTTTACTCATTTATTGTGTGTGGATCAATAAACTTATTTATGGTTTGTTGGACTGTTAGGAGCTGCCAGAGATGAAGAATAACTCAGTCCCTACTCAAAGAGGTTACATTTTGATTGGTATAGCTTTGCTTTTCCTATGTTGACTTGAAGGGCAGTCACCATGAAATGTAAAACTGTGAAAAATAGATATAAAATATATATGAGAGATTTTGACTTTGCACTCAAATCAATTGACCTATAAGATTTTGCTTTTGGATTTATATATGAAAAATTATATAATCAATTGGTGTTAATCGATTTGGACTATTTTATGACCACATGAGTTGTGATATTAATATGAATTTGGGTTAGGTATACTATTATGGAATAAATGTTCTCTAGCTAGAATTTCTGAAGCTGTGGATCATCATGTTCTTGAAGAAATGGAGTATGCATTTTGAAATATTTTATATAAAAGTGCTCCAGCAGGGAAGAGATTTGTACTCTTTAATTTCTCAGCTATAGAGTTGACACTGTGGTCACGTGAACAAAACATTTGGGAAACAATTTTATTCTGTGTTGCTTCCTTTACATATTATAGTTATTTGGGATAGTTTTATGTTTGTTAAAGATAATCATCAATTTTTATTGAAAGCCATGATGGTAATAATATGTTGTATGTGATGGTATGTGGTATGTCATAGGATGCAGACAGGAGGCTGGAAGCTAAGAAGACAACAGAAAAGTAAAAAGATAAATCTTAAATAGATGACAAAAATTATATAAAACAGGTGGAAGGACGATCTTAGACTTAAGAAAACTAATAGTATAAACTAGAAAACAGAAAAATCTTTGTATTGGAATATTCTATATATGCAGGAAAATGGTAACAAATATGTTCAAAATTGCATAATGTTTCAAACATGTCACTTATATGACAGTCTTAAAGATACAATTTTTGTTGGTAATTGGTTCTCCTCTATATAATGAGGCAAGGACAACAGATTATTTCATCTTGGGAGGCTAAAATCCTTAAGAGCTTTGATATTATCAGTTTCCAGCCCTAAGGAGCAAAATGTGTGAAGGTGTTACACCTGCTTCTTAGAAGCCTTTACCTGGAAAAAGCACTCCACTCTCCTCATAATCCCTTGCTGCCATATTCCTTTGTATACGGTTACACCTAACTTCAAGAGAGGATGGTAAGCCACGCCTGTAATCCTAGCACTCTGGGAGTCCAAGGCAGGAGGATGGCTCAAGGTCAGGAGTTCGAAACCAGCCTGAGCAAGAGCGAGACACCGTCTCTGCTAAAAATAGAAAGAAATTAATTGGCCAACTAAAAATGTATAGAAAAAATTAGCTGGGCCTGGTGGCACATGCCTGTAGTCCTAGGTACTCGGGAGGCTGAGACAGGAGGATTGCTTGAGTCCAGGAGTTGGAGGTTGCTGTGAGCTAGGCTGACACCACGGCACTCTAGCCCGGGCAATACAGTGAGACTCTGTCTAAAAAAAAAAGAGAGAGGACAGAATGGTAAACGCAGCGTAATGCTCATGAAGAAGTCATGAATGATTGGATGAGTTGTTGGTGAACATCTAGAGGTCGCAGCCACAGTGATAAACAAAGGCAGATACCCTGGAAGTTTTAGAAAAGTAAAGCTATGTCAACGAAGATCAGCTGTACCTCTGTAAATACAAATGAGGAGCACCTTTCCGATAAGAGTTAGACAATTTAAGAAACAACAAAGAATAGAAACTGAGCTCAATTTGGCAACTGATGATCTGACTTCAAATTCTGACTTCTTAAATTGTGGCTTCCTTTTCTAGGTCTCAGTATCTGTATATAAGAGTTTTTTTCCTCTTTGAACATGATATGCAAATCAAATGTTCATAATGCAAGTGTTTTTATTTTTTTCTATAAACAAAAAAAAATTTGTAAAGGGAAATCTTAATGAAACGACATTAGTGAAAGAAAAACAAACAACAATTTGAGAGCTCAAAGAATTTTCCCCATCCTTGTAGCACTGAAATTTCCTGACTGATGGCATTGGTCGATATAAATAAATATGAATCAGATTAAATTTTCCTTATGCTAACATGTTCTCTGAATTTAAGGTGTATAACCAGTAGCCTCTGGAATGACGTAGCTGAAGAGCTTCTCTTTGCCTACTCTCCCCTGTGCCCATAATTCAGATCTTCATACTATTCCTTGCAAAAGAAGCTCAGAGTAGCAAGTCCATGATTTTGAGGTAGAGAAGAGGATGTGCCTGGGACATCTTACTATTTCTGAAAGGTAATGTTGCTCTAAACAAACTTTTTTTTTTTTTTAAGAGAAGAATGAGTAAGTTTCAGTCTGAGGAAGGAAATCCGAAATGTGATAGAATTGACCAACTTTGAAGTAAAAAGTGAGGTTCAATATGTGCATGATCCGTTCAGATCAAACTAAGATCCATGTATGTTAAAATTCATCCTATTTTATGTAAAACAAGATGTATCAAAATATAAAAGTTGACTGTGAATGTGCTTGTATTTAGTGATGAGTAAAGGTTGTCAAAATAATGGTACTTTTTCATAAAGAATAGGCTCAAAAATGTGTGTGTTCTTAGCAAAAGGAGGGGTGTCAGGAACTTTGACTCCATGCAGCCATTCAGGACCTGGGCTGATTGATCATCTTCAAAATTTCCCTTCCAATATTTCCCTGGAGTTCATTTCCATCTCAGTCACTGAGAAGGCTAACCAAAGGATAAAAGAACACATGTGGGAAGCTTTTAGGATCCACTCTAATAAGTGGTAGATGTGACTTTTACTCCCTTTTCATTGACTAAAACCCTGCATGGAAGGCCGGGGAATAGAGACTTATTCCGTTCCTAGGAAGAAAAGGATATGCTAAACAGCTGACATGCCCTACCATGTAATGACTTGTGCACTTTAAATAATAATAATAATTATGATGCATATGTGATTTGTACTAGATAACAAATTGAACATGTCATTGCTAATTATTCGTATTATAAAGAAATGTTGAATAATTAATACTTCTGGGTTTGGGTCTATCAGAAAGTAGTGCTTGTGGTTATAAATCTATAGAATTAATGTACCAAATCTATTAGGCATATAACATGTAAGATAGAATTTTTTAGAAAAAAATGATAAAACAATGTTTTTAAACAAATTAACACATAAATTTCATAATACAATAAGTTAAAATGAAGTTATTTCTGTAAGCCAGATATCTATGTGATGTTTATCCAACAGAAACAGGTTAATTGTAACTACGGAATTTCTGATTGGTCATTTATTGAAGAGTAAAGAATGACTTTATATGGGAAGATCTTGATGTGGATGGAGATACTCCCCAGACTGAAGGAATGTAGATAGCTCCATAATATCTGGTGTCATAAACTTGTGAGATCCATCTCTCTGAAAACCCTAAAAACTCTCGTGGCTTTTCATCCTTGTGTTGTTCTTTTAATATTTTGTCCCATCACATGAAGTTTAGGAAAAAGAAGTGCTTGGATAAGTACTTGGAATATCTACATTTGAATTGTGGCTATCATTGTTTTAGTTTTACAGGATTTTTAAGTATGTAGAATGCCTATGAATGACACTGAAACATCTGATCAACTATGAAAATATATTCCATAGTGTTCTATTCATTCTTCTTCTTGACATTTTCTACACCTTCTTCAATCTGCCATAATCCCTGGGTACACTTCAACTGACTCTTGTTTTACCTGAACATACTTGTGTTGATTACTGAGCTGTCTTGTATCCCTAATTAGATCATAATCTCCTTTAGCCAAGGGAACAAATTTCCATGTTAATGGATGACCCAACCACTCAGTAACAGGCTCTAAATTCTCAGTGATTCCTTTTTATTCTGACTTATTTTTGTGCTGTCATATTATTGACTCAGATTTTTGTGTGATATCTCTAAAGCCATTTCATCTTATTTTATCTGATAAGAGGAGAAAATATCAAACTCTTGTCCTCATAATATTTAGATGTATCTCTAACAAGACAAAAAAATTCCAAAAAGAAAAAGCAAGAGGTATGCAAATAAAGTATGATGAACATTAGAGCTAAAAGTAGTTTTGTCCTTAATACCTCCATGGGATATTCATATTACCCCTTGAAGTCTCAATGCTATCTTTTCTCTGACAAACCTTTATCATTGTACATCTTTTGATCTTTAGATTTAACATAGTTTGATAATGTATACAGCATATACTCATTTTAGTAAAAAAAAATTGGATTTATTTAAAATTCAAAACCGAACTCAAACGAAAAGAATAATAGTTGAAAACAAGAATGCCTTTTATAATTCCTGAAACATTGGCTTATATGCAAAGTGTTGTATGACTTCTCTAAATTCTCAAGTTTTTTCAGAGAATGCCAGAAAACTTAGGATTTGTAATGTACATATTTGTGACAATTCTATCCCTGTTTATATATATATATATATATATATATATTGCTCTCTGTAACTTACACATTAGGACTATTTACCAAATTTTAAATTATTAAATCTTACAGCAACAATTCTGAGGCTTTATTAGAGAATTTTAAATTGTTAATACTTGTTTCAAAAATTCTTCCAGAATATCTCACTAAAATTTTTCTTAGCCAATCCACATGTCAGTCGGGGTACAGTCAAGAGACACAACTATGCTAGTAATTTAAATATGTGAAAGCTAACATAAAGAATGGTTAACAATAAAAGTGGACTATTAAAGGGGTAAAAGGGGACTTCTAGGAATTACTAGCAAATGCACACAATAGCTATAGCCTCAAAGGCTAAGGATAAGTGAATATGAGAGTAACTAAGCACTAAAAAGACCCTTAAAACTGAGATTCGGATCTCATATTAGAGGACATGGCTGACCCAAGAGCCTGTAGCTTACTAGCTGTGAACAAACTTACCAGAGGATGTGGTCCAGGGGTTCTGCAGTAAATATCCCCCGGTTGGCACAGAAACTACTTGGAAGTAGCCCTCTGGGCATAGATTATTTACTGTGTTACTGTTGTGGTAAGTATCAGGGGGCCTCCTGCATATTCTTCTGCAGACAGCAGCACCACAGAACAAAAGGCACAAGACCACTTATTTACTGACATTTTAGTATCCCTCCAGCACCCTCTATTGACAAAGATAACATTGCACAAGAAGGACAAAGAATACTGGATTTGGTGCTGTGAGGAAATGAATTAAAAATTGGCACATTTCACTCTTTTGGCTGCTAAGTTATTGTATGTATCTTTCTACACCCATTAAAGTTCCATTTGACAAGATGCTCCTATCCTTCACTCAGGTAAAGAAGTTCTCACTCTTCTTTCCACAAAATGTGATCCCAACAGTCACTGAATCTATCTTTGACTATACATGTTATTTTCTTTTAGAATCTACTCACAGCCTCATCAAATATTTTAAAGTTAACCTTGAATAACTTATTTATAAAATAATAAGAGGAAGAAAGATAAAGAGAGTAAATACATAATATAACAAAATTAATAGGAACAGATAACAAGAAAAGAGAAAACAAACAAAACTATTGCAATCTTTTCTTCTGTGTCTATTACCTATCCCTTATTTATCTTGCCCTCATGGGAGCCTCAGCTGGCTCAGCCAAACATCCATTCACTAAGATACAGAGTCCTTTATTACCCTGAATTTTTAATACTGTAGTTTTCCTTTAAGTATAATTATTGGGTACTGAAACAGTAAGAGGAGCCCATAGAATTCCCTGAGTTCCAGACATTGTCTTCCCTGTCTTAATTTTTTAGCAATGACCCAATTTCCTTTGGTAATTGCGGTAAACCACTCCAGCCAGTAGAACAATCCCTTTTATGCCTGTTGATTTAGTAACATAAGCATCCTCAATGGCTAAGTGACAGTCTCATTATAAAACTTAATGGAACCCTTTTTAGAACTCTAATGGAATAATTCCCCCCATTGGGAACTAAGATCACTAAACCAGGATAGTTACCAGGACAAAAAATAAAGAAGAGGTTATTATGTTTAATAGAGAAACCACTACCACTTCCATTTATTGATTTCCAGACATTTTTATCTGGCTATAGCTGCCTTGTAATCATCTTGATTCAAAGTATGTAATGCACACTTGAGAACCCTAGTCTTTCAAGGTCTTATCTCCCAACTAGTGCCATAAGTAAGTTTTCAATAAACCTTTCTATGTTTGTATTAATCTAGTAGATTCTGGAGTATGTATAGCAAAACTCTTAATTCCATGCACATGATCCCTTCATTGTACTTTATTTTCTGCAAAATAAGTTTATCGATCAGAAGTAATACTGTTTAGATTGCCATAGTGGTGAAAAAAAAAAGCATTCCATAATTTAATAGACAGAGCTGCAGAATGACATATTAGATCTCTATTACTACTATAAAAATTATCATAAACTTAGTGGCTTAAAACAATGAAATGTATTACTTTACAGTTCTGTGTAAGAAGACTGATACAGGTTTTGCTGGGCTAACCTTAGGGAGTCAGCACATTGTTTTTTTCTGAAGGTTATAGGGGAGAATCCATTCTACTAGTCTCCATTCTACTCATTTGGGTTGTTAGCAGAATTTGGTTCCCTGCATTTCTGGGACCAAGATCCCCTGTTTTGTTTCTTGCTCTAAGCTGTTGTTGTAGATGCTGCCTTATTCTTATGATTCATGGCCTTCCTGCTCCATCTTTAATGTAGACAATGGTCCAATCTTTGTCATGTCACATCTTTCTGACCCTTCTTCCATAGTTGTCTATTTCTCCTTAGCTATAACTAGAGGGTTCTCTATTGTAAGGACTCATAATTAAGTTGGACCTACCCAGATTAAAATTATTTCTTCTCTTACTTTATTGACTCTTATCTGCTGAACTTTTTTATATCACTGAGAAAATAGAAGTCACTGAATGTGAACTACCACATTGAATCACTCACAAATCTTCAACATAGCAACTTTTGTATATATCACTTTGTACTTTTTCAAGATCCAATAGAGAATATAGTCTTCCTCCAAGCAGGTTGTGACCCTTATTTAATACGCTATATATACCTCAGCTGTTTTAAATGATGAGCATGTATTGACCTATTTTTCAATAGTCCTTTAAGACACTATTAGGGAATAGTTCTCTATGTACTTCAAAAAATAAAAATTTAGTAAGATATGGATAGACTTAAGGAAATAAACGATGAATGTTGAGACCCCCTGAGATTACTACCAGTGGAAAATTATTGACACCCCTGGAGCCAGAGGGGAAGAAATCACGGCACTACAACTCACTAGAGCTCAGTGGAGGAGGGGCCACACTGCAGGAACTGTGCCTGCAGTTTTAAAACCACTGCCACAGGCACAGCAACAAAGCAAGGACATGAGTGAGGGAGAAATATCTCAACTTCTCTCTTCTTCTGCTTTTTGATATGTTGAACTGTTGCTCATTGGCTGATTCCAACTTGAAGCTTGATAGAAAGGGAGCCAAGGTGAATTCTTTTGTGAAGATCAGCTCCTGAGGTGTAGAACAAAATGAAGGAGAGTAGAGAATGAATGTGAAAAATACACTCCTTTTGGCCATTCAGAATTCATTCATTCTACTACGGCCATACCAGCCTGAACGCGCCCGATCTCGTCTGATCTCAGAATTCATTCGTTCTATTTATAAAGATAAAGTCACTTTCTTGCTCATGGCTAATACAAGAGAAACACAAACTCCCATCAGCCACCATATTACTAATGTCAATTCACTTATATGCTCACTTGAAATTAAAATTGCAATTTTGGCCACCACCAAACAGGTGGCCACCACCAAGCAGGTAGAATAAAACAAATGGGGAAATCAATTAATATAAGATATGCAGAGTTGCTATACTTCATGCTTTTATAAGTAGATGCCTGAAGTTGATTATCATAATTTCCTTCTACTACAAATTCTGTTTCTTTCACCAGTTGCTATGAGGTTGGATTTTTTACCTGATGAGATGACTTAACCTTTTCTCTTCAAACTCATTATGTATTTTTCTTGCTTTTGTTGAAATGTTTCTTTTTCTTTTTCTTTTTTTTTTTGCCTTTCATTGTTTTATGCAGAAGTTATATAAGCCATGTCAATGAGTTCCCTCATTTCCAAACATAATTCCTCTTTCCCATATTGCATAGCAACACATTCTTGCCTTTATGCATTAGAGGGCAATTTTCTATGGGTTTCTCAAGTTTGTCCAAGTCCTGTGAGCAGAGGCACCAAATGCCCTTTCATTGTGGTTATCTTTCCAAGAGTGTTGATATAGAGTGTCGATTGGAAGACATCCATAGTGTCTCCCCCACAACTAAGTTTGTTTGCTGTCTTATATAACAAAGATAATGTCTCCCTCCAGGGAAATGGTCAGGCAAATTTGCTTGTAGCCTCTTATAAATATAATGTGAGTTTCTTAAGGCTTTCTTAAGCTCTGGTTTCCCGAGTTTTCATGTAAAACCACTGCATGAAGAACATCCATCTGGGAACCACAGTTTTGCAACAAAGTGTCCCAAATCATTTCTCTATTCCTTACATCTCTCATGTTTCAACTTTGTGAATCCAGTTGTTTATAGTATATATTTCCTTGTTTCTCTCACATGTACCATACCCATCTTGTCCCAAAAATGTAGTTTCTGTCTTTCTACATGATGTGCTGCTCATCCTAATTTTTCTTTTGTGAATAATATAATCACATGATCTTGTCAATCATATGACCTAGTGATCCTAGATACTTTTCTTTCACCTACCATATTAAATGTTTCTCCTTCCCTACCTACATACAATGTTAATTTTAGCTCCAAAATATTTTGTTTATCTCTTTGCAGCCATCAGTATTAAAATTGGCCTATTTTATTCCTCTAAAATCTCTGGATTTTTGCTGCCACCCCTTTATCTTTCTCCAGTACTGATACCCTCAACTCTATTCTTCCCACTTTGTCACACTGATGGCCCTTCTGCTTCCTCCTTTGCATTAGTGGGATTTTCTGCATGCTCACCATGGAATTCTAGGTGTGCTGTTATTTGTTCTGATTCCTTGATCTGGAGAGCTTGGACTATCTTACACTCTTCAAGATCCTTTTCTGGTCTCATATCACAGTTAAGTTTATACGGACTTCTCAGATTGAGTAATTTTCCTCTCCTATGAACAAGTAAAACATCCCTCTCCTCACATTTTATTGAAATTAAATGTTTACCTAGTAGGTTCAACACTCCCAATTTGATTATGAGTAATTTGTCATTAAGGAACGTGTCTTTTTTTATATTATCAGCTCTCAACACTTCATCCCAAAGTGTAAAGCAATATTTGCTTTGTTAATCACTGCATCTAAAGTTAAAACAAATTCTTGATTAAAAAAAAAGCCAAGTAATAATTTGCATTATTTGAAGATACTCAAAATCTTGGACTTTTGAGGTATTGCATAGATTATGGAAAACTTTTCTAACTCCAAATCCAGATAGCATATTTTATAAACAAACAAACAAGTAAACAGCATAACTCTAAAATAGTATCAATTTAGTGCTTTTTAAACATATCAAATTTTTTATTTTTAATGTGAAATAAATACTGAAATGCAGTTTTTGCACATTATAAAATAAAATTTTTACATCTATTTAGGAATATTTCATTAATCAAACATTAAATATCTAATTAAATATATTTTAAAAGATAGCTAATATTTACATGTTTATATTTCATTTTTTCAAAAATATTGAAACTTGTTATATAATGTTGCTTGGCTAATTGCCAATCACAGAAATAACCTTGTTAGTATAGATCTTGAAATTATAATGCCCTTTATTAATACAGAATTCTACTTATGCATATAAAACACATTTTGAAGACAGAAAATTTACTTGTGATAATTTATTTACAGGGAAGACCCTTTATAAGATTATTTCAACCAATGCAGAGCAAAAATAAATGAATTTATTTAATTATAGTACAATATCTTGAGTAGAGGATTTTTTGTACTTTATAGAATTATTTCCTAATATATTCTCTGGAAATATTATGTGTAAACATAAACAAGTCCCAGCTTTTTTTAGGATTAGGGATTATATTTAAGTGTTTATTACTTGCCCTCACCTAAATATATATGTGCTGCTTTAAGCAAAACTAAGATATGCAAATCCAACTGCTCTCACAAAAGATAAACCAGAAAGATATTTTTAAAATAACTTCTAATCTTATAAAAAATTATAAAGAGATTTGTTTTAGAATTTTCTTTAATATAATTTGATTGGCATAATTTAGAATTCAAAATTTTGTTTAAATTTAGCAATTCATTACTTTTGCTAAAGTGATCCATTGTGATAGACAATGCATCACACGCATTGCTTGATTTGTTTTTAATTTGTGGTTCACCCAGTAATACTTCAAGTCAAAAGTCAGATTTCCCATGGTCTTATTTCTTCTACCACTCTTGTTTACATTTTCCAACCTATGGTGCATGAATAATTCATTTTTAATTCCCTACGAATTCAAGGCCTAAAAGCTGTGTATAGGTATTTGAATTTTTTGTCCTTATTCTGAATGACCCATAAGTGTTATCTACATTTGTATTGAATTCTGGGACCCCTTTGGTACCATATTTCAAATATTTTTCAAATACACATTTTGGAACCATGCACATTTGACAATGCTCAGATCTCCTACTTGGCAGATGTCCTTAGTCTAGCCAACCCTTCAAAAACTAGGCTGCTCCTATCACCTACAGGAATGACTTCCATGGCTGTCAGCCACTTATTAAACCTTAGACTACTACATCCTCTCAGGTGGGTCTTACATGACTGACTTATCGTTTGATTGTAACTTTGTTTTACATAATTTTATAAACCTCCCCTTCTTCGAGCCCTGGGTTGTATAAATGTATGTGCCATTGTATGTACTGTAACCACTTATGAGCCTTGGAAATACAAACGATTTGTATAAAATTATCTACCAGATTCTTTCTCATAAGGATTTGGCATATGCTATCATAATAGAAACAGATGAAAACAAAGAAAAAGGTCTGTATAGGTTGGAAAACAAAACAGAATAAAATCTCACCAGAGACTGACATCCAGCTAACAAGTCCCTCCATGTCTGTAAATACCTCTGTCTTTTGGCTTCCTCATTAAGAATCAGTAAAACTGTATTCAGACACTGTACCTTCTAACAAAATTATTTTGAGCAAGGCACCCAAAGGATCCAGAGGAACAATAAGGTTATTCTCATAACAAGGTTGACTATCAAACCTGAAAGTTAAGTTGAAACTCTGAATTAATACTGGAAATAATCTTTCCAAATATTTATTCTCTTTCTTGTCACCTAGATTTGTTCTCATGACTCAACTTTTTTTTAAAACACCAAGATTATTGCCATCATCCTGTCAACCCTGAAGACTCTAACTTTTTTTGTTGTTCTGTTGACATCTCCGAGCTTTTACCTAGGCAAATTACAGCCATATGACACAAATGTATGTACCTGAATATAGCCAGTTCTACTCATACTGCTTCAAATACCATCCAGATGAATGCCATTTTTTGTGTGTCTATTAAAATCTGTTCTTGGGAAGATTTACAATAGTCAGTTCTCTCTCTCTCTCTCTCTCTCTCTCTCTCTCTCTCTCTCTCTCTCCACCCACCACCAGTATAGAGATGTGCACTTCTATACTGCACATATTCATATACACTAACTCATATTTGGAAATTTGAATGCATTGAAAGTAATGGCTCTCCTATATATAATATTAATTCTCCAGCCACCAATATAAAGAAATGCTAATGCTCATTAAAGAAGATGAGGAAATATGCTTTCAGGTGATTTGTCTGATACAACCTAGTTGGATGGCAAAGGATCAAATAAACAGCAGCTTAGTCAACATCACTTATTTTTCTAATAATAATCTAAAAATTACAATGTTTATATTAGTGTGCTCAGGCTGGATGGCTTAAATAATAGAAATTTATTTCTCACAGTTTTGGAGTCTCCAAGTCCCAGCTCAAGGTCCCCCAGGGTTCAGTTCCAGGTGAGACCACCCTTCCTGGCTTCTCGCTGTGTCCTCACCTGGCCTTTCCTCAGTGTGTGTGCATGGAGAGAGAGCAACTCTCTTTCTCTTCTTGTAACGCCATCAGTCTCATAAGGTCAGGACTCCATCCTATGAGCTCCTTTGACCTTAATACCTCCTAAAAGCCCTATCTCCAAATACAAACACGAATTTTGGGGTACACGATTTGGTCCATAGCAATGTCCAACAATGAACTTCCGGTCTTCCCCCCAAAATTTATGTACTCACAATTTTTCATGACTCAGTTGATGACAACTCTAGGCTTCCATGTGCTAAGACTAAAAGCTTGGATGCGTTGTGATTCTCACTTTCTTTTGCGCCTTGCGTGCTTCTGATCTGCTCTCGCACATCCTTACTTAGCTTCCTCTGTTTCAACTCCATTGACCACTTTTCTTTTCCTTGGATGTGCAAGACAGACTGTTCCCTTAGGTCATTTCTCTAAGCAATTACCTCTTCTGGAATACATTAGCCAACCCCTTTCATTATATACTCGAAGGAGCTCATCCTAATCACGGTATTCATTATTGAAGTTTATAAGCTTCTATATTCCTCATATTCTTTATCTCACTTAAAATTTTCTTGGAACAGTGTTATTTATTATCTTCCAATTTATTATATAAGTTACTTATCATCATCTTTATTTTTATTTATCTACACATCCAAAATAAAAGCTCCATATTCACTGACATAACCCAAGTGCCTAGAACAGTGATTGGCACATAGAAAATGATCACATTATTTGTTAAATAAATGAAAGATTACTGAGTCCTGGATTTAGATGTTCTGCTACCAAAATGTAAACAATTAACCTCTGACTTAAAAGCTATGTAATTTTTCTGTTGATTCATAACAAATGACCACACACCTAGTGGCTTAGAACACCCATGTTAGAGCCAGTTTAGCTCAGTCCACTGAGCGCAGATTAGTTAGATCCTCTGCTCAGAAACTCAAGGTTGAACTGAGCTGTTATTGAGAGGCCTGTCTGGGGAAGAAACTGCTTCTGTTCTCATTCAGAATGGTGGCAGAATTAATTTCCTTCTATCTATATGACTCAGGGCTCTAATTCCTAATGAATTTGGTAAAATTTGCTCTCCTATTCTATAATCTACCCACAGTCACCCACCACATCCCTTTCTCCACAGGCAGTGATAGCATGGTAGTTAGCCTCTTCTAGACCAGCAAAGATAATCTCTCTGACCTCAGGGAGGGACCAATCCCTTTTTAAAGTGCCCTCACTTATGAAGCCAGGCCTACCCCAAATAACATTATTTTTGACTAATTCAAAAATAACTGATTTGGAACCTTAGTTATGAATGCACAAGCCCTTCACCTTGCCATATGGTAACCTATTCAAGGGAGTAGCATCCCATTACCTTTTCTATATAACATACCCTAATTATGAGAGTGACATTCCATCATGTTTTCTGTATTCTCTTTGCCAGAAGCCTGTCACATCCCTTGACCACTCAATGGGGAGAGGATTAGACAAAGGCATGGGCACCAGGAAGTAGAGAATCACTGAGGGTCACCCTAGGTTCTGCTTGCAATGTGAACTAGTAGGTTCTTATAAGCTGGCTGCAAGTTAAACAATTTGTTCCTGTTAAAAATCTTAACATTTTTATACACATTGTTATAATCTGTGTTATATATTTAGAAATCCTAGTTCTTACATGCACACAGACACATAAGCAGACACACATGCACAAACACATAAAACTAGTAAAATAAAATGACATTCTATATGTGTATGTATTAAGTGCAAAACAAACTAGGGACTTTAATTCAATTTCTCTGATTACTAATGTATCTAAGCATCTATACATATTCTTACTAGTCATAATTACTTCCTCTTTTTGGCCTTTTTCATTAAATTTTTTATTTGTATGAGCACTTTCCTCTTTTTTAATCTGCTTTTTATTCTAGATTTCTATTGGTTATATTGTTTTAGAAATATCTCCTTAAATTTTGAAGTTTATATTTTCATCTTTTTAAGGCCTTTTGTTTTCAATGAGTCAAATTTAGTAATTTTCTTGATTAGTTACTGCATTTTATATCTTCTAAAAAAGCTTCCCTATGCTTAGTTTGGAATGATATTCTCCTTTATTTTAATGTTTTAAAGATTTATATACAACATAATAAGCATGATACGCACCATCTAGGGGATGGACACGCTTGAAGCTCTGACTCTGGGGGGGAAGGGGGGAAGAAATACATGTAACTTAACATTTGTACCCCCATATTATGCCGAAATAAAAAAAAAGATTTATTTTGACACTCTTTATGTTTCTGGACTCTGGCACCACTTCTGGGCCCTTTATTTATTCTATTGTTCTCTTTTGCTATACCAGCACCATGTAATTTTCATTACCAAATCTTTGTAATACATTTTTATATCTTCTAGGACAATGTTTTTCTCTCTCAAAATGTCTTGGTTACACTTGGCAATTAAAAATTTTTATACATATTTTAATATAACTTTTCAAGAGTAACAACAAAAATAACAACATAACCGATTGGAGCTGTATTAACTCTGTAGATAACCTTTAGTAAAAGTCTCATCTTTCTAATATTGAGTCTTCCATGTGTGGGCAGGAGATATTTATTTCCCCATTAATTTGATTTTCTTTATTGCCTTTTAGTAAAATTTTAAATATGTTATGAACAGACCTTGCACAACTTTTGCTAGATTTATTTCTAGCTACCTAACATTTTTCACAAAACCACTTTATTTGAATTACTTACGGCTTTTGTGAATGCTCTGTCCATGTCTGGAATGTCCTGCCTGATGCCCAATCTAGTGTATCTTCTTCTATATTCTTTCTTCCAACATGACTTGATACTAGGTCTAGGGTACTGGATTTACTAATTTAAAAAAATAGTAAATACAATAAAACATAAACTAAACTAAAACATAAATTAGAGTAAAAGTATATATCAGTTTGATAGTATAGATGAGAGGTTAATAAAAAAAATTTTTTTTCTTTGTATTTAAATGAAATCTTGAATGGAAATACGTTAGACCATAATTTTTTTTGAAAAAACTAACGAGTTATTGTTGTAGTTTTACTTCATGATTTGTTTAATTTTTATATTTTTTATGTGTGTGTTTTAATAAACTTTCTCACCATTATGGGCTCTGTTTATTATTTGATTTCTAACTATATGGATTGATTGAAAGAGGAAGTAGGGATTCATGTAAAAGATAAATGAATGTTGTATCTTTTCCCACGTAATTTGCTATAAAAATAATGATGAACAATATAAATCAATTATAGAAGTTCTTGGTAATTTCTGTAAAAATAAGTGAGTGCTTGAAAATATGACATTACATTTACGCCTTTCGTTAATAAGTTGAGTTTTGTTCCATACACCGTGACATATCTCTGTCCTGTGCTGCAGTAGCAATGGAGATAAAGCACACTTAGCACTATTCTTTCCATTCCCAGAAGAAATGTCCCCACAGTAGGAATTGATTCCTAAGTAAGAATATTTCTAATAGAGTTGAATCTCCTGTCAGAGCCTATGTTTTCAAATATTTAGACAGCTTAACTGATAAGGTGTACACCAGATTGTGACATGGCTATAAATTAAGAAAGTATATCTGTAATATATTACTCTGTTTCTGTAATCAAAAAAAGAAGTCCAAGTCAACAAGGCTTGTTTGAAGAATCAATTTATTTCAGTTTCATCCAAACAATATAAATTGAGCATTTTTATGTGCCTAGCACTCTGCTCACCACTCTGAATGAAACACTGCTGTTTGACTCTCTGTCGCTGTTCTCCAGGAAGCTACAACTCATTTGGCGACAGCAAAACATCAATATATAAAACAATTTGAGTTCACCATGGAGCTGCTTTTAATCAGCCTAACATAGTTGCTGGAAGCATCTACTGAATTAGTTTTGTTCAGTCACAAGTTCAATTCCAAACTTAACATCATTGCCCTTGCTGATGTGGCTCTGAGCCAGGGTAGGCAAGAGGCTAACAAAATTTGTCCAATTTACTCTGAGCAATTTGATTTAGCTGGCAGTTGTTACCTTTGTGTCCCATCTCCTGACAGGCAGATTTAGAGTCCTGCAATATCCAGTCAGGCTGCATGCCAGGGTGTCAGGCCCTAACTGGAACTGCCTCGGCTATCCCTAAAGTAGTTTCTATCAACAGCTAACAGGTTAACATTTCACAGTCAAAACACAGGGCAGTGGCTGAAATTCCAAGTAGTGTGTGTGTGTGTGTGTGTGCGCGCGCGCAAAAGAAGCTCTTCAGTTGTTTGGACAATAAACTCAAAGATCTTGCCAGTACCCCAAACCTGGTGGGAGGCAACAGATTTCTCATTTAATTAAAGAGGATGTATACAACTTATAAATCAAAATGATTTGTAATTTTAAATGGGTGGTATGAATGCATAAATACAAAATCCAAATCTCAAATCACCAATTGTGATGGCTCTGAAGTGGATTATGTTTATTTAGAAGGCATTTGGCTACCAATTGCTAGCATGAAAATGTACATGAGAATGTTCAAGTGAAATGGTGCATGGTTGGTTATTCTTTGCCTAGATGTGTAGCGCTTATTTATATTTGTCTGTGTTTGCAATAAGGGTGGAAATGTTTTGTTGAATTGTAAAAGCAAGTATCTTTTTAAAAGGGAATCTCTGTTCCACATTCATAACTCACTGATAAAATGATGATAAACCAATACATGCTATGTGGAGACATTCTTCTTTTCCAAAATTAGAATTGGCTTTCTCACTTCATCTGACTATGGTAAGAATTTAGGTCATAAAGATCTATGGACCAGGAACACAGTTACTCAATATAAAATTATTGAGTAAATCATCCAGTAAAGATTTTTGTAACTATATTCTCAACAGGTTTTATACCATGAGTTTTAAGAGCATATTTTATTCTAATTTTTCTATCTCTTTTCTGATGTTCCTGGTTTTTTCTGGCCCAGACCAAAATTCATATAATTTTTAATTTCCCAATAAAATGTATTTAATAAATATGATTTACTGTTACAACTATCAAATAAATATATATTAATATAAAATGAAAATTGGGAAACAGTCCGTTGCTAAGAATCATGGTCTGAATTTTGGTCATAATTTTTCTTATTGTTTTTAACATATATATACAATCATAATCTTTCAAAGAATCTTCACATTGAGTGACAATGTACTAGTCTCCTAGGGCTGCTAAAATATACCACAAGTTTGGTGGCTTAAAACAACAGAAATGTATTCTCTTACAGTTCTGGAACAGTTCAGAAGTCGGAAATCAAGGGCTACCCTTTCTCCAAGGGCTCTAGGAGGGAATCCTTTCTTGCCTCCTACAGCCGCTCAGGCTCCATGTGTTCCTTGGATTGTGGTAGCATAGATCTATTCTCTGATTTCATCTTCACATGGCCTTCTTATCTCTGTTTCTGCTTCTCAAATCTCATCTGTCTTTCTCTTATAAAGATTTCCATTATTGGGTTTAGACCCGGCCTGCCCTAAATCCAGGATGATCTCATCTTGAATACTTTAATTTAATTACATCTGTAAAGACCCTATCTTTTATAAATAAAGTAACATTCCCTGGTTCCCAATGGATATAATTTTTGGAAGACCACAATTCAATCCTCTGTAGGTAGTAAAAATTACAAAGGAACATCTATTTTATTGTAGTAAGAAATTTTAACAGAAAAAAATGAGCTATGTTAGTAAATTCAGGAAATATCTATAGATCAGCCAGACTATGTGGAGAAATGAGGGGAGAAGACACTATGGCAAGAGTTATAGAATGTTTACTTTCTTATGACTTTAAGAGTAAAGGCACAGTTAAGGTTTGAACAAACATAGAGATACCAATAATCATTATACCAAGAACTATTCATGATTATTTGAGTTAACAGAGTCCTGCCTACACCCTGATTATGGTAATACAGTGAGAAAAAGCATACAAAATTAACTGTAATCAAAGAAAAAGAGACATGTGGATTATCTATAATGAACATAAAAGAAAAACTAGAGATGAGTTTCAAGGAATTTGTACAGCAAAACATGAGTTCACATGAGGAAGATTTTGAATAATGATTTTGGTATGAAATTGCAAAATTAATGAATTTCCCATTGACGTGGTTTATATTCATTAGAAAGAAATTAAATATTTGTAGATCTATGTTGCCTCACCTGTCTTGTCTAATAATCAAAAAAAGAGAAATAACTTGAGTAAAATGATTAATTATACATGATGAGAATGTTGGATTTGAAAAGGTGTTTACAAACCTAGGCCATCTTATCACCTCAAGAACAGTGTATAGAAAAGATAAGAGATTTGCACAACATTTTTAAATTTTCATCTATGTCTGGATTCCATTTGGGATGAGGCTAATTTTGGTGAGGGACTTGACTTTTTAGATGGAGTTGAAACAATTGAATGTTGTGGGTATTTAACTATAAACTTATTTGAGGAGTTATAACCCTGGCCCCACCAGTATTTTGACTGATGTAGACATAAAACTCTCAACAATTATATATTGTTAAAATATTTATTGACTATGTTCTAGGCCTATAGAGACTATAACTAACTTCTCATCATAATCAGATAAAGTGATAAAATCAATCTGAATTTTGTTAAAGCTTTAACCATCGATCAAGTCATGTCCAGAATCAATGATACTGTTGGTCCATTTAAAAAACAAAAAAAAGGAGGGCGGAGCAAGATGATGGATGAGAAACACCTCCAGACAGAGTGTCTCTGCAGAAAAGACAGCTTCTAGAAG
>VBSM01002608.1:72963652-72983990 GCA_008086735.1 Cheirogaleus medius | reverse complement strand
ACACTGAAGAAGGAAATAGCAGAGGATGTAAACAGGTGGAAGAATATACCATGGGTATATTCTCATATAATATGCTCATGGGTCGGCAGAATCAACATTGTTAAAATGTCTATACTACCCAAAGTGACCTACAGAGTCAATGCAAACTCTAGTAAAATACCTTCATCATTTTTCACAGACATAGAAAAAATAATTTTACAGATTGTATGGAACCAGAGAAGACCCCGTATAGCAAAATCAATCCTAGTCAATAAAAACAAAATAGGAGGCATCAATTTACCAGACTTCAAACTATACTACAAGGCTATAGTAATTAAAACAGCTTGGAATTTGCACAGGAACAGGGACATTGACCAGTGGAACAGAATAGAGAACACAGATATAAAACCATCCTCATATAGCCAACTAATCTTCAACAAAGCAGACAAAAATATACACTGGGGAAAAGAATCCTTATTCAATAAATGGTGCTGGGAAAACTGGATAGCCACATGTAGAAGACTGAAAGAGGATCCACACCTTTCACCTCTCACAAAAATCAACTCACGCTAGGTAACAGACTTGAACCTTAGGTGTGAAACTATTAGAATTCTAGAGGAAAATGTTGGAAATACTCTTCTGGACATTGGCCTACGCAAAGAATTCATGAAGAAGACCCCAAAGGCAATCACCGCAGCAACAAAAATAAATAAATGGGACCTGATCAAATTAAAAGGCTTCTGTACAGCCAAAGAAACTGTCAAGAGAGCAAACAGACAACAAATAGAATGGGAGAAAATTTTCAAAAGCTACACATCCCACAAAGGGCTGATAACTAGAATCTATTTAGAACTCAGGAAAATCAGCAAGGAAAAATCAAACAACCCTATCAAAAAGTGGGCAAAGGACATGAACAGAAATGTTTCAAAAGAAGACAGAATAATGGACAACAAACATCTCTAATCATCAGGGAAATGCAAATCAAAATTGCAATGAGATATCACTTATCTCCAGTAAGAATGGCCTTTATCAAAAAGGCCCCAAACAATAAATGTTGGCATGGACGCGGAGAAATAGGAACACTCCAACACTGCTGGTGGGACTGAAAACTAGTTCAGTCTCTGTGGAAAGCAATATGGAGATACCTAAAAGCGATACAAGTAGATCTACCATTTGATCCAGCAATCCCATTACTGGGCATCTACCCAAAAGAACAAAAGTCACTCTATGAAAAAGACACCTGCACTCGAATGTTTATAGCAGCACAGTTCACAACTGCAAAATTGTGGAAACAATCCAGGTGCCCATCAATACATGAGTGTATTAACAAATGTGGTATATGTATACCATGGAGTACTATTCAGCTTTAAGAAACAATGGTGATCAGCACCTTTTGTATATTCCTGGATAGAGCTGGAACCTATTCTACTAAGTGAGGTATCTCAAGAATGTAAAAACAAGCACCACATGTACTCACCAGCAAATTGGCATTATCGGATCAAAACCTAAGTGGACATATAGGAATAACATTTATCGGGTGTCGGGCAGGTGGGAGGGGGGAGGAGGGGATGGGTATATATAAACATAATGAGTGAGATGTGCAACATTTTGGGTATGGTCATGCCTGAGGCTCTGCCTTGAGGGAGGAGGGGGGCATGGGCAATGTACGTAACCATAATACTTGTACCCCCATAATATGCTGGAAAAAAAAAAAGACTGCATATAGACTAGGCTAAAAACCCAAACTCTATCTTAATGCTGTTTATAAGAAACACATTTTAATCAAAGGGATAAAGAAAAGTTTAAAGTCTAGGAATGGATGCATGTAGATAGTAAAATTTACTACGTGGTAAAAGTGCCCTTTCACATTATCAGGGAATGGATGGATATTGCACATAGAGTGTTGGAACAATCAGATATACATTTTGAAAAAATCAAAGTTGAATCAAAAGGAAAACAAAAATAATAATAAAAAATGAAAAAATAAAAAAAAGAAAAAATATGTATATTAATGAACTTTGATACATCACTTAATGCTAAAAAATTATATAACATAATTTCTAATTCAAAAGACTTAAATAATTTAAGATGTACAAGTAGGAAAGAGTAGAAATTGATCAAAATAAATTAGAATATAATCCTGATTTTGAAGTTCTCAGCAGATTAAATAATAAATATTATTTAATTTGGAAAATTAGGTCAAATGTTTATTTCTTTGTTGGTACCTTGTGAAAAGAAATATGAGTAATCTCCTTAATCAACTTATTTGAGGTAGGAAAATTATTCATTAGAAATTTTCCTTGCTGAAAATCTTTTGTTTTTTAATGAAAACATACTAAAGCTCTAGTATTATTTTGTTATTAAAATAAATATTCTAACATTTCTGCATATAATCTCATTCAAAATATTAATTACAGGCAAGAGATCACACTCTACTATGTTAAATACATCACATTCAGAAGTAGAGGAAATACATATTAGAATTTGGATAAATCATCTCCTATATGAATATTTTGGTGTCTGCACTGCTCAAGAAACAGAATAATGTACTGTTAGCAAATAAACACATACATAGTAAGTGACATAAAAATGTACATGATAACAGCCTAAGGAAATAGAGTGAGACATGCTGTTAGAGTAACACATGCATATTCATTTTTGGAAGAATGTTTCTCATATATCTCAGAAATAAAATGTGTGCCTTCATATAATTAAGAATAATGGTGCTAAAACATATTAAGTGCAATTTATCATGATTGATTTCCAAACATTTATTTGAAAACCTTTAAGAACTTCTTGTTACTAGATGCTTTTCTAAAGGCTTTTCTATACTCACATATTGATGAAAACAAACTATGAAGTAAAATTATTATCCCTACTTCACACCTGAAGTTACTGACACATAAAGACAGGAACAGATTTGCCCAAAGTTGCACAATTAACATGTGGAGGAACAAAGAAGGTGACAAAAGAGAGAAAAAGATAAAACACATTTGAAAAAGTGTTGTAGAATAGGAGGAAAAATAGAATTCTATTTTTTTAAGCCCTCTTAGATACTTATAAAGAATCAGATCCACTTGACAAATAAATTGGTTAGATTTTTCAGCATCTTGTAGAGATCTGTGTTTTTACATATCCTTCATTTTTTAAAAAAGAGTCTAGCCTGCTCAAACAATTGACATAAATAAAAATTAATATAAAATTTTATAGTAGCATCTTCTTATTTTATATGTACCGGGCCTTTTCTGCAAACTGAAACAAAAATAATTTTCCTGGTCTGATATCTGTTAAATTTTATGCTTATTAAAGTCACATCAAATAATATGAAAATTCCTCAGGAATATTTACTTTAAGACATTATTTTAATGATTTTAAGACACTTTACAGTTATTTAACCTTGCATCACTACTGTAAACAAAGCTGGTCTTTTGTATCTATTTAAAAATAATCAGTCACATACTTAAAGAAGGTGAGTGGCTTCCCCAAATATTTCAAAACAAAACCCAAAGATTCAGATATAAGATTCTTGATTCCAAATTTAATCTATGGTCTGTTGCACTTGATTCTTCTGAGGAAAAAGTATTAGCCATGAAAGCTGATAACAATAATTGGTTTCAGTAGCCTGCATAAACTTTTGATTTAGTGCATATATAAAAGGGACAATGCAGCAGTACTGTATGATGAATTGTAATTTAATATTTTAAAAAACATTTATCGATGCTGGACTAGATAATTTCCTCAGGGTGGAAATTAAATTAAGACAATGTTGGAGCTGTATGAAAACTAACAAAAATATTCCAGACATTTCCCAAATTAATTCTGGAAAAGGAATCATACATTTCTGATCTATTAAATGTAAGTAGTTTTATAGACTTACCAAGACACAGTACCAGAAAATATACCCACAGACCTTATATATACACACATACACATGTACATGCCCATTCTCCCTCTAGATGCTATAATATTGCACAGAATGTTATGAAAATTAAATCAGATATATTATTGTGCTAGGACTCTAGATCTTTAAATTTTCTAATATGCTTGTGCTTAAATAATTCACCAAACAGCTTAAAACCCAAGATTATATCTCAAATTCAATAGATGTGAATCTCTCCCCTCCATTTGTAATAAAGAACAGATTAAAGATTTCACTAATGAAAATGATTGAGATTAATCCAGAAAAGCTAAGACAGACCTTTTCAATAAATAAGCCGGCTTTAGACACTGTTAATCTGATGAGGCTAGGGAGAGTTTAATTAAAAGTCTGTCTCTCATTTATCTAGTATTCAACAGTAAAATATAAACAGCTCTCTTTTAACATGATTTTTTTTCCTTTTGCTTTTCCTTTTCATTTCCTTTTTTTCTTTTTCCTTTTCCTTTTTCTATTGGTGCTGACTGGAAAAAAATATTTAAGTTTGAATATACAAAATGTTCCATCCACTCCATTTTTTTAGTAGTTGGTAAGAATCACAACTGTGAGGTACTGATGAAGACAACCTGCTCAGTGATTTTGCAGGGATTCTCAGGTGATATATGAGAATGCCATACATGTTTCAGTCAATGCTAAAAGGTATTTTAAAGGCTGTAACATTTAAAGTAATGAAATGGACTTTGTTATTTGGTCTCTAATTCAGCAATGTAGGTGGATGACATGTAGTAAGTAAACAAAAAAAGATAGCTACTACTATTATATGCAAATGCACATTGCTACCCTAGTTGGCAAGGTGAGAAACAAAAATATTTCCTAACTAATCCATGTTTTTCAAAAATTGTCAATTCTAGTTAAAAAGTACAAAGCCCAAGTTCTGATTGGCTAAACTGTCTAGCAGCTAATCACTACACTATGCACTTAACTACTAATCATTTATTTTAGTTTCATATAATATTATGAATTTTATGAATAACACATTGTAGACTCATGATAACACTTTCTAAATTTGAGAATTCCTGAAATTTTATGGAAAAAAACGTGTGAACTTAGTGTTCTTTTGTTTTAGGGACATAATATGTTTGCTTTTGGTGAAATTGACATCTTAGATATGACATGTTATACATTAAGGAAAATACTTATACAATAATTACAAATCTACTTTAGCCCTTTGACAAGTCAGGCATATAATACTAAAAACATATTTGTAATCTTTCTGATTGGAACTCTTTCTCCTGCTCAAATGCAAGTCTTCATACCATTTATACCATTAAAATCTCCATCCATTATCTCTTCTCTCTGTTACACCTTCTCTATCTTTATTTCTGCCACACTTTCTAAACTAGTACAAATGCTTAAGTACAAATTCATTAAAAAGCAAAAGCAATCTACAGTGCAAAGTATAACAAAAATGCTTCCTTAAAATTGTACCCTCACTAATTTATATGCTCTCTCTTCCCTTTTTCAGCCAATCTTCTTGACATGGTAATTTAAAGCCACTTCTCTCCTTCCTTTTTCATTCTCTTTATTTTTCTTATTCTTTCATGCTTAATCTACTGCAGTAAGGCCTCTTCCTCTGCCATACCACTGAAACTGCTGTCAAGAGTCACCAATGTCCTTGTGACTGACAAACAGGTAGGCATGTTTAACTATTGCATTTTGCTTCAAGTGACATGGTTGACTCTGACTTTGCAGTATTTGTGGCTTTCATGTCAGAGAGGACTATGTTGGTGGTTTTCTTCCCCTCTGGCTCTTAATTTTCAGTCTACGTCTCAGGCTCCTTATTTTCTGCTGTCCATTCTTTATGTTGTTGATATTCTTTTGGTCTTGTCTCATTTTATAAAATTTTACTAGACAAACTTATTCATGCTTTTGGTTTTGATCACACACATAAAAGTATGCTCAATATAGTCATTTGGAGAGCACGAAGACACTTCAAATTCCAATGAACACTTATTGACATTCGTTAATGGCATTGATACTAAAACCCAACTGCCATTTATTTCATTCATAATATATGCCAGGTTATATATATCCCCTTTCAATCTTCACAGTTTGCCATTTAGTAGATTATGATGAGTTTTAAATTTGATATTTCTGATAAAAATTGGAATAGTTAAGGCTTCATTATATGAGTTTAAAACATGAATGTCTATTAATATATGAAATACATTAAATTAAAATAGTAAGTATATTTTTAAAATATAAGATATAAATTAAAATACACTAAATTAAAATATAATATGAAATAAATTTCTTTTTTTTAAACTATTCTTCAACTGAAGTTTTGACTTTCTTTTTGACTGCAGGGAAAAATTACTTTTTTATTTTAAAGTTCGTTATATAAGGGCAAAAAGAAAGCTTCCCCTCCACTCTCTGAAAGTTCACTGAAAATGAACTGACAATAGATTAATAGGAGAAAAGGCATGTAGATGTATTTAACATGCATAGCATGAGAAAGCTACAGGAGAATGATTACCCAATAACCCAGTGGGGTACAGATGCTTATGTACCGTTCTTCAAAGGGGAGGAGAGATGGTGTGCAGCAGTACCTGATTTTAGGGGGAATGAATAGGCCCAATGTTTAGACAATGGTTAGTAAATAATTTTGGGGGGGGGAATTTAATTGGAACTGAAACCAGATAATAGTTTGGAACAAACTTCATCTGGGCTGTAAATGTAGTATTTAGCTTTTAGTCTCTTCCTTTGTGATATGAGTTTTCATATTCTCTGGCAATGAAATTTTAGACAAGGGATCAAAGGCAATTGTATTCCTCCTTGAGGGTTCAGTTTCTGTGCAGAGAAGGGAACTTCAGAGAACAGCCTAATACTGTGCTTTTTGTAAAGACAGAGGATTGAAGGGAGGGGAGAAGGAAGATCAGAGAGATCTTGAGGATGCTTCTTTAGTTTAACATTTTAAAGCACCATATTTGGGGTGTCATTTTCTGAGCCCCAACATTTTTTCTTTGCCTGTTTTTGTAATTGGTGCTTGTCTTACTACATTATCAAACCGTGACTACTGTGAAGGAATTTAATGAAAACTTCCATACGATTTATATGTATGTATGTATATATGTATCTAAGCTTCAGTGAGTGCTTAAATAGTAGACTCATTCCTCTATTTTCGAAGTAGAGTGTAAACCAATTTTTTTAAAATTGAATCATTCAAATAAATTAGTCTAATGTGTTTTGTCTAAACAATCTTTAAAAAACTGAGAGATATATTAGAATGTCTTCCATCAGTAGTTTGTTTTTAACATTAATCTTAATATTTCAAAGAAGGATTATAGTTTATCACTTAAAATATTTTATTGAGATTAAATTCATAAAACATAAAATTTACCATTTTAAAATGAAAAAGTCAAAAGCACTTAGTACATTCACAATATTGTACAGCTACTGTTCCAGCAAGTGTTAACAGCTCTTGGTACAGCTCTTAGTGTTAACAGCTCATGACCCAGGAAATAACTGGGCGGCACGTGGAGAGTCAGAGAACAGTCTTTATTTGGTCTGCACCCTCAGCCGTCTTCTGCTCTTCTGATTCCCCCCTTCCCCGGTCTCCTCCTGCTTTTATACCTTTGGCAGGACTCAAAAAGCGTCCAATCAGCAACAAGCATTAACATCCAATCAGCCACAAGCTATAACATTCAATCAGGAACAAGCTTTAACATCCAATCAGGAACAGTGGGATTCAAAAAGTACCCAATCAGGATCATGCGAGCAGTGTGGCCGGAGGACGGGAGCAGGCAGCCAAGCACCGAGCTTGGGTCCCAACCAGATGAGGCCCGGCACCAGCAGTGCACACCCGCACACCCGCCCACTGCTGCCTCCAGCCAGCTCCACACAGCACCAGCCTGTAGGGATGTGGAGCGACAGGGAGGCAGCGAGTGGCTGTGTCCCAGTGCCCGACGGTTTTCCCCATCACTACCACTTCTCGTTGCAAGATATTTCTGCCACATCAAAAGGAAACCACATTCCCATTTAGCAGTTGCCTACCATTTTACCACAGCCACCACCAAGGTCCTTGGACCACCAATTTGTTTCCCATGATTATACTTTCACCTATTCTGAATATTTCATATAAATGCAATAATACAGTATATGACTTTTATGTGTGGCTTTTATAACTTAACATTTTTTGAGGTTCATCTAAATTGGAGCATGTATCAGTATCTAATTCATTTTTTGTGGCTGAATAATATTTTATTGAATATATAAACCAAAACTGGTTTATCCAATTCACTGATGGACATTTGAGTTGTTTCCATCTTGGACAATTGTGAATAATGAAGTGAACATGTATGTACATGTATTTGTCTGAGTATCTGTTTTCAATTATTTTAGGTATATCCCTGAGACTTATAATTATTGAGTCATGTGATAATACTATTTAACTTTTGTTTCTTTTTTTTTTATTTTAGCATATTATGAGGGTACAAATGTTAAGGTTACATGGAGACTGCTAAACTAGTTTTTGTAGCAACTGAATCATTTTACATTTTTTCAGGGACATACAGTGTTCCACATCCTCAAAAACAATTATTGTTTTCCATTAAAAAATAAAATTCGTAGTGGGTTGAAGTGGTACCTCATTAAAGTTTTGAATTGTATTGTTCTAATGACTAGTGCTATTGAGCATCTTTTCATATGCTCATTAGCCATTTTTGTATCTTTCATGGATAAATGTCTATTCAAGTCCCTTTTTCATCTTTTAATTGTGTTGCATATCTTTTATTGTTGAATAATAAGAATTTTTATAAAAACTAGATTCTAGTTTCTTAGATTCATGGTTTGCAAATATCTTCTCTTATTCTGTAGGTTGTCTTTTCGCTTTCTTGATAATGTCCTTTGACATACAAAATTTTAAATTTGATAAAATCCAATTTATCTGCATTTTTTTCTTTTGTTGTTTTTTGTCTTGGTGTCATCTCTAAGAACCATTGACATTTCCAATGTCCTGAAAATTTACCCATATGTTTTTGATAGTCTTAGTTCTTATATTTAAGTCTTAGATCCATTTTGAGTTGTCTTTTTATATAATGTGAGATATGGGTTCAACTTTATTACTTCGCTTGTGCATATTTATTATAGCTGTTTCAACACCATTTATTAAAGAAACTGTTCTTTTCCCATGGAATGATCTTGGCATACTTGTTGAACATCATTTGACCATAGATACATAGGTTTACTTCTGAATTCTATTTCATCAGTCTATATGTCTGTCCTTATACCAGTACTACTCTAAGACAATGTTTCATCAATTATCTCTAAATATTTTCATTCTCAAAGTCATATTATTTTGTACTATCAAAATCAGAATATTTTTAACATAATATCATCAGTCTGGGATTCGGGGCCGTATAAAACATCTTGCAATGCAAATTGACTAATCCTTATAAGATATATTAACGGTATTAAGTTTTAACAACAAAAAGACTAGTGTATTTTGATCCCCTTAAACATTTTGCTTTTTTTCCTTTATCTTGTATCTTGAGAACTAATAGATCACCATTTAAAAGTTTACTGAAAACCAAGTCAAGAGAAATAAAATTGCAAATAACTTTAATACCAGACTGTTGCTCCTAAGTGGGTTTAACTTTTAGGAAACTAAGCAGATTTATGCCATTAGACTCTTTGCTTGCTATGTAAAATGAAAGCTCTAATTAGAAATGCAGGATCTCATTTTGACTTTTAGCTTTACTAATGAATTCCAGTTTAAATATTGACCCTCTAGGATGCTCTATGAGGTATAAGAAGAAAGGAAGGGATTTTTGAATAGAAAGAGGTTCTCTGATTACTGGACAACTACCATTTATGTAAATATAGAGGGACATGAACCTTTAAAACAAGAAGCCCAATAGTGATTATCTCCTGTTGTGCTAAAATATGGTTCTTAAGAAACAACTACATGTCTGGCAAATAAATAGAATTCAATGATATTCTGTAAACCATAGTTTATCTGTTGTTTAAATAGCTATGTATCCTTTTTAGCCTGATTTTCCCCCCATATTATCATTAATCGAAAATGGATAGGTATGAAAGGATTTAAAATGCCTTCTGGCCCATCAAAGACTATATATACATTATGCTAACAGATTTAAAGCATATATTTAGACAAGGTACATTGTATTGCCTCTGATTTCTTGAAATTAATGGCACATGGATGATATGTATGAATCATCATTAGCCAGAAAATGCCTTCATTTTGAATTTCATATACCCAGAATATTGTGAATAAATAGGTGTTGAATATGCATGCATACAGAAAACATGCCTTGTCCTGACGCATTTTCCTATAAGAAAAGTAAGGAATGATAAAGTGCCACCTAATTCTACTTTCTCTACTTATAACGCAATTGTAAATGACTTTAGTGTTTCAAATATGAAAGCTGCTGAATGAATCAATCTTTTTGGAATGCACTGAGGGAAATCTATTTTCCCTTTTTGTTATTATAATTATATAAAACCCACATTATCAGATAGAAGAAATATGTGGTAAATCTCTGAGTTTGGCACTATGAAGTTATAAGCAGGACACGGCCTTTAGACAGCTGCTTAGTCTATGCAGAGAGAGTCCTCTGCTTAAACATACAATGTTGAAGAAATCAGTCTCCACAAAGCTATAGATTGCTTTTTTGACAATATTATATTTACTTCTCAATCATATAAAACTTTTCATTATCAACTGGTATAAATCCTAAAGATATTTTGTCTAAATCCCTCATTTTAGAGCTGAAGAAAGATGGTTAAGAAGTGGTCAAGTTATTTGATTGTGTGCAAGTGCCAAGACTAGCATTTTCATTTCTTAACTCCCAGTCCAGTAATCACTCTAACAAACCATGGAAATAACATTTTATCATAAGGGCACATAAAATAGAATGTGAATTTTCACTGGAAAAGCTTAAGAAAACTTGAAAAAATATTGTAGGATAAATTTATGAGTCACTTAAAACATATATGTTTCAATTTAATTCATTTGAAAGGATTTTAAAAGGTAGATGTTGTTTTCATTTCAAACTATTATTTTCTTCATTCATATTTTTAAGTTCCTAAATGTAAGCATATCTAATATTATACATCCTTATCTTCCTTTTATGGTGGTAGAAAGTTTACTAAATGTCAGTTATGTCAACCACCATTAGTTACAGTTTTTCTAAGATTTCTAAGGCGTAATAATATGCCCATTATACAACTGAAGAAATGCCCTCAGAGAGATTAAGAAACTTGATCAATATTGTTTTCCTAGTAAGTGATATAATCGGGACATTAATCTTTGTCTAAGATTTTTTCAAGACTTTCTTTTGATATTGTTACCTACATTTTAATACTCTATTCTTGTTTTCATGACTTTTATACCTGGGCTTACAAGGTATCATGTGAATACAAGATTTCTACAATCAATGGATGTATTTGCCTTTACTACTGCACATTAAATCTTACAAATATTTCAGCAGGACTTTGAATATATTTTGTGGGTCAAATTTAATCTTTTCACCTCAGTAAAGAGGAAATTCATCTTTTCAGTTGCTCAGGAAAAAAAACTTGCACTTTAATTTGGTCTTTCTCACTTTATCTTCACCACACACATTCATTCTATCAGAAAATACCCTTGACACCACCCTCAATGTGCATTCAGTATCCAACCACTTCTCATCCCTTTCACTGCTACAACAGCAAAAACAGATACCATCATCTCTCACTTGAATCATTCCAATGGTCTCCAATCTCCTGAGTGGTCTCAAGACTTCAGTTCTGGCTTACACTGAATCTATTACTAAAACAACCAATAGAGGTATCTTTTTAAAAGGTAAATCTTGCTCTCTACACTTCTGATAAAGGTCTAATAACAAGAATCTATCTAGAACTCAAAAGAATTAACAAGAAAAAATCAAACAACCCCATCAAGAAATGGGCAATGGAAATGAACAGAAACTTCTCAAAAGAAGACAGAATAATGGCCTGCAAACATATTTAAAAAATGCTCAACATCTCTAATCATCAGAGAAATGCAAATCAAAACCACAATGAGATATCACCCAGCCCCAGTGAGAATGGCCTGTATCAAGAAATCCCAAAACAACAAATGCTGGTGAGGATGTGGAGAGACAGGAACACTCTTACGCTGCTGGTGGGACTGAAAATTAGTGCAACCTTTGTGGAAAAGAATTTGGAGATATCTCAAAGAGCTAAAAATAGAAATACCATTTGACCCAGCAATAGCATTATTAGGCATCTACCCCAAAGAGCATAAGACATTCTATTATAAAGACATCTGCACCCGAATGTTTATGGCAGCACAATTCACTATTGCAAGGATGTGGAAACAACCCAAGTGCCCGTCAATTCATGAGTAGATAATTAAAATGTGTTATATGTTCACAATGGAATACTACTCAATTCTAAGAAATGACAGTGAGCTAGCACCGCTTATACTATCCTGGATTAAGCCTAAACCCATTATCCAAAGTGAGGCGACACAAGATCAGGAAAATGGGCTCCGCATGTACTCGCCATCAAATTGGTACTGACTGATTAAAACTATGGTGCTCAAATGGTGGTAGTGTTCACCAGGGATTCAGGGGTTGTGGGGGTAGACCCACATCTTAGGGATGTGGTGAGGATTGTGGAGGGGAAGGGCATACCTCTAACCCTTCCTAGGGAGAGGCAAAGATATAAAATGTAACCAAAATGTCAAAAAAGAAAAAAAAAATTTATCGGGTGTAGGGCAGTGGGAGCGGGGAGGAGGGGATGGGTGTATACTTACATAATGAGTGTGATGCACACCACCTGGAGGATGGACACGCTTGAAGCTCTGACTCATGGGGGGAGGGGTGGCAGGGGCAATATATGTAACCTTAACAACATTTGTACCCCCTTAATATGATGAAATAAAAAGAAAATAAATTTTTTAAAAAAAGTTAATCAAATGATATCTCTCTTCACTTGAATCCTCCCAGTCACTTTCCATTTCACTTGGAATAAGAAGTGAGAAACCTTAGCATGGCCTGCTAAGATCCACATAAAATGGACCCAAGCCTCATACACACATGGATAGACACTCACACATTTCTGACTTCATCTCTCATCTTCCTCTTTAACACTCTTCCCCAGTCGCTATGCCTTTGTTCTTTTCTCAAATCAACCAGAAGTATGCTTCTGCATCTGAACATTCATAATTACTGTTTCCTTGGCTTGGAAATTTTCCTTTCGATGTATGCATTGCTAGCTCCTGCCTCACTTCAGCTCTCTGGTAATATCAACTTCTCAATGTGGTTATCTTTGAACACCTTATTTAATATTGAAATCAATTATTTAGCTTGGGTCATCCAGAAGAATGTTCCATGAATTATCTATGTTAAGGGAACAACTTGTTTAAATTCTTACATGATTCATCTTTTTATCTCTGACTGCTTTTAAGATTTTCTCATTATTTCTGGTTTTAAGTAATTTGATTATAACATGCCTTATGTAATTTCCTTCATTTTCATTTTGTTTTGTTTGTGTGCAGTTTTTTGAACTTCTCATATATGTTTATAGTTTTCATCAAATTTGGAATATTTTAGCCATTATTTTTTCAAATATTTTTCTACTCCCCTCTATCCTTTGATGATTTTAATTACACGTATATTAGGAAACCTGAAATTGTTTCATAGCTTACCAATGCTCTGTTCTCTTTTCATGTTGTCCTTTTTATTCTATGTTTCATTTCCAGTGGTTTCCCTTAATATGGTCAGCAAGTGCTCTAATATTTTCTTCTGCATTGTTTTGTCTGTTGTTGATACTATCCAGTGTATTTTTGATTTAGAAATTATATTTTTTGTCTCTAAAATTTGATTTGTGTTTTTAAAAATATTCTCTGTTGTTAACATCTCATGCTTTCTTCTACCTTCTTGAACTAACAGATATCATTATAATAACTTTGTTAGTTTTCTTATCTACTAATTATATCACTTGCATCATTTCTGTTTCAGTTTTGATTGATTGTTTTTTATTTTCCTGCTTATTTTCATGCCTGTTGATTTTTCATATGTTGAAAGATATTCTATAACATATTCTTTTGAATGCTGGATATTTTGTAATTTTTTAAGCACAGTTGATTTTTGTTTTGGGACACAATTAAGGTCCCTGGAAACAATATAACCCTTTCAACCCTTACTTTCCATCCTTGGAAGAGCAGGGCAAGAGCCCTCTTTAGGTTTAATATTCTTACCCACTAAAGAGGCAATAGACTTCTGAGTGCTCTACTTGACGCTCCACATATTTGCAAGTTGTTTCTATATTTGCTAGTGAAATGCAAACTATTACAAGTCACATGAACTCTGGTAATTATTCCAGTCTCTCCTTTCTGCTATATCCTCTCAACACCTTCTCCCTTCTTTGGACACAAGTATTCACAGATATTTGCTGATAAGTACCATGTGAAGTCAGAAACAAATTCTTTGCAGGTCTCCTGAGCTTTCTCTCTGTGCAAAAATCTCCTATCCATACAGTTCTCTCTTATTGCAGAGATCTATTATGTGAATTTTGAATGCCTTTGTCACCTGAAAAATCTCACCTCAACTCCAAGAGACTTCTTGTTCTGATTGGATTAACCATCGGTGGCCTGACACTTTCTCTAGGCATTTAGTTGGGGAAATGGTAGGGCTCACATTGTTTGTTTTTTTCTTTCACATTACTATTTTTTTTTCTTTCATATAATTTGTTATCCAATATTTGGAATCTATTTTTTTAATATATAGTTTGCCAATTTGTTGAAATGCTTAAGGCAGGAGATTAAATCCAGTTCTTGTTATTTTACCATGGTGTGGAAGTCTGAAACCATGATCAAATTTAAATTTATATTGTAATAGATGTTGTGAGTCACCTTGAGACAATGGTCTATCCAAGTTTCTTTCTACTTTATTTTATATTAACTAAAATAAAGGTATCACATATATACTAAAGAAGCTGATTCCTTTAAGAGAGGGAGAAGGTCTTCAGCCTCAGGCACCTAACAGATATGGAAGGCTTTTCACTATAATTTGTGTGGAAGTAAATGTTCTTAGCTCAAGTCTGTATAACAATTTGAAAATGCCCTGGGGCAGATCTACCAATTTAAGAATATCCAGATCAAATTATTCTTTAATTTTGATAGAAAATGTGCAGACACAGAAAGAAACTCTGTCAATATTTATTATGTTAGTACAGTTGTTAGTGGAGACATTTTACCCCAGTCTATTTACAACAATTGTCTATCCTAGCATACTTCCCAAATTTAAAATGCTACCTCTAATAATCCTTTCTCTGGGCCACAACCCAATATATTGTATTTTTTAATTTTTTTTTATTTCAGCATATTACTGAGATACAAATGTTTAGGGTACGTATATTGCCTTTGCCCCACCCAAGTCATAGCTTCAAGCATGTCCCATTAGGGACACCCATTAGGTGTGAACATACCCATATCTTCTTTCCCCCTCCCATCTGCCCAACATCTGATGAATGTTGTTACTATATGTGCACTTAAGTGTGGATCAGTTAATAACAATTTGATGGTGAGTACATGTGGTGCTTGTTTGTTCATTCTTGGGATACTTCACTTAAGTAGAATGGGTTCCAGCTCTATCCGGGATAATACAAGAGGTGCTAGATTACCATTGTTTTTTGTGGCTGAGTAGAACTCCATGTTATACATATACCACATTTTATTAATCCACTCATGTATTGATGGACACTTGGGTTGTTTCCACATCTTTACAATTTTGAATTGTGATGCTATAAACATTCTAGTACAGATGTTTTTGTTATAGAATGTCTTTTGTTCCTTTGGGTATATACACAGTAATGGGATTGCTGGGTCAAATGGTAGTTCTACTTGTAGCTCTTTGAGGTATCTCCATATTACTTTCCACAGAGGTTGTACTAGTTTGCAATCCCACCAGCAGTGTAGGAGTGGTCCTATCTCTCCACATGCGCACCATTTATTGTTTTCGGACTTTTTGACAAAGGCCATTCTCACTGGAGATAAGCAATACCTCATTGTGATTTTGATTTGTATTTCACTGATGATTAGAGATGTTGAGCATTTTTTTTCTATGTATGTTGGCCATTAGTATGTCTTCTTTCGAAACGTTTCTGTTCATGTCCTTTGCCCACTTTTTAATAGGGTTGCTTGATTTTTTCTTGCTGATTTTCTTGAGTTCTATATAGATTCTAGATATTTTGTTTTCTTTCAGGCAGACAACAAATATTCTTTTTTTCTTTTCTTACTTCTTTTTCTTTCTTTCTTTATTATTTCTGGTAAAGTAAATCATATTGTATTACCTCCCTGATGAAACCCATTCAGAATCTTCCTAATTTCACTTACAATAAAATCCAGAATATTATCAGAGATTAAGACCCTACATTATCTGTCTGCTTACTTCAATGACCTTATATGTTATCCCTCTTATTATGTGTATCTTCTTTTAAATTAACTGTTTTTTAATGCTACCATTATGTCTCCTTGTTTGATTATTCTACTTGTCTGTATTATAAATGTGTAATTGCCTTGGGTTTTACAGTATGCATCTTTAACTTATCACCATTTCCCTTGAAGTAATACTATTCCACTTCCAATATAACATAAGAAACTGACAGCACTATATTTCCACTTCACTTCTTCCCACTTTTGTGCTATTTTTAAAAGAAGTACTTCAGGAAAAAGAAAAATATTTCCAGATAGAAATCTAGATCAACACAAGAAAATGAAGAGTACTAGATATGATAAATATGTGGATAAATTTAAATTATATTTGTGTAATTTAAAAATATTTTAAAGGTAATTGTTTAATAGTAATAAAATAACATTTTCATGTAACCTTACTCACTCTACTTTGCATATATGTCGGCCTACATTTAATTGCATCAACATGGCAAGAATGTCCTACTTTAGGCTTAACTGGACTGTTCTTTTTTCCTGGAGATACAGTATCAACACCTGATGCACAAACCCTCATTCATATTTTTCTGGCTAACTTTTCTGTTTCTAATGTCTCAGGCTAGATATCCTCTCCACAAAAGACCTTTTACAACTTATCTAATTTAACTAACACCCCTACTCAGTATTCTTTATTTCCACAATATCCTCATTTTTCTTTTTCACAATTGTAACTCTGTGTTTGACTTGACTCTTACTTTTAAAAATGTGTCCCCATTCATTTTATAAGTTCCGTGGCTGTAGGAAAAATGATTACAATATTGATCATTATATTCCCAGAATCTAAACAGTGTCTGTGATTTACTCATTGAGTAATCATGGAATATATACAGGATATACTTAGAAAATTTTTTTCTTTTAAGTTGGTTTTCCTATTAAGCCATGCTTACAAGAGTCCTGGAAAGAAATGTTGTAACCTTCTGTACATTATGCAAGGAGTTATGTGATGTTATTCAGATTCTCTTTACTTTCTGTTGTGTTCTAGCTACAAAATAAGCATTACAAAATAGGACAATACATTTTGTTTTTACCATGTTTTCAGGACCTAGAAGAAAAGTTACCATATCACTTTTTTAAAAACCCCTTGAGCTTCTTTGAAGTGACCCTGTCAACATCTCTCAGTGTTTCAGGACTTAAAGTTATTTTTTGATCTGTTGCCAAAGGAAGCATCACTGGGATTTATACTGGCAACTTCTTTAAAAAATATATACAGAACATTTTTAAAATAAGGTGTACCTTGGAGCAATTCAAATCATTGTTACTTGAAATGAAAAGGCTATATGCTGATATGTCATTATATTTATTTTTGGCACTAATAATGTGTAAGGGTTGACAGTCAACTGCCTAGTTAACATCCACAAGGGGATGTCAATGGACATTGTATCCACATAGTCACAAGTCAATGTAGTTTTTAGTTTGTTGCAGATTGTTTTATATATATATATATAAAACATGAAATCCATAACACAGAAAGAGCTTAATAAAACATTTACCAAGATATATAACAAAAAGGCAATTGCTAAGTCTATTAATTGCTTTCTCTAAATAAATTGTGTTTCTATAGCCGTTATTTTTGCTGGTATATGTTTTGTTTTTTAATTTATTTATATACTTTATTTTATTTATTTATTTTTAAAGAAAGGCAGACTGCCACATGCAGCGCCTCATTTGGATGTGTCTGGAGTCTTGGAAGCTTGACTACCCTACATTCTCCTACAAATGGACCTTGAGAGCTTGTTTGGAGGTTCTAGCAGAGGAGCGCAGCTACTCGTATACCCTTGACCGAAGACTGGTCCTCCTCTAGCAGGGAAGGTCGTCCTCTTGGACAGTGCGTGCAGCTTGGGGAGGGACGCACATGGAGCTGTGAGGGAGGAAGAGGACACCCACCTAGCCAGCCAGATCAGCTGAATCAACCCTGACAATCAATGGGGTGACTTCTTGCACACACAAATACACATGAATGCACATTATATTTCATGAAGCAATCAGATTTGAGATTATAGCAATTATTAATAAATATCTCAATTGAATTTTTTGAGTTCAACAAGCAGGAACCCAAATTAACATAGATTTGAAACCATATGAGACAAATCAGGAAAACATTCTAATATTTTCTGTACCTGGCTGTTGATATTATACCATTTTTACATGTATACATTGCATGCAAAGTTTCTTCAAACTAGACTCCATTATTTCTACTTAAGAACATTTTTTTATCACTTAGAATTCTCTGAAAAATTTATCTACCAAAGGGAACTTAATCTAAATCAATGTACAATTTGGTATTCTGGAAAACCATCTCATTGTGGAAAATACATTTTGAATTAATTAATGAATTACCTAAATTATTAGTAAGATTGAAATCTGGAAACATGGAAAGATTTAGAATTAAATGCAAACTTCAAAGGAGGAAAAATCAGAACTGAAATAAATTATATCTCTTGGTAGTATAGTATATTATTTATAATTTTGAAACTCTATTGGGAATGCACCAAATATAGCCAAAAATGTTTGTAAAATTTATGCAATCATTAATGTAGGTTTAATTTCCTATAACTTATATAGAGAATGTGGGAGTATGGCTATTAGGCATGGAAAACAAGTAGAGAATATAATTTTTCTGGAATAAATAAAAAACTTAACATTGCAAATAAAAGTCAAATTATGTATATTGAATATCAAATTATCAATAGTTCTGAAGGGACAGTTTTTGTCATATCTTAATATACAGAAATGTTGAAATTTCAGAATTGAAAATAAATAAAACATGACCCCAGCTAGCTTTATTTGTACACTTTAAAAGTTATAAGGACAGACTTAAACCTAAAGCATGAAGCTATAAGAATTATAGAATTAATGTTCAAAAAAACTTATAGACATCAGCCTAGACAAAGAATTTATGAAGAAGACCCCAAAAGTACTCACCATCAAATTGATATTAACTGATACTTAAGTGCATATATAGTAATAACATTATCAGATGTTGGGCAGCTGGGAGGGGGAGGAGGGGATGAGTATATACCCATCTAATGGGTGTGGTGCACACCATTTGGGGGATGGACATGCTTGAAGCTCTGACTCGGGTGAGGCAAAGGCAATATACATAACCTAAACATTTGTATCCCTGTAATATGCTGAAATACAAAAATAATAAAAAAGCAATTACATCTCTTTTTTTAAATTTATTTTTATTTTTTTTTTAATTCAGCATGTTAAAAAAAAAAAGAAGTAACACATCTTAGAAGTAACTTCAAGGCAGTTTTGTCAAAGATTATGAGGTACTAAATGTACTTTAGCAACATTTTTAAAAGAGAAAAACCCAAGACATTATTTTTGTTCTACTGAAGAATACAATAAATATGTTACATTTCTTAATCTTACTATACAAAGTTAATTTCACTAATTACACAAGCAAATATGCAAATAGGGCTAGTGAAACTGACACAGCAAAGAATAATGAATTGAGGGAAATTAAGCCTTTTGATATAAGCTTGCAATACAGGATTTTACTATCTGCTTCACAGTTTTTATAATAATAAAGTTACAATTCCTTTCACTATTCGGTAAAAACAAAAGCAATGACAGCAAAAACAAAAATAAATAAATGGGATCTCATCAAATTAAAAAACTTCTGCATAGCCAAGGAAACAGTCATAAGAGCACTTAGACAACTTGCAGAATGGGAGAAAATATTTACATACTATACATCTGATAAAGGCCTGATAACTAGAATCTGCAAAGAACTCAAGTAAATCAGCAGGAAAAAAAATCAAACAACCCCATAAACAAGTGGGGGACAAAAACATGAACAGAAACTTTTCAAAAGAAGATAGACTAATGGCCAACAAAAATATGAAAAAATGCTCAACATTTCTAATCATCAAGGGAGATGCAAATCAAAACCACAATGAGATATTACTTAACTCCACTGACAACTGTTTTTTTTGTTTTTTTTTTATTTTTTTTTTTTT
>VBSM01002608.1:72943388-72963552 GCA_008086735.1 Cheirogaleus medius | reverse complement strand
GAACTGGAGACCATTCTTCTAAGTGAAGTATTACAAGAATGGAAAAACAAACACGACATGTACTCACCAGTATATTAGATATAATCATTCAATACTTACGTGCACATATGGAAATGACACTCATCAGAAATCAAGCAGGTAAAAAGGGTGAGGAGTAGACAGGGAAATGCACACCTAACAGGTACAATGCACATTATCTGGATGACAGGCACACATAACTTTGACTCAAACAGTACAAAAGCAATTAAAATAACCAAAATGTTTGTACACTTGTAATATTCTGAAAAAAAAATTTAAAAAGAAAATAAAAGTTAAAACGTTCTTTAAACAATTTTATTCCTTATGTAATGCATACCTTTAATTAATAATACATTTCTAAAACACAGCATCTGGCTATCAAAAACCTTGAAAGATTTAATCAGCAGAAACAACAAAACAAAAAGACATTCTCTGTCCCAGGTCACAAGAATTTCTTTCTTAAATATTTTTTTCTTCTATTTTTTTTGTTTCAGCATAATATGGGGGCACAAACATTAAGGTTACATATATTGCCCTTGTCTCTCCTCACCCCTCCAATCAGAGCTTCAAGCATGTCCATCCCCCAGACGGTGTGCATCACAATCACTATGTATGTATATACCCATCACCTCCTCCACCCTCCCACCTGCCTCACACACGACACGTTTGTTTTTCTTTTTTTCTTAATATTTTGGTTACATTTTATATCTTTGCCTCTCCCCAGCAAGGGTTAGAGGTAATGCCCTTCCCCTACACAATGCTCACCACATCCTTCAGATGTGGGTCCACCCCTCCAACCCCCAAATCTTTGGTGAAGACCACCATCCTTTGAGCATCATAGTGTTAATTAGTCAGTACCAATTTGATGGGGAGTATATGTGGAGCCCATTATTCTGATCTTGTGTCACCTCACTTTGGACAATGGGCTTAAGCTCAATCCAGGATAATATAAGCGGTGCCAGCTTGCTGTCGTTTCTTAGAATTGAGTAGTATTCCATTGTGAACATATAACACATTTTAGTAATTCACTCATGAATTGATGGACACTTGGGTTGTTTCCACATCCTTGCAATAGTGAACTGTGCTGCCATAAACATTCGGGTGCAGATGTCATTATAATAGAATGTCTTATGCTCTTTTGGGTAGATGCCTAATAATGCTATTGCTGGGTCAAATGGTATTTCTATTTTTAGCTCTTTGAGATATCTCCAAATTCTTTTCCAAAAAGGTTGCACTAATTTTCAGTCCCACCAGCAGTGTAAGAGTGTTCCTGTCTCTCCACATCCTCACCAGCATTTGTTGTTTTGGGATTTCTTGATACAGGCCAATCTCACTGGGGTTGGATGATATCTCATTGTGGTTTTGATTTGCATTTCTCTAACGATTAATGATGTTGAGCATTTTTTAATATGTTTGCTGGCCATTATTCTGTCTTCTTTAGAAAAGTTTCTGTTCATTTCAGTGGCCCATTGTTGATGGGATTGTTTGATTTTTTCTTGTTAATTATTTTGAGCTCTAGATAGATACTTGTTGTCAGACCTTTATCAGAAGTGTAGAGAGCAAATATTTTCTCCCATTCTGTAGGTCATCTATTTGCTCTAATGATAGTTTCCTTGACTGTGCAGAAGGTTTTTAATTTGATCAGGTACCATTTGTTTATTTTTGTTGCTGCGGTGATTGCTTTGGGGATCTTCTTCAAGAATTATTTGCCTAGCCCAATGTCTAAGAGGGTTATCCCAACCTCTTCTTCTAGGATTCTTAAGGTTTCATGCCTTAGGTTTAAATCTGTTATCCATCTTCAATGGATTTTTGTGAGAGGTGAGAAGAGGGGATCCAGATTCATTCTTCTGCATGTAGCTATCCAGTTTTCTCAGCACCATTTATTGAAGAGAGATTCTTTTCCCCATTGTATATTTTTGTCTGCTTTACCAAAGATTAGGTTACCATATGCAGATGGTCTCATCTCTGGAATCTCAGTACTATTCCAAGTATCGATGCTTCTGTTGTTTTGCTAGTACCAGGCTGATTTAATTATTATTTCTTTATAGTATAGTTTGAAGTAAGGAAGACTAATGCCTCCCAGTTTGTTCTTTTTGCTTAAGATATCTTTGGCTATACAAGGTTTTTTCTAGTTCCATACAAAGTGCAGAATTGTTTTTCTAGATCTGTAAAGAATGATGGTGGTACTTTGAATGGAATTGCATTAATTCTGTAGATGATTTTAGGTAATATTGACATTTTTATGATATTGATTCTACCAATCCATGAACAAGGTAGATTTTTCCATCTGTTTAAATCATTTGTGATTTCTTTTTTTAGTGTTTCATAGTTCTCCTTGTATAAGTCTTTCATATCTTTCATTAAATATATTCCTAGATATTTAATTTTTTTAGGGCTATAGTAAAAGGTATTGCATTTTTTATTTGAGTATCGGCTTGACGGTTCTTGGCATATATGGATGCCTATGATTTGTGTATATTGATTTTTTAACCTGAGACCTTACCAAATTCACTTATCAAATCTAGGAGTCTCTTGGATGAATCTATGGTGTTTTCTAAGTATAATATCATATTATCAGTGAAGAGGGAGAGTTTCATCTCATCTGCACCCACTTGGATGCCATTAATATCCCTCTCTTGCCTGATTGCTATAGCTAGGACTTCGAGCACTACGTTGAATAGAAGAGGAGATAGCGGGCATGCTTGTCTAGTTCCAGATCTAAGTGGGAATGGTTTCAGTTTTTCCTCATTGAATATGATATTGGACATGGGTTTGTCATAAATGGATTTGATAATTTTAAGGTATGAGCTGCCTATGCCTATTTTGTTAAGAGTTTTTATCATAAAGGTGTGTTGGACTTTGTCAAATGCTTTTTCTGTATCTATTGAGAGAATCATATGGTCTTTGTTCTTGTTTTTATTTATGAGGTGGATTGCATTTATAGATTTGCATATGTTGAACCAGCCTTGCATCCCTGGAATAAAGCCCACCTGGTCATGGTGAATTATTTTTTGATGTGCTGCTGAATTCTGTTTGCTAAAATTTTGTTAAGGATCTTTGCATCTATATTCATGAGGGATATTGCTCTGTAATTTTCTTTTTTTGTTGTGTCCTTTCCTGGCTTTGGTATCAAGGTGATATTGGCTTCATAGAATGAGTTAAGAAGGATACCATCCTTCTCAATATTGTGGAATAATTTCTGCAGCACAGGTATGAGTTCATCTTTGTATGTTTGGTAAAACTCTGAAGTGTAGCCATCTGGTCTGGGACTTTCTGTTTGGGGAGGCTGTTAATTACTGCTCCAATTTCTGCATTTGAGATTTGTCTATTCAGGAATTCTGTTACCTCCTGGGTGAACTTAGGGAGGTTGTATGAATCCAGAAATTTGTCCATTTCTTCCTCGTTTTTTAATTTGTGGGCATATAGTTTTTTACAGTAGTCAAACATAATGTTTGTATTTCTGTGGTGTCTTCTATGACCTCCCCTTTTTCATTTCTTATTGAGTTAATTAGAGTCCTTTCCCTTTGGTTTCTTGTCAATCTAGCAAGAGGGCTATCAATTGTGTTTATCTTTTTGAAAAACCAGATTCTGGTATTGTTGCACTTCCATATAATTCTCTTGTTCTCCATTTTATTTAGTTCTGCTTGATCTTAGTTATTTCTTTTCTTCTACTGTGATTCAAATTGCTTTGCTCTTCTTTTTCCAATTCCTTGAGTCTATTCATTAGGTCATCAGTATCTAATCTTTTTGTTTTTTGAATGTGAGCATTTAGTGCTATTAGTTTTCCTATGAGGTATGCTTTTGCTGTATGCCACAGGTTTTGGTACCATGTGTCGCTGTTATCATTTTGTTCGAAGACACTCTTGATTTCCCTCTTAATTTCATCCTAAACCCAATAATTATTCAATAATAGATTGTTCAGTTTCCATGATTTTGTGAAGCATTGAGTGTTTCTATTGGAATTGAACTCTAGTTTTATACCACTATGATCAGAGAAGACACGTGGTATAATTTCTATATTCTTGAATTTTTGAGATCTGATTTGCGGCCTAGTATCAATTTTGGAGAAGGATCCATGGGCTGCTGAGAAGAATGTAAATTCAAATTTATTTGGGTGGAATGCTCTGTAGAGATCTTTCAGACCTATTTTATCAAGAGCTTTGTTTGAGCCCTTTATTTCTTTGCTTATTTCTGTTTGGAAGATCTATCCATTTTATTCAGTAAAGTGTTGAAGTCCTCTGCCTTATGGCTGTATTGTTTAACATGCTCTTTAGGTCATACAAAGTTTGCTTTAGGTAATTAGGTGCTCCTGCATTGGGTGCATAAATATTAAGAATTGTTGAATCTTCTTGTTGGATCTTCTCTTTCACCATTATAAAGTGGCCCTCTTTATCCTTTTTTACTTTTGCTATTTTAAAGCTTATGTTATCTGCAAATAATATAGCTACCCTTGCTTTCTTTTGACTTCCATTTGCCTGGATGATAGTTTTCCATCCCTTGACCTTCAGCCGGAAGGCATCTTTGTGAGTTAGATGTGTTTCCTGTAGACAGCAGATACTAGGCTTGTGGATTATTATCTACTCTGCCAGTCTATGCCTTTTCAGAGGACAGTTAAATCCATTTACATTTATTGAGAGGATTGAAATTGGAAGAATATTTCCATTTATATTGTTGGGTTAAGTCCTGTTGATTTGCCTTGCTCCTTGAGCCATTATGCAGTTCAAGTTCTAGCCTTTTATTCTTTGAAGATTTTACTTTGAGGAGTGTCTATTGCCCTGTTCTGTGTGGAAGGCATATCTGATAACTCCCTTTAGGACTAGTCTTGTCTTTGCAAATTCCTTCAGTGATTGCTTGTCTGAGAAGGACTTTATTTCTCCCTCATAGATGAAACTTAATTTTGCTGGATAAAGAATTCTAGGTTGGGCTTTATTCTGTTTTAGAAGATTAAGGATAGGCACCCAATCCCTCCTGGCTTGTAAGGTTTCAGATGAGAATTCTGCTGTTAGTCTGATAGGCTTACCTTTATAGGTCATCTGGTGTTTTCATCTCACTGCACGGAGGATTGTTTCTTTCACATTTACTTTGGTCAGCCTAATAACCACGTGACAAGATGATTGCCTTTTCACGTTGAGTCTCCCAGGAGTTCTTTGTGCTTCTTGTATTTGGATATCAAGATTTCTAGCCAGGCCTCACATATTTTACTCCAGTATTCCAGGAAATAAATTTTCCAGCCCTTGTGGATGTTCCCCTTCCCCTTCTGGTATCCCAGTCAATCTGAGATTTGGCTTTTTTACATAATCCCACACTTCCCGTAAACTTTGGTCTTGTCTCTTGTTTCTGTGTTCCCTTTCTTCTTCTGATTTGTTTAGCACATAGGCATAATCTTCCAGCTCTGAGATTCTTTCCTCTGCATGGTTCGTCATCTTCTTGATTATTTCCACTGTATTATGGACTTACTTAATTGTTTCCTTCATTGCCAGAATTTCTGTTTGGTTTTTCTGAATCATTTCAATTTATTTGGATAATTTTTCATTCATTTCCTGTATTGTTCTTTTAGTTTCTCTATGTTGGGATTCTATTTTCTCTTCAATTCCATTGAGTTTTCTAACAATCCATATTTGGAATTCTTCCTCTGTCAGTTTAATTATATCATGTATGTTGGCGTCGGTTGATGTAGAACGAGTATTTTCTTTTGGAGATGACTTTTCTCTCTGCTTTTTCATGTTTCCTATGATCTTTCACTGATTCTTTCTCATCTGGGTGCTTTATTGAGGACCAGAGGTGCAGGGACTGGATTATGAGCTAAATTCTAGGATTCCAGAGGAATGATCCTTGGCAGATATGGGGATATGTGCTCTGGACCTGTAATGTCTTAGAGGAGTTTGAGCCTGTTGGGTTATCATTGACCTGTTGTCTTCACTGTCTTTTCATAGAGATTGGTGAGATTGTATCCCTTATTAAGACTCCCAGGAGTTGTATCACTCGTGTGTGTGACTCCCTTAACAACTATTAGTATGAGGTGGGAGGCACTGTGATGAGCTATGAGTTTACTCTCTCTTTATTCTGCTTGTGGTTTGTGTGTGGGGGGGCAGTTATCAAGCTAATCCAATACCTATGTAATGAGTTCTAAACCCCTAAATGTGGTAAACTGGAATCTCAGTCTTTGGGGAGTGTCGTGTCCCTCCCAGGGGATCTTTGAGCCCTCTTACCTATTTAGCTGGGGTGAGATAAGCAACAGGTATTGGCCAGCCTAAGAGAGTATAATTCAGAGATTGCCTGATCTGTGGCTGGGGGGGGCAAGCTGTTATAAAGTTATTCAGAGATATTTTGCTGCTTATGTGGGCCAGTTCCTGGTGGAAGGTGTCTTTTGGTGCAATTGGTAGGGGTTCTGGTTGAGATTTTCCTTCCCAGAACACAAGCCTGTAATTTGTCAACTTCTGGATACCAAGGGCAAGCCCTTGTATTCTGCTATTATCAGATGATCCAAACCAACTCGCTGTTGTAGGGCACCAACTCTTGTTACTCCAATGATGGGGTTTATCTGGTTGGTATGAAGTAAAAGCCTCAGGGCTGTTGAAGAGGCCCTGCCCAGGGCTGCTGAGGGACACAGAACACAGAGTGACTTGCCTGGCTGCTGTGCTCCTGCATAGAAGGGGTTAGGCCCTTCCCTATGAAATACCAGTGGCCTAGTCACAGACACGGACCCTCCACAACCCAGGTGGGTCTTAGCCCTAAAAGCGGACTCCCTCACCACTCCATGCTTCCAGGACTGGGGGCTGATCATTTGGCTGGAGGCACTGTCTACCAAGTTGCATCCAGGAGGTGGGCAAGGGTCTCAGCTTGGATAACACTCTAGAGAAGCTGCTACTAAACCCTTTCAGGGGACGGATATAGCCCGTTGATGAAAAATGGGCCAGCAGTGGATAATAAGCAAGAGGAGATAGCAGTTCAGCCTCCGGTTTCAGCTTGAAAAAGGCTTTTTTCACAACTCCGCCCAGGGGTTGAGTCTGTAGCTTTGGAGAGAAGCAGCCAGCTCAAAACCCAAGAAAGTGCAGGTGGTGCTGTTTTCCAAGGTCACAGCTGGAATATTGCTCTCCTTCCCAACTCCACCCTGCTAGGGTGGGGTCTGATCATTAGGTGCAACACACAGGCAGCTGGGTGGAATTGGGGACCACCTAACCTCACAGGGGGGACACCACCTGGAGAGCAACCTCTCTTCCTCTTCCGCCCCCTCACGGGTGGGACTTGAGTCACTGGGGACAGCCTGGAGGTTCCGCCAAGGAGCGAGCTCCTGCCCTCTTCTGCCCCTTCACTGGCGGAGCTTGAGGGCCAGAGTCCACTGGGAGACTCCACCCAGGAGCTAACACTCTCCCTTTTCTGCCTCGTCACCAGGGGAGCTTGAGTGGCTGGAGTCCACTGGGAGGTTCCACCAGCAATCTCCCTCCCTCTTCAGCCCTGTCAGCGGTGGAGCTTGGGCTGCCCAAGTCCACCAGACAACTCAGCCAAATGAGTGATCTGTCTCACTTTTCTGCCCCTTCAAAAGTGAAGCATAAGCGGCTGGTGTGTACAGACCTCCCAGCCAAGGCATCCCTGCACCGTGCACTGGAGAGTTCAAATTGCTTTACGCTCCTGTCTCCTCTCCAAACCGCCTGACCACCCATGTTATCTCTCTGTGCTGACTTCAGGCGCTTTGCTGCTTGCATTGATGTGGGGGTCAGTGAAGGAGAAGGCATCCCCCTGTGGGATGGATCACACAGTCCCGGCCAGCTGGCCGCTGAGCGCAGCCAGCTTGTGCTCCAATCTCTGCTGTACTACTTGGACTCTCAGAACTTTGCGGCAAATCCACTGAGTCACTTTCCTCCTTTTCCCAGCACTGCTTGACCCTTGAAGCTTCCCTGCAATTCCGTGAAGCCGATCCTGTGAGAGTACTACCCACTAGAGTGATTTAGACCGCTTTCTTCACCTCCCACTCTGAGAGCAGAGAGCCAGGAGGTCATCCCTAATCCACCATTTTTGACAATCCTTAAATATTTATTTTTTATGTTGCTGAAGTAAATTTTAACCTATTAAAGGGTTTGTATGCAGTCCAATTGCATAAAATATGCTTTATTTAACATACTGTACTTGTTCTAGTTGTTCTAAATTCTTATTCAATAGTGCTGATAGAAACATAAATATTGAACTCGGTGCAATATACATCATTAGCCACGTGAGAACATGCAATATTTGTCTTCCTATGCCTGGCTTTTTTTCACTTCATATAATGTACACCAGTTCCATCCATGTCACTTCAAATGACAGAATTTCATTCTTTTTTGTGGCTGAATGGTACTCTATTATGTATATGTATATATACATAGCCATTCTGTGTCTCAGCTCCTCATTTATAAGGTGAGGATAAAAGTACTTCATAAGATTGCTGTAAAGATTAAACTATTAATATTTAATCTTGAAACAAGCTTAAAATAGTATTTAGCATGTGGTAAATATTCAACAAATATTAATAATAGTTTGCTGTTATTATTATTCTTTAGTAGTATCTCTCTATCCTTATCTCCTGTACCCAGAAAATACCTATCATCTCCAACTAAAAATTTTCTGGTAGTATTGAAATTATTTTTACTGCTAACAAAACCCCAAAACAATAAAAACCTGTAAATGTGTTATGTAGTTGGGCAGAGTCATTTCTACTCATGACTTCATAGCTCTGAAATCACATTTGAGAAACACGACAGTGTACGACTTGACCTAGGAATCAAAGTATAAAGTCAGCCAGCTTATTCCATCTTATGTCTGAATGACAGGAAAGGCTCAATCAGGTAGAGGAGTGATTAAGCTGAATTTCTTTCTGTATATTTACCTAGTGACAAAATCAATGACCACCCCCAGTTAATAATAAAAGTGATAAATGAATGAATAATCACATAAAATTTTTGAAAGAGGCTATGTCTCAGCCTTATGGTAGCTGTCAGTCAAATGTTGATAGACTGATTCTTGCACAGGAAATTCTTTTCTGTATCTTTTTTGAATTTCAAGATATAAATGAGGTACAAATGTTTTGTTATAAATGTTATAAAAGATAGTTTTATAAAATATAAAAGATATTACAAAAGGTATTTTTTATAATATTTATGTTGGGGTTATTAGTGTGTCCATCACCTAGTCTTTATTGTATGCTATAGGTAGGTTTTTACTCCTCCCCTCCTCCCCCTCCCGCATCTTGATTTCTTATGAGCTTTACATTTCTTTGTGCCTGTGTGTGCCCATCATTTAGCTCTCAATTATTAGAGAGTCGACGTGGTGTTTATATATATATATATGTGTATATATATATATATATATATCACATTTTCTTAATCCACTTATGCACTGATGGACACTTAGTTTGAATCTACATCTTTGCAATTGTGAATTGTGCTATAATATATATTTGAGTGCAGGTGTCTTTTTGATAAAATGACTTATTTTCCTTTGGGTAGATACCCAATAGTGGGATTGCTGGGTTAAATGGTAATTCTACATCTATTTCTTTGAGTAATCTCCATATTGTTTTCCATAGAGTTTCTATTAACTTGTAGTACTACCACCAGTGTATCAGCATTCCTTTCTCTCTGCTTCCTCTTACCAGCATCCATTGTTTTTTGAATTTTTAATAATGGCCATTCTGATAGGGGTAAGGGGATATCTCATTGTGGCTTTAACTTGCATTTCCAAGATGTCTAGTGAAGTTGAGCATTTCCTCATGTGTTTGTTGGCCAAGACAACCTACAGAATGGGAAAAAAATGTTCACAATCTATACATCCAATAAAGGGGTAATGTCCAGAATCTACAAAGAACTCAAACAAATTGCAATGAAAAATCAACCCCATTAAAAAGTGGGCAAAAAACATGATCAGAAGTTTTTCAAAAGAAGATATACAATTGCACTTGAAATATTTGAGTCATATCTTTGATACTCAACATATAATGCAACCTGTTTAATTGACTTCTGAATGAACAAATAACTTCATTATTGTTCCAATATTATTACTGTAAAAAAGTCTTTAAAGAAGTAAAAGGATATCAGAGCTTATTGAACTTATAAAACAAAATAGCCCAAAATGTTACCACCAGAAAGGCCTCATTACCATGCCAATCATGTGGAGAAATGAACTCTACTTTCCAAAAACTCTCTTCCCCAGTGTGTGGCTTATTTTTAATGTAGGCCCAATGAAATTTTTACTGTAATTGAAAGCAAATGTGATTCATCTGTGAAGGAGAACATACGGTACATTACAGAACAATGGAAAATGTAAAAATGTGTAGCAATAGTTATACCAGGTTTTTTTCTCTCCAGTTTCACCCATTATAAATTGACCCAATAATGTAAGTTTTGAGTATTACCTTAATGAATAGTAACCCGTATTATGGAGTAGAAAACATTGTCCACCTATTACATGTGAAAGGCTAATATACAATCAGAGAGATTGCTGAACATGATTCAGAATCCAAGAGACTCTTTTGAGATGTTGATTTCAACAACAATTCAGACCTGAATTATCCTTTTTTTTTTTTAGTAATCTATTATTCATTTATTTTTTTTATTTCAGCATATTATAGGGGTACAAATTTTAAGGTTGCGTATAATGCCATTGCCCCCCTCCACCCACAAGTCTGAGCTTCAAATGTAACCATCCCCCAGACGGTGCACACTCTAACAATAAGTTGTCTCTCTCTTCTTTTTTTTTTTTTGGTCTAAATCATCTACTGTATTATTGATATTATCCTTAGGCCAGGTGAATCTAAAATACTCAAGTTGTATAGAATTAAAGCTCCTCATTGTAGCTAAATATAATGGGTTCCAAGAATATATAAGGTTGATACAAAAGTAATTGCGGTTTTAGCATTATTGAAATTTGCCATTTGCTATTGGAGTACATTCTTAAATATATGTGGTTAAGTTATACATCATTTTATTGTGCATTTCTCACCTTATGTTTTTCTGCTAATGGTGTATATTACTTTCTATTTATTTGATATTTATTTTAGATTATGGAAATGATGTTAGGCAAAAAGCAAATTCCAGCGATTTTTTTATTCAAGTTCAAAATGGCTCATAAAGCAGGGGAGACAACTTGCAACATCAACACCACATTTGGCCCAGGAACTGCTAATGAATGTACAGTGCAGTGGTGGTTCAAGAAGTTTTGCAAAGGAGACGAGAGCCTTGAAGATGGGGAGTACAGTGGCCGGCCATCGTAAGTTGACAATGACCAATTAAGAGCAATCATCTAAGCTGATCCTCTTACAACTACATGAGAAGTTGTCAACAACTCAACATCAACCATTCTACGGTTGTTTGGCATTTGAAGCTTAATTGGAAAGGTGAAAAAGTTCGATAAGTGAGCTCTCATGAGCTGACCGAAAATCAAAAAATCATCCTTTTGAAGTGTTGTCTTCTCTTCTTGTATGCAACAACAATGAACCATTTCTTGATCGGATTGTGACGTGCGATGAAAAGTGGATTTTACACAACAACCAGCAATGACCAGCTCAGTGGTTGGACAAAGAAACACCAAAACACTCCCCAAAGCCAAACTTGCACCAAAAAAGGGTCATGGTCACTGTTTGGTGGTCTGCTGCCGGTCTGATCCACTACAGCTTTCTGAATCCCAGTGAAACCATTGCATCTGAGAAGACTGCTCAGCAAATCAGTGAGATGTACCGAAAACTGCAATGCCTGCAGCTGGCATTGGTCAACAGAAAGGGCCCAATTCTTCTGCACGACATTGCCCAATCACTTGTGGCACAACCAACACTTTAAACGTTGAACAAATTGGGCTACGAAGTTTTGCTTCATCCACTGTATTCACCTGGCTTCTCACCAATGGACAAACAGGGATCCTCAAACTTTTTAAACAGGGGGCCAGTTCACTGTCCCTCAGACTGTTGGAGGGCCGGACTATAGTTTAAAAAAAACTATGGACAAATTCCTATGCACACTGCGCATATCTTATTTTGAAGTAAAAAACCAAAATGGGCAAAAACACCCGGCAGGCGGGATAAATATCCTCGGCGGGCCGCATGTGGCCCGCAGGCCATAGTTTGAGGACCCCTGTACTGTCACTTCTTCAAGCATCTTGACAACTTTTTGCAGGGAAAACACCTCCACAACCAGCAGTATACAGAAAATGCTTTCCAAGAGTTGGTCGAATCCTGAAGCACAGATATTTGTACTACAGGAACAAACAAATTTTCGTTGGCAAAAATGTGTTGATTGTAATGACTCATATTTTGATTAATAAAGATGTGTTTGAGCCTAATTATAATGATTTAAAATTCATGGTCTGAAACTGCAATTACTTTTGCACCAAACTTAATAGAACTAATTTAGGCACATTCCACTTCAGGAAACTCACTCCCTGGTGGCTTGTAGCAAGAAATGATGTTGGAAATTAATTGAGGTTAAAATAAAGTCTTTAGTATCTGAAAAGTTCTTACAGCCTTCTTAGTCATGGGTGTGAATAATGCCATAATGTCATATATGATTTGCAATTACAGATTAATATAAAATTTTATTCAATATAGCTTTTTGTCCTGAGAAAGTAAATACTGAAGTCTTCTTTCAAACATTTCTAAAAGTTATGTGTGTGTGTATATATATATATATACACACACACATATACATGCATATATTTGCTTATTTAAAAGAGAAACCATAGAAAAGTTGAATATGTCATTTTGAATGCTTAATCAGATCTTCATCCAAGAAGAGATATCCTTTTGGGGTTTGGAAGTCTGCTTATGCAATAGCTTAGTGTGGTGTGAAAGAAAAATTTAAGGTTAGATCTGTGAATGTTAGTTTTAGCCATAAAAGTAGATGTCATATAAATTCAGAAAAGAATAGGACAAAGAATGAATATATCAGGAGAATATATATATATATATAATATATATATATATATATATATCTCCACAATGTACAGAGAGAGCAAAAAGGAGCTATAAAAGGTTCTGATATGGTGACCAAAAGAGGTAATAGAAAAATTTGTATAGAAGGAAGCCAAAAAGAAGAGAGAATTTTAAAACCTCACTTGGGAACAGGCTGTATGTGGCAAGAGAGAAATCAATGGTGCTGAATACTGCAGAGTTACAAGTAGGATGGCCCCAGAGACCACACTGGACTTGACAATAAAGTGATTGAGCTTTAGGCAGACAGGTGATAGTGGAGGATTTTTATTAAACGAGGACTGACTGTGAATGATAAAAATGGAAATATTATATAATGTTTATTCTTTCAGGAAGCTTAGTGAAAAAGAATGGGAAAAAGGATGAAAGGTGCATTCAAGGAGAAGGCAGTTATTATTCTGTTTTTAATGTGAAAGACTTTTGAAAATGTTCATCTTCAGAAGGAAGAAGTCAAAGAAGAGAGAAAATTTCAAGAGACAGGAAAAATTAACTGATTAACAATGTGAGGTCTAATAAGAGGGAAAAGACAAACAATTCAGTTTACAGGGATATGCATGTTAAAGTAGACAGCATCTGTGGAGAAAAATATTTATTCAAAAACTATTTTTCCAAGCACTGGTCATTGGTACTTAAGAGGTCCAACTTTATTTAAACACACGTTTACCTCATTATTCTCTAAGATGATAATATGTCAGTGATAATTTTTTATAACCAATGCTTGATTTAGAAATAATTGGTTTTAAGAGGGATGTTACTCAATCTCAATATCTCCATGAATTTCTCACCTCTAATCCATTGCCTACTCTTTTTTCTGTTAGTAAACAAACATTTATCGAATACCAGTTATGTGTCAGACACTTCCTCGCACAGTGAATTAAAAGGCAAAGAGCACAGGTGGAATCCTTCTCCTCAATAATCTTACATTAAAGATGCATCAGATAAATAATAAATATGTGAAAACAATTAAAAATAGCATAACATTGTGGCTTTGAGAATTGTTATAAAGAGGATAAAATATGTTAACGTGGTTGACAATAGCTGGAGACACGTATTAGGCGAGATAGCTTGAATGCATTTTCCCGGAGAAGACACTTGGCTCAGGAGATAAATATAAGAAATGAAACCATAGAATTTTGTTTACAAAGCATTTCTAGAAGGAATAACTATCAAGTGTGAATTACTTGAGAAGAACCAAAAAGTACCTGGAGTACTTAAGAAACAGAAAAAGAAAATCAAGGTTACTGGAATATATACAAGAATAGAGTGAGTTTAGAGGAAGTTGCATTTGGGTGTTAGGCTGGGATCAGAACATGTCAAATATTAGGGGACAGTCAGATTGGAGATATGTTTTGAAGTTAGAGAAGATATAAAGGATATGGACGAATCAGGTAATTTCAGTTTTTAACCATACAGCTGGGCAGTAGTGATTACATTTAATGATTGGAGAGGATATGGGTAGACTGCAGTGTGATAGAATTTCATGAAATTTTTTAGACGTGTACTTTTGGATAATAGTAGTTTCTTGGACATGATAATCTGAAAATACCTCTTAGTGATAGGTATATACAAAGGAGAGAAGATGGAAGCAGAATGTTGATGACTTGACTATTGAAGGAAAGAATGCCAGCAAAACAGACTTAGGAGGGATAGAAAGATAAAAAAAAAATCAAGCTGTGTAGTGTCCTGGAAGACAGAGAAAACAGTGTTTCTGGAGGACAGGGGCAGGGAAGTGGTAATCCTTTCAAATGTCACTGAGACATCTAAAAAAGGGAAGATGAGATAGACTATTGACTTAAGCATGAAAATGACCACTGATGACCTGTTTTGGCAGAACTATGTAGAAGAAAGTCCACTTTTAGTTGGCTTAGGATAGAAGGGGGAAGAGTAAACTACAAATATGGAACATAAACACCTCTTTTTGAAAGAGTTGCTGTGAGATGAATGTAGTTTTGCAGTTATCAAGCACACAACCAGATATGTTCAAAGCCCCTGTGATATTACATGCATTTGTTTCGAATGTGATGCCGAATAGAGACTTTCTGTAAAGTAGAAATGAGAATTTCCATTAGTTTAAAAATATTAACAATAACAAACATGGATAAACCCTTGGCACATGCTAGGTTCCACTCTAAATAGGTTGTCTTATCAGTGTTGTGTTAATGTTTACTCTTTTGCCCCTAGGAAACTGATTGGAGTTGCCCATGTTTATATGGCAGAGCTGAGAGTAGAAACAATTTAAGATTTTAGATAAATACATAAATAAGAAAAGCTAGGGAGAGAGTGTCATTGAATGTAAGGGGTTGAGAAAGTCAGAATGGTAGTGGGTGCTGAAAAGTGAATCTGACCCGCTTCTGAGGGGTGTGGGATGAATGAACATGTATGCCAGTTTGTGCCAATTTGGGGGAAAGTATTCTAGAATGATCAGTAACAAGATGGTAACACTCATACTACAACAGAAAAAGAAGGGTATAGTTAAAAAGAATATGCAAGAATTGAGGACAGACTGTTGAAGTTTATAAATGGATACTTTTTTTGTTGTTATTGTTGTTGGTGGTGGCGGTGGTGCTATTTTAATGTTTTTAGTGAGTCATTTCCTGAGTAAGCCACGTTTCTTTAAGGTGAGAGGCCCATATTGATTGGACAAAAAATATAGAAACAGAGAAATATAAGTGATGTAAAAAAGCTACAAAATGTAATGGAATTTAAAAGAAGTGAAACACTGTATGAAGGATGAGAAAAGTTTTCACAGAAAAAATTGCCAGTTCAAATATCTTTAAAGAATTGATGTGGTTTTAATTACTAGTGATTAGTGTTATAGAGAAACCATCCCTAGTATCTCATAAAGCCATTCATTCATCCATTCATTCACTCCTGCAACATATATTTGTTGACTCTTTATGTGCATAGCACTTTTAAAGCATTGTAACCGGAGCATGAAAGAATGATTACAATACTAACACATTTTACTGACATTACATGAAAGTGAATGCATAAATAGTAGTTGTACAAATGATTATTTTAGACTTAAAAATCACATCTTAGAATAGTTGATGCAATAATATATATAGCATAATTTACACTGAATAACATGGAACATCATATATAGCATATATTAGAAATACGTATTTCATAAATATATTCAGTATATTTTATATATGTGTGTGTGTATAGTAACATACTTTAAAAGTGTTCAGTTCTCTGGAAAAGTATTTATACCTTACTTGTCCTGTTCTTCTATATTTAAAGATATAATTATATATGTAGTATAATATAAAATTGTATGATTTAACATTGCATTTATTTACATAATAATCATTTTTATATAAATGCATGCCTTTTTATGAGGCTATAGACATTAACTCTACTTACTATATCCTCTCCCCAAACATTTGAAGTTGATTAACTTCAGATATGGTTTAGAAGCAAGTTTCCTCAATTATTTTCATTGCATCTAGTGCTGTAATTATTTTTCAAAAAAGTTGGATTGTTTAATAATCCATAAACAAGATTCACACTGCATTACAGATTTATTTACTTTTTGTTTCATTTTATTACTTAACAATTTTTTGGTTAATGGAAGGATTATAATTGATAATGGTAAATTATGGTTTAATTTTTAACTAATTAGTATTATTTCACTCCCTTCTTTTAGGCAAAATATCAGTATTCATATTTAACTATTTGAACTTAATTTTGTATCTAAGTTTATATTTTTTCATAAAATACTTCATTTAAATGAATAAATCATCTAGTTAAGTGCTCTTACACATTTTCAACTTCCTCACTTAACGCAACTTAACCTCCAACTGCTAAGTGTTGTTCACTATTTATGGATTCAAATTGTTTAAAACTGTTCATTTCTATTTTATCTAACCACTTAATTCTAGCAACTGGACATTAGCCAAATCAAACACCCAGGCCCCAGTTTGGCACTCTGTTTGTAACAACATAGTTTCTATCTTATTGCCATATGGAATAAACACTTGACATGATAGTCTGATTATGACCTAGTTCCTTCAGCAGGGGACCCTTCTTCATGCCAACAGATCTATAACATCCTCAGATTCTGCACATGCCCCCTATCTGGGACACCATGTACTGTTGGTGTTTGTTATTTCACCATGTCTTTGCAATGTTTTTATCTTCTCTTTGCATAATACATAAAATAGGGATAATAACAGTGCCTCCTTTTTTGCAAAATATACTACCGAATTACTTGGATATAATATACTCACATCTTGTAAGTGCTGTGCAATGATAGTAACTATTATCATAAATAATGTGCATTTCTATGTTATCCTACATAGACTATCCTCAGCATTATTAGCATCACTTCAGAGTTACAACCAAAGAAGCAGGCATAGAGGTATTTAGGATGTAATTAAGTGCATTTAAACTATCTTTATAAAAATAAAATTTTAAGTTTAACATTAACATTTTAAGCTTAACATTAATATTTATGGCTAGAGAATTTTTTTTAAATGATGAGGAACTCCACCAGAATTCAAAATGGTTCACTGAAGGGTAAGTATGTGTAGGAATATATAGGTAGTTGTCATTCTAAAAAACATAAGTTTGTGAGGATATCTCTTAAACCAAGAGACAGAAACTACATGGTGAAAATTTCTGTGCATGAGGAGAATGGACTTGCAGTCCAGTGTCTTCAAGGTGCCTTAAAAAATCCTCAGTGTGTATGCATCTGTGGCTTAAGAAGAATTACTGTGGAAATACATAATTCAATTTCTTGAGTCCTTCTTATTAGTTCTTGATGTATACAAAACCATAGCATGGTTTTAACTTTTGTCCTGTCATAAATAACTGATATGACATAGGAAACTCAATTAATTGGAATAAGATTCTCAGCTTACAGGTGGTGATAAATTAATTTCTCCTTAGAGGTTAAGAATCTTCTAGACATTTGGAAATTTAAGTATGAGTGCTGAAATTAAGAAACAAGTCAAATCCATACTTTATTACTTTTAAGTTTACAATAATATATATGTTTATTAATAAAAATTGTTTTAATGTTTAAGAAAATTTGTCATATTACATAATTAGATTAGCACATGAATCCAATTTAAAATGTCATTGAGTTTACATTACTGGTAATGATGATAGAGCTTGCATTGAAGTAATGTTTTGGCACATGGCAATTACAAACTTTAAACAAAATGTAAATAAAATTGACATCACTGAAGAAAAAATAAAAGCAGGAAAAAATCTAGAGGAGAACTGATTCTTGACAGAAGAGAATTGAACTGTATGAGACTTGAAAAGTTGGTTCTTACATGAGTGGGCACATCCCGGTCCATCTGGGTAGGGTGGCTGTAACTGAAGCAGAGAGACATCTATAATCTTGCTAGTTTGAGGAGTAAGAGAATTGAATCTGGGATTAATAGAGTATCTGAAAATAAATGGAGAAATTTGAAAAGCTGGAACCCACAAAAAAGGTGAACCCTCAAAACTGCATGAAAACTTCACCACTGAATTGTTCATGCAGGCTCCAATGTTGCCAGCCAGAAGGAACAGCTGGAAGGCTGAATGAGTGGGGCTGTTTCAGGTGTTAACCTTGGCAGAGGTCATGGAGTTCAGAGTTTGAGGATGGCCAAATTACTTCCCTGCTAGAACAATGATAAAAAAATCAAGAGTCTTCAGAGGAAGACAAAAGAATCCAGAAGCTTTAAAATAAATCACCTAAAATGTAAAATAAACAATTAAATACTACTAGACATGTGAATACATAGGAAAATTTGCCCCTTCATAAAGAAAAAAGTAGTCAGAGAAAAGGTCTTCACAATGACCAAGATGATGGAATTAGCAGACAACAGCTTTTAAGCAACATTCATAAGTTTTCTCAAATCTTCAAAGAAAGCTGTGGTCATTAAGAAAGACTAGTGCAGAATTTCCACAAAGAAATAGATAATACGGTAAAAAATAATGGAAATTCTAAATAAATGAAATGACAAATTTGCTGACTTTGTTTAAAGGAAGATTGAAAACAGGAGTGGAAAGGAGCAGTCAACTTAAAGATAATAAGTTAAAAAAAGCTAATATGAAGAATGAAAATAACACCGATTGAAATTTAAAGATATGCATTGATGTGCTGTGAAATAATGTCAAATGATCTATAATAATACACTAAATTGGTATCCATAAAAGAGAAACACTAAGATGGCATAACAAATATTTATAGAAAATTTGGACAAAATTTGCAACTTTTTTTGAGAAACTTAAGCATGAATCTCCCAGTGAAACTCAAGCAAAATATTTGTAAAGTAAGTCAAGTCTAGGTAACTGATAATCATTCTGCTAAAAGCCAAATATAAAAAGAAAATTTAAAACATCTGGAAAAAAGTGACAAGGGAACAATGATATGAATTATAGCCAAATGTTTATCAGAATCAATGAAAACCAAAAGACAAAGAAACGACACCCTTTGTACTAAAAGACAAAAACAATAGAACTGCCATCCAAGAATTGCATATTCAGGGAAAATATCCCTCAGATGTGAAGACAAAAATGCAATTTTGGATAAGTATATGATAAGAAAATCAATCACCAATAGACCTATGTCCTACACTATGAGAAATGAGAAGGACATTTTTTTTCAAGCAGAATGAAAATGACACAAGATGATACCCTTTGAATTTATAAATTTATAGGAAAGAATAAATAGTATTATCAATTATAAATGTTATCATATAATAATATTTTTATTTAATGAAAACTTATAATAGTTCATTTTAGTATAATATCTAAAATATGGTATTGGAAAAATATACATAGCTTAATCCTAAAGTAATTACTAAACAATAAAGCATAAAATTTTATAACTGAAAACCCTAATGAATACAATCAAAATACTAAAAGCATATTAGACAAAAACAGATCAAGGAAATAAAGGAAGGTTAGAGGAACACAAAACGGTGGACAATATAGCAAACTGGTAGACATAACACTAACCATAGCAAATAGTATGTTCAATGTGAATAAATTCATAGCAAGTAGACTTTAAATGTAAATGCAGTAAAAACTCTAATTAAAAAGGAAGAATTTTCAAATAAAAATTAGGATCTACTTATATGGTACCTACAAGGGGGAATGGGTAAATACACACCTACTGAGTGCAGTGCGCACCATCTGGGGGATGGATGCCGGAGCCAGCCGGCGACGTGCGGCACCTAGAGTTTGGGGGTG
>VBSM01002608.1:72931066-72943288 GCA_008086735.1 Cheirogaleus medius | reverse complement strand
AGTAATGCCCAGGCCTAAAGGGCACAATGGTCAAGGAGAGTCATGTGCAGGTGGATGCTTCAGTGACCTTTCCATGAGCGCAGCTGCACTGTCTCCAGCACCCTATAATTAAGTGGAAGGGTAAGAATGTCAGAGCTACGAGCTAGGGCCAGTGCTACGTCATGAGGACCTCAGTGTTCTGGGCAGCAGCTGTACCCCAACTCTACCCGTGTCTGGGACAGCTTCCGACAGATGGACATGCTTGAAGCTCTAACTCAGGTGGGGCAAGGGCAATATACATAACCTAAACATTTGTACCCCCATAATATGCTGAAATAAAATAAATAAATAAATAAATAAAGTTAAAAAATTAAAAAAAGAGATTAATTCCAAACATAAGTAGGATGAAAGTAAAAGAACAGGAGAAACCATGAAAGGAGCAATCATAAAAATGCCGAGGTGGCTAAATATATCAGTGTAAATACATTGCAGGACAGGGAGTATGTGTACGTAGATGAATTTAATATTGATTCACATGTATCATTTATGAGAAAGATAATAATAATATTATGTACTTAATAACTGAAGTTAAAATATGTATAGCCGCAACTGATACAACTGATAGAACTTGCAAATGTCTACATCAAAAATGACTTGAAAGGCTTCATAATTCTAGAATAAATCACACTAAATATATCTGACAAATAAATGCAGTGTATGAATCTGAACAGGATTTTTGTATTAGAATAAAAAGATGGACATATTTAAATGATTAATGGCATTTGAATAAGAACTGTTGATTAGATAATAATATTGCATCAATCTTACATTTTCTGATTTTGATCATTTCACTATGGTTATATCAGAGAATGTCCCTGATCTTAGGAAATACATATTGAGGTGTTTAGGTGCAAAGGACCATGATATCTCCAACTTACACTGAAATAGTTCAGAAAAAATTATATAGAGTACCTGTGAGAGAGAGAGAGAGAGAATATAAACTGTAAAAAATGTAAACGGTGAATCTGGATAAAGAGTGTTTAGTAGTCTCCTTGAGTATGCTGACAATTTTTACGTGCTTTGGAAATTATATTAAAATAAAACAAAAAAATGTGTATTTAAAAAATTGTATTCAGTTGTGCTATTTTAAAAGGAAAAATATGTGATAATTTGAAAGACTATAAACAGTGTAGCTTTGGAGTGCTAAATTTATGTTTAATGATTTTAATTAATTATAAGAATCATTTAAGTATTTGGGAAAATTTTGCTTATTATTCTAAGCTTGCTTATTCAAGCCTTTTAGTGCTTAAAATAAAGTTGAGCAATTTAAATATATAGAAAATTCATACATTTTTCACTAATGATTGAAATATTTAGTTGACTTGTTCTAACTATAATCAAAGCTTCCCAGAAAGTGATATTTCTTTAAGACTTGAAATTTTAAAGATTAATGAAAAAAAAATCTATGGCTAAGACTTAAGGACTTAAATTTTATGTTTAACTAATTTTTATAATTACTTAACAGACTCTGATTTTTGAAAATGGAAACTTACATTTACTGATTTAAAAAAAGAAAGAAAGAAAAAAGATGAAAGCCCACTTTAATTCATCTCACTACCTGCACCATAGTTTTTGCGTTGGGACTTACCTACCAAGGTGTTATTTACTCTATTGATCTGCGATGCATTCACTATTTACCTAGCTATGTTAGCTCTTTTGTACAAGTAGGACTATCTAGTGGATCTAGCCAAATTCCCACTATTTCAAGATTAAAGTTTAGTGTTTATAATGTAATGTCTTGGAGGAATAGAGGATAGTGTTATTTAGAGTATATGATTCCATGTATATCAACAAGAATTGAAGGAGTATGTGCAAACAGTGTAAACTACTGCTTCTTTCTTTTTGGAAAAGCTGAGGTCTCCCAGTAACTCACCTTCCTCTGGGGAGGTTAATCTTGTCTATATCTGAAGTATGTTGCCATAATTTTTGACATAATTTTTATTTGATCATATTTGACAGCACTTAGCAATTAAAGACACCATATTTTGACCATGAATTTTTAAGGCAGTTCTATAAAGTGACACTTGTGTTGGTTTTTGTTGAAAGGAAGGATTTGTCTTGATTGCTGATTTGCCTTTTGTATCATTTGATGCTTTAGAGTCTTGACATTTCTGTAAATTCAAGCTAAAGAAATGTGCTGATGTGGAGAAATACAAAGTACAGGGCTTGTGTTTCCACTTTTGTTCTATATCTGAGGAAAAGTAAAAGGAAGACTGAGGTTTTATAGGTTAAACTCACACCTGCTAGATGTGTATATTGTAGAAAAAAGGAAAGTAGAACTGAAGTTAATTTTCTGTTGGTTTGGTATTTCCTAACATGTCTCAGGACAAATTGATTGATAAATTGTTTTAATTATCTGAAAAATAAAGATTAAGAAAATGACAAGTTCATACTCGAACTAAATAGAAGTTTTGATTGCTTTTAAACAAACTTCAACTTTTAAAATGATTATTTTATTTACAGAAAAATTGAGAAGATGATACAGAGTTCCCATATCCCCCTTGCGTAGCCTTGCCTATTACTAACAGCTTACATTATTGTGGTATATTTGTTACAATTAATGAACAAATATTGATACATTATTATTAACTAATGCACCTAGTTAATTCAGATTAATTTATTTTTTGAGATCTCTTTTAGGATCTCATCCTGGATGCCACATTACTTTTAGTAGTCATGTCTCTTTAGACTCCTCTTGGCTGTGACAATTTCTCAGACTTTCCTTGTTTTTTTCTTTCCTTATTTCCTTCTTTTTGACCAGAACCTATCAAAACTATAAGGATGGGAGTGATGTCCTCTAAGTTCTTCAAATGTCAGAGCTGAAACGGGAAGTCTAAATGATATCTTCAATTTTTCACTGGCTAATGCCTTCACTGTCATTTCTCTGCATATGCTTGAAAAAAAATTATGGTTTGTCACATTGCCTTAACAGTAATTTTTAAATTAAATATTTGATGAGCAAGGCCTAAAATTTCCCAAGGGCTTTCAAAACATTCAACAGCAGGTGAATTTGTTTTTAATATTTTTTTAAATCCATTTTTAACATGAGGTTAAGACAACTGTGATGCTTACCATATGTTTGTGTAGGAACACGTTCATGCATCTGTTAGTCTACTGACTGATTAGGAATATGTTGTGAGAAATGTGTGTTTGAAAATTCTGTGATTGCCAGCATCTACCACATTTTTAGTCCTAAAGAAATGATAATTAACCACCAAAAATGAAAAGTCAATTCTGAAAAAAAATAAATACCAACATCCTAAAGTAGAGAATAAAATCCTACTAAAATAAGGTTCCTTTTTTCAAAGTAAACTATATCTGAAAATAAAAATTATCATAAAAATGGAATTAAATTTCTTGGGTTAAAATGACTTAAAAATCAAATATATACAATAGAAGGAATAGATTTTAAAATATTTTCAATCAAAATATCTCTGGCCATCAAAAACGATAGAGAAGACAAACTTTTTGGTGTCAGGCATCCTCACTATGTGGAACATGATTAATTAAATTTCTAGAGCAATTGGAACCAATGCATATCAAAATAATGTGGATATTTATTAATATAATAATTTTCACCAAATATTATTAAGCACCTACTGCATACTAAATATCATTAGAGAATAAACAAAGGAAAGATGCAGATCTTTCTCTGCAGGAACTGATGCTCATGGTATCCAGAATGGATATATCTGGGAGCAATCTTATGCAACATTGAGTCCAACACCCGCTTTCAGAGACCACCAAACTGAAGACTAGAGAGTTAGTGATTTGCCTAAATTCTTACAAAATGAAGTAAAGATCTCCATATCCTAAAACTTTGCTATAGTGGAAGAAAAGTATTTAAGACATGTATTTAAAGACATGTATTTTTAAAAGAGTGATAGAAAAACTATGTTACAAAGGATAAAGTGTTTAATATCATAAGAAAGTATTCATAAAATATATGTGTATAAAAATATTTTATGGAAATAATTTAAAGGCCACTTCTACATTATTTTGAAATTACCACTTAGTACTCAAAGTGGTGTCCTCGGGGATGATAAAGATCAAGGTGTTCACCAGGACTCGAAAATATATTCAGATTATTGAGTTGTTTAAAGAAATGTCAGCTTGATTTATCACACATGTTTCTCTCTTGAAAAATTCTGATTTTTATCTCTATAGCTTTCTCCCTATACATAGCTCCTGTTAAAATATTTCACATATAGGCCGGGCGCGGTGGCTCACGCCTGTAATCCTAGCACTCTGGGAGGCCGAGGCGGGTGGATAGCTCAAGGTCAGGAGTTCGAAACCAGCCTGACCAAGAGCGAGACCCCGTCTCTAAAAAAAAAAAAAAAAAAAAAAAAATATTTCACATATAATCATACAATCTTGGCCAAATATCTCATACCTGTCTTCATTGTTTCTGTTCCAAATAAGCACTAGTAACACTTATCAAATATTGAGTAAACAATATGCTAGAAAAACAACAGCACCTTTAGTAATCATCTGTTTCAAATAATATGGCCCCAAAATAGCAGTTAGTAGAATGTGTATAATTTTACAACTAGTGTGCTTGGCAGTAATACTAAAAGCAACATTTGGTGATAAAGTCATTTCTGGCAGTATGTGTTATCTGTTTTCATCAAAGACAATAGATTTGTTACCTTCACACTGGTATTTGAAGAAATTCTTACAGACTACATGTGGAGACAAAAAATATGAAAGACTGTTTGTGATAGGCACCATTTCATATGGTTCCTAATAATCTTCTTCCTGGTAGTCATAGTCTCATTAGTGTGTACTGGACCTCATGACTTGATTCTAAAGAAGAGGATGTGGCAAAGTGACATGGAGTCACTTCTGTAATTAGGTTACAAAGGACTATTACTCCTGCTTGCCATCTTGCTCTCTCTGGTGGCACTCTCTCTTGCTCTTTTTCTTTCATGCACAGATGAAGTGAGCTTCCATGTTGTAAACTGCCCTGTTGAAGGGCCCATGTGGCAAGGAAGCCTCCAGTGAACAGCTTGTGAAGAACTGGGGGCTCAGTCCAAAAATATGGCAAGAGCTGAATCTTGCCAAACGATTAGCGGAGAAAGCTGGGAAGTAGATCCAATCCCGCCTTCTGATGACTGCAGCTAAGTTGTGCAGAGATTCTTGACTCCAAGAAACTGTAAGGTAATAAATATGTGTTTTTCATGACTATGACTTTTGGGGTAATTTGTTTTATAACAATAAATAACTAATCTATTGTTTTAATGAAAAACTTACGCTATTGACAATGTTCACCATGATGGGCCATGATAAAACTTTTTTTTTTCCCAATTGTTATTATCACAGAGCAAATTGCCCTGCCCTATGTCACCATTTCAAGGATCAGAAAAGGTGCCAAAGTAGAAGAAACTGAGCTCCCAAGTACTTTCTTTCCAAGGGGTATTTTCATTTAAAAAGAAGAAACTGATGGGAAACATTTCTGAAGTTCAAGAAATGTCAATGAAATTAAATCACATTGGAAGCTACCCATAATACCTTTCAAGAACCAGCCCACCAGGCCTGATTATGAGACACAAATATACCCTGAATTTTTACTAGAAAGTAAAACGAATCTTGGAAGATGTCACAAAAGTTCTGTTCACTATAACAATGGCCATCTGCAAGTTATTTCAAGGTTCTGAATTCTCATCTCAGTGGAAAATTAATTATAAGAATATCTCAGCTTTTAATGGATTTTAAATGATCTAAAAACCTTCTCTGTATTTTTAATATGTCATTCGTTTATATTAATAACAGAACAGATATTAGGAAAAAACTTTATGAAGCATATGACACATCAATAACTCTCCACGTATTTGAAGTTCTCATGCTTACGTTTTTAAATGTATGCTCTGAATAAGATTAATTTTCTCATAATAAGCATTTGCAATCTAGCTGAAAATGCTTAATAGAAATTTGTATTTCTTTATAACAAATGCTGACTAATTATCTGTTTTTTCCTGTTTAGCATAACTCTTTGTTAAAAACTTATTTGAAAGTCACTTTCAAAACCATAATACAAATATTTTCAAACATAAGAAAATGTTTTATTTACTAATCTAAATAGCAAAATTGTTCTAATCAGTGGCAGTATTATAGTCAAAAGTTTCAAATAACTAGGAGACAAAGGGAACATTATGGAGTGTTTACAGTTAATAATGATTTGGCAAAAATGAGTTTATATTAGATGTTGCAAAACTGAGCCATTACAGATTTCACCAAAATAGATCAAGGTATCATGCAAAGAAATAATGAACTATGCAGTTTGACCTTGGGCTATCTGTACCTCAGTTTTCCTGTCCTTTAAAATGGGGATAATTAAATGAGCTACTATAAGTACAATGTTTAAAAAGTTCCTGGCACATGTTAAGGGATATATGTATCATTCATTTTTATTCTTACCATTCTGGTATTACAATTGTGGCAAGAAAATAGAATTGTATCATTTGGAGCAAATAATACATTCATATATTGACCATGAAAATGGGATAACACACCAGCATAGTACATGCTGATCCATGTACTCTTTGTCATATAGCTAATTTAGGGGAATAAATATATATTCTTTTATTCAATAAATAAATAAAGATAAGTAGATATACAATAGGTAGATGGATTGATGAATGGAGAGATGAAAGATAGATAGATAGATAGATAGATAGATGATAGATAGATAGATAGATAGATAGAATGCCTAAAATACTCTTGACGATTGACTTGATAGAGTGGAGTACAAAACAACAATCAAAAATCCTTCTGCTTTTACAATCGATATTCCCGTGCGGGATACAGAAGATAAATAAATATGTATGTAATATGCCAAATGGTAAGAAATGTTAAATGATAAAAGAAGAAAGATAACAGAAAATGAGCCAGCAGTAAAAGAATGTGCTTGCATAATGCAATTTCAAATAGAATGACCAGGAAAGGCCTCTTTCAAGAAGAAACATTTGAACAAAGAACTAAGGGATGTGAGGAGCAAACCAGGTAGACAAGATGGGGAACCCTTCAAACCTAGGAAACTGTTAATGCAAAGATCCTCGGGTAGAATGGTACCTTGTGTGTTCGAGGATATTTTTATAAAATATCTTACATAAATATATAAGATAATTATAAAACTTCTAATAACTCTGTTTTCATCTTAAATATCTGGTTCTTTTTTAATTTAAAGCATAACATTTATATAAAAAGTTGAGTGAGTCCAACAAATCAAAAAATATATATATATAGCATTTTAAATTTTACATTTCACGTTCATTATCTCTTTTAGTGGCTACAGACCTCATGAAAGAGTTTTCCTTTTATAGAAGAGACTATAATAAGGGTCAGATAGTTTAAATAATTTGATCACAGTTAAAGGATATTAATGAAAAATTATAATTATAGACCACATCAGCAACTAAAATTCTGTATTTTTTCTTATTGTACAACAGTCATTTCCAAATTATCAAAAGCACTCAAAAAATGAGATATTTGATATTCATTGAACTCTGAATTTTTTCATACTGACCTTTTGAGGTGTGTTCATATTTAAACTCAGATTCTAAAATTTGTAATTTTGTCTCATTTTATAGCACAAACTTATATCACAGAAACAATATATTTTGGAAAAAAATACCTACAGAGATTAATATTTCCTTTTTAAAACTGCTATATCCTGTCTTATTGTCCCTTGTGGTATAATAGTTAATATACTAAAGGAAAAAGGAGTACTACATTATAAAATGGAATAAATAGATAACTTCACATATATACACACATGCACACACACACACACATCCACACACAAAGTGCTTGTTCTGACTATACTAGGTATATTTCTTTCTACAACTTTCATTTCTTAATAGTGAGTATAACATTTGCAAATAAAGATAAAACTATGAAATTTAAGCTCATACAGAATCTTATAGCCATGTAGATTTTTATACTTGACATAGTTCAAAAGTGATTTACTCTAGAAATAAAGTGCTGAACACAGATCTTGTTTGATATTCTAAGTTATATAACATCTGCATCTACATATTAAAATATGACATATTAAGTAGCTGCGATGCTCTCTCTACAAGGATTTCTTACATTTATTAGAAATCCTAGAATTTTGTATTATCAATCAGAGAAATGATAGAAAACATTTATTATTTTGGTATATTTTTAATAGCTATATTGGGGAAAATACAATCTGTTACTAATTTGTCAGAAGTACATTACTGAGCTCTGTAAATTTATAATTGCCTTTAGTAATTATATACTCATAAAAGTAAAGTAAATCACAATATAAATAAATTTTGGATATTGCATGCTGAATATAACACCAGGAATAATCACTAATATCTGTTTTATGACTACTTATCAAAGAAAATTTTACTAAATTATAACCTGCACCAAATGTTCCAATTCCAGTTTTGGGAAAGCCTTTAAAATTATTCATAAGTTATTCTAAAAGAAACATTTGCCTAGTATAAACTCAGATATATTGCTATCGTGTATTACTATTTATATGTGTGTTCTAAATTTAAGATGAGTATGTATATCCACTGACTTAAAAATTAATTAAAAATTTTTGTCATGAATGAACTGTACTACTAAATAACAGTTACAAAGTTAGGCTTTCTGCCTTCAGTTGAATTTCTTCTTTTTGGAACAGATGCATTTATTTATAAATAACCATCTTCATTAGCCAATATACATTGATTCACCATTGTAGTAGACATCCATTACATTTTGCTAACCATAGTGCTTGACATCTGTTGTGTTTTGCCTGTTCAGCACACATTCACCTTTTTCTTTTTTCTTTTTTTCCTATTGGGAATATTCCCATTTTTGTTTCAGGATCACTGTACCACGAGGCCTCCTGGTTCAAGGGTAGGGAGGTGGCCCAGCTCTGAACAGCAAAATTTAATTTTGAAGTGTTTTCTGAAACTTTGGGAAAGAGAAAACTTGTTAGATTTGAAGTTACTGAGCTAGTTGTATAAATATTTGGATATACAAAGATCATCTTTTCAATTGAAAATAGAGGAGGCATCTCTGCCTTCTTGAGGTTGAAGCCTTCATAGGGAAAATCAAGACTAAGATTTGAGAAAATACAGGACCCCGAAGAGAAATTTGAACCCCTGGAACCTGTCCTTCCTGAAGCTAAAACCCTCTGTTGTCCTTTCAAAGAACTTATGAATTTGCAGTTAGAGTTTAGTTTTTATTGCCACAGGAGTACTAAATAATTCAGAAATATTGTTAACAAAATATTCTTTAAATGTGAAAATGTTATAAAAAGAAAATAAAAGTCCAAACTTTCTTCAATATGAATTCTTTGGAAAGAAACCGGAGCAAACAAGTCTTGATGTACTATAAGCTTTCTAATTCTACAGTATGATAGATACAAGTGAACTTATTTTTTCAATTTTAGGATCACAGTGTGGTTATAATTTCCATCATACTTTCTTCAACAATACAGTTAGTTGGTTTCAATTAAGATAAGTTAATAGAAGTCATTTCTACCACTTGGATGAAAACTGAGAAAAACTGAAAAGTTCCTTCAATCATAACACATAAAAGCATCCATATAATACATCAGAGCCAGCTGTATCTAGCTGTATCTTCTGACTTGGGTTTTATATCACTTTGTCATAGGATATTAATGCAGTGATGGGAAAAGCCTAAGTCATGGAATCAGAATGCTTAGTGGCCAATCTTACAGAGTGAATTTCAACAACTCTGTTCACATGCAGAAATCTCAGTTCCTTTCTGTATTCTGATATTGTTTAACATCTACAGTGGTGGCTGTGGTTTATGAGACCATACTTCTGAGAATATTTGGTGAAATGTTAAGTGCTATACAAATATCACTTGTATGTGTCTGGGTATATACATATATATATTCTATGTGCTATGTTTATGTGTAAGTACACAATTTGATTTTATACAATCCAAGGAATCGCTTCAGAATAAAACATCGTGTGAGGTTCTTACATTCTCCAAAGTTAAGATCATTACATCTGCAGCCAGACATCCTGATTTGAGGTCAAGTCTCTGCCACTTACTAGTTATATGACATCGGGCAAGTTTATTTAGCTTCTTGGTGCCTTAGTTTCCTCATTGATAAATAATTATTATTAATAATTTAGCTAACATACATACAGAGCTTACAATGGTAAGACCTACGCCTGGAACATGATAGGCATTGTGCTGCTATTAGATGTTAGTCTGGACAATCATTAGGTAATTTTATGTTGTGGGTTGCTCACCCTTTAACTCAGATTCAAGTTTCTCAGGTAAGACCCTGTTAGGGTTTTCCATTCTCTGTAATCTGGACAATATTTGTATATTCCTTTTATTTCCCAGGATGCTGAAAATGCCAGGCATGACAGTGAGGCAGAGAGCCCAGAGAAAACAAGTTGTCACATTCTAGCTCCTGGAAGCAATCAGGCTTCTTGGGTTGTTTCCTGACAACTTCCCCTTTGAGTGACATCAGTGGGCAACACATATTATGTTTGCTTATTTATCACTGGGTCTTCTCTGGTAGATGAGTTCCTTAAGGGCATGGGCCATTTTAAATTTATTGGAACAAACACAGGGACTCTCCAGCTACAGAAGAGGAATCAGAAGCTAAAAGAGAAGAGCCAGGCAGGAGTAAGAAAGAAAAAGGATGTAGAAGAGGAAGTAGAATTGCAGAAATTTGTACTAGTCTGCAGAGCATTGGACTTGGAGTGCAAACACAAAGACATGCTGCTGACAGTGATACTTCTCCAATGGGATTAAGGCAAAATGACAGTAATGATTTAAAATCGTAGTACTTGTGGCATCAATAGTGACAGGGGAAACAGTTTCACGTTAAAGGGATGAAGGATTGGTCCCTAAATCTCTGGGGTCACTAGTGGTCTTGCTAAAATTAGGATATATTTGATGTAATTGGAGTTTCCTCCCAGGGGTTTAGAAAGCAGAGATATTTGAGATCATGAAAGAAAAGTAGAAATTGATTCATCTAGGGAACACTTCCTCTATGATATGAGCAAAATGAAAGGATATGTGGGAACACATTTCCATTAAGCTATTTGATATATCTCTATATCTATCTGCCTATCTATCTATCTATATGTCTATATCTGGCTCCAGTTCCTGAGACAGAGCTCCTAAAACCTTTTGTAGAAGTGCTAGGAGAATCTTTTGTTCTACTATTAGATTTTTGACCCTGGTTCCTAACACAGAGATCTTAAGGGCTTCGCAATTTCCTGTATGATAGGATTGTTTGGCACAAAGCTCCTAAATCCCTTGGAATTTCCTAAATGATAGGAGGATCTTTTGTTCTAATGACAGTTCAGTGAGGGGAAAGTGAATGAAGGTTGAGTTGATCACAAATGGCCAATGATCCAATCAATCATGCCTACAAAATGAAGCCACCATAAAAACCCAAAGTAAAGAGTTCGGGGAGCTTCCAGATTGCTGAATATGAGGAGGTACTTGAGAGCCCAGAGAGAGCCCAGAACCCCCACGCCACCACCTTCCCATACCTTACCCCATGTTTCTCTTCCATTTGGCTGTTCATCTGCATCTTTTGTAATATCCAGTATAATAAATGGACAAGTATAAATAAGGTGTTTCTCTTAGCTCTGTGAGCTGCTCCAGCAAATTAATCCAATCTGAAGAGTGGGTTCCTTAAATCCCTTATTTACAGGCAGAAGTATAGGTGACAACCTACTCCCTGTGGTTGGTATCTGAAGTGGGGGGGCAGTCTAGTGGGACTGAGCCCTCAACGTGTGGTATGTGACACTATCTCCAGGTAGTGTCAGAATTGAGTGAAATTATAGGATTAATTTACAATTAATAAATTAACACATCTAAACACTCCTTTGAAAGAACTGTATCTTATCTAAAAGTTTTCAAACTATTTTGTTGACTTGGAAAATATATATTCTTTTTGAAACATTTATCAAACTTTGACAAATGTTTAGCAGCTTATAGGATTTATTTTTACAGATAATTATGTGTCACATATAGTTTCACATTTTATTTTGAGGGACTTTTAAAAACATTACATATTAATATATCTGTACTTCTAGACAAAAGAAATACACATTAAGTATTTTTGTTATTTTTTTATTTTTTTTTCTTTTTTTAGAAAAATAATTTTTTTTTTTTATTCCATCTTGTAATGGGGGTACAAATATTGTTTGGGTT
>VBSM01002608.1:72884569-72930966 GCA_008086735.1 Cheirogaleus medius | reverse complement strand
CTGTGCACAGGGAGGGGCCCCGAGGGAGTTGGGAGCCTGGTGCCGCGTCCGCTAAAGGCTCACCTCTCAGTGGCGGCGGCCGTCTCTGGACTGGTGTCCGCAGGTCCCTCCAACCGCTGGGGAGCCCGCCAGCAGTCTGGGATGCAAGGGAAGGGGAAGTTAACCGCTCCACCTACCCTTGCCGCTGATCTCCAGACCGTTCGCTCCGGAGGTTTCTCCTTCCAGTTCTCCTCCGCAATCTCCTCTCGTGGAGTCTCCCGTAGTCTCCAGCACTCCTCCTTCCGACCCCCGTCCGATGTATGGTCATTTACTTGCTTCTTTCTTCTAATATCTTCTAGAAGCTTTCTTTTCTGCAGAGACGCTCTAACTGGCGGTGTTTCTCGTCCGCCATCTTGCTCCGCCCCCCCACATTAAGTATTTTTGATGAATTGCTTTCTCTAAACATAAAAGTGAGGTCCAAACATATTTTACTTGGTTGTGTTTCTCTGGCTTTCCTTACTCTGTTCTTTCTGTATGAAATGTTCTTATAAACCATCTCTGCCTGGGAATTTACAACCTTCCTTTTAAAAGTACCATCATTTTAGCAGCATTTTCTAACCAATCTGTTCCTCTGGATGCAGGCTGAGTTAGGTGTCTTTGTGGCCCTAAACACCATCTACATGACTTTGCAGTAGATTTTTCACATAGTAGTGTCATTATTGTTAACTTATTTGGGATGCCTGGCCCATTAGATGCTAATCTCCTTGGGTACAGGGAACATAAGCTCATTTCTATCTTCAACACCTCTTTCAGTTAACATTAACATTATTAATTTGTGAAAGCCTACCAGCCTCCAAGTATAATAAAAATTGAAATAAATTATAGCCCCTAACCTAATAGACTTTACAATCTAATGAGAAACATTCAACATAATGCAGGGGTTATAATCTTAAAGATAGGCCACTTATTGAAAGTGTTTATTGAATGAATGAAAGAATTAAAAAGTAAGAATGTTCTAATCAGGATAACAGAATCAATGATAGAGTGAAAACTTTTATAACTGTACCTGGAGCAGTGACCTAAACTTTTCATTTTTTTACATTGACCCAAAGTGTTAAAAGTCATTGTCATAGACACTTCTTAGTTATTGAGGATGTTTGGTTTATTTGATAAGCATAAAGTTCTAAGGCTCAAAATCAAATCTATTTCTTTGTTCTGTGAAAGAATACCATCATATTCATTTAAATATTTCATAAATATAATAACCATGCTAAGTAATTTTTAATGAAAACCCATTATTGATCTTTAAATCATGAATTAAGTAGTAAAAATGTATTCCAGATACCTTATCAAGTCTTCGATTTTATGCCAAACCTTACCTTAAACAGGAAATATTATATTATATTCTTACCATCACCTCATAACATATGTATTCTAGAATATATATGAATATAACAAACATGGTTTATATATTTACTATTTGATTACACACACAACATTATTTATATAAAAACTATTGATATTCTATTATTTATATATTATTAATTTGTTTCTCAGGGAAAACATTTTACATCAGCAGCAAAAGATAATAGCATAAGCTAGCTCCACTCTATTGTGCACTGTGTCTATTGTATTCTTGTTGGAAATTTAAAAATAATAATAGTCAGCAGAGAGAGTATATGAGTTTAAATTATTCATTTTTTGACATATAAATATATAGATTTAATTATAGAAAATATATCGGCAGTTTCGCATGCACAAAACTGTCACATATTTAAAGACTTGTAGTACCTAGTCATTTTTTAAACAATTTGATTTAATTTTTAGGAAAGTAAGCAACAATGTATATTGGTCAAAGTCACAAACATATTTTGCAGCAAATCATTTGAGTAGCACAAGATGGGAAAATAAATTAAAATTTTGAAATAACTGCCATTTATTTTGCCATTAATTTATCTCAAGGACTTCAGCTATAGGGGAGCTAGTATAATGACTTCTGTTTCCATTCCAGGCTCAATTCCTGTTCATATTAACTGAGTGCCTACTATGTGCCAGGGACTATTTTAGGTGCTTGGAATATATCATGCAACAGAAAACACAAAAACTGCCAACCCAGTGGAACTTCCAGTTGGGAAAAAGAGGTAATGAATAACAAGCATAATAAATAAACTATATTGCCTATGTAGAGATAATAATGTGAAATGTATAGAGTATAGCAGGGAAGAAGACTTAGGAGTGTGGGAGGAGGACAGGTTGCAGTAGTACATAGGGCAACAGGGTTTCGGAGTGGGCTTATTGGAAAGGTGGAGAGGTGACTAGGGGGAGTTATCTAGAAGGAAAGAATTCCAGGTAGAGGACCAGGTTGAGAAAATGCCTTATGCGTTTGCAGATAAGCTAGAAGGCCAGAATGGCTGCAGGGACACGGATGGGAGGAGATAGGAGAAGATAAGAATGCACAGGTCTTGGGGAGCCATCTCACAGACGGCTGTGAAGCCAGGGGGGGCCCTTTGGATTTCTCTGTGTAAAAGAGGGAATAATTAGAGAGTTTTGACCAGATGAATGACACCATCTGGCATATTTTTACAGATATATGTTTTATTAGTGATGTCACCTCTATTCCTGATAGAATCATTATGGAGAACGTGACTCATATTTAAAGACTTCCTAGCATGCTTCTGGTCAAACTGGATGACAGAAACCTTTCCACAGGAGATTTCCTCCTTATATTGTGCAGCAGAGAAGCTGTTGGGATTCATGTTCTACCCATGAAACGGAACTCGGTTTTATAAAGAAAAACAAAAAAGAGTATATGGAAATGAGAAAGAAGTATTTACTTCTAAACTTTCTAATTACATTAAAGACACAAATGAAGGCTACAGATCAGTAATTCAGGAGTGTTTCATGAGAGCTCCTGCATGTGGAATAGAACATCAGGAGTGGGGAAGAAATGTTTCCTTCCAGTAGGTCCATTCTCATCTGTTCTTCTGCAATGCAATGACGAGCCTGCCCCTGGAGAGAAGGTGTGAGGTTATCCACTTGATAGGGTGAAAACGAGTCATTCTAATTCAGGTGAGGGTGACAAGGTCATTTGGCCATGCTCCTACGCTCCATCTTTGGATCCAGTTTTAATCAATAGTAGTAGTTTATTCTACATTAATCTGACTTCTCATTTTTCAGTTGCTTGTAAATTGGAAGAAAGGTATTATCCATTAATCATTAATCATTTAAACTCAATCAGTTTGAAAGCATGAATAATGAAAGTATTTGGGGGAGGGGGAAGGAAATGCCAGAAGATGTCATGTGGAAGAAAAAAGAGAGAGAAGTGTTTTGCCTTTCATAAGAAAACTCTCCAGACAAGGACATTTTTGACAAATCATGAATTAGAAACATCTGAGTTCTACAGACACAACATTTGCACTGAGTTCTCAAGGCAGAGGCATTTGAATTTCCCCATCAGAGGTGGCTCATGGTTAATTGCAGCAGCAGTTGCACCCAAGCTCGCAGTTACATTGAGACAAATGTCATTAGAAATTGAATGCATGGGATACGTGAGGTAAAAGGAGAGATGAGACTCAGTTCAGGGATCCTTGTCCTATTTTAAAAAGGATGATGAAATTGGGGTGGTACAAGCCATGAAATAGCTATTGCAAGTATTTTGTCTGCCTAGTAAAAATCATGGCTCTCAACATTCAGTGGTCAGCAAAGAGTAATTATGAAGGTGTCATTTAATGTGAGCACGGAAGTTTGTTATTTGAGGCATTTAATGAAGCAAGCACATTTTAGATGGAGAAATAGCCAGCTGACATCCACAAAGATATAAATATGCTAACCGTATACGGAATAAAATCTTTATATATATATATATATATATATATCTTGCAGTCAGGGCTTAGCAAAACCGAAAGGAATATATGTAGAAAAATAATTGAAACTTCATAGTAGAAGCAAAATATCTTCACTAAAGCTTTAAATGTATTTTTGGTTTTTTTAAACCTTGCAATGGAATTTCAGAATTTACTTATTTTTTTTTAGTTTGAGTATTTTATTACTGGAATAATTGTTTGGAAAGTTAATGCAGAAAGAGCATCTATAGTCAATTAAAGCAAGAAAGAATTGAGAATGATACAATGCTTAAAAAATTATTTCATTTGCATGATTCTCAAACTTCAGTGGATATGGAAACTTCCTAAAATGAGGACCCTAAGGCTTCAGCCCCAGATATTCAAACTCATTTGCTCTGAGATAAAGCACAGATATCAACATTATAATAAACTCTGCACATGAGTTTAATATGTGTTGTCCAATACATGTTGAGAAATGCTGTACCAGTCTACATTTTCAATGATGAGGGCTTAACTTGTCAATGGCAATGGAAATGAAAGAGAAGAAACAAGACTAAAGAGACACTTTAAGTGTCCCATTATCAGGGTGAATAAATAAAGTGCACAGACTGGATGAAAGAGGAATCATGAGTAGTTCTAACAATTTAAGCCCCGGCAGTGAAGAGAACACTGATGTCCTTCATGTAATTAAAAACTTCAGGTGAACTACATTTTAGAGCCAGACGGTTAGTTTTGCTATAAGCAAGCTAGAGTTTCAGATGGCATGAATAAAGTGAAGAGATGCCCACGAGGTATTTGGTTTAGGGTGAGGGAAAGCGATAAAAGTTAGATACTTAGATTCAGCTATAACCTACATATATTTAACAAGTAACAGTGTGAGAGTGGATGAAAGCTATGTTAAGCTTTGATAATCCACAAAGTTACCAGTAAAGAAGGTTTAGAATTAGTCATAAAAATTATGTTCTTCCTGAGACTTAACCATTTATATAAAATTTGAAGGTAAAGCAGAGATTAATTTTGGAGAGAAGAAAAGCAACAATAATCCAGGTAGAGGCCACAACCACTGGGAAAACCTAGATTAGAGACCGGGGTGGGGTGGGGTGGGGTGGGGTGGGGAGGGACAGGACACTGCCTGACTAGATTCTTCAAGGAGATGTGACTGCGGGGATAGAAAGAGGCCTGCTTCTGAGGACCTTTGTCTTTGCAGACAAAGAGAACAAATGTTATCTGTACAGTAAGATCAGTGAGAAGCCACATATTCCTTTTAAAGGAACAAGTGGGAGATATTCCTAGAACAGGGTGCTGAGCTCCTGCCATAAGGTGCTGCCATAACTTTGGAGCAGGTCTGAACTATAACGCTGATTCCATCCTGTGGTTGCTTCCACAGATACACCTTCTAGAACAGTAGAATATATCATCAAGAATTTGCCTTCCTAGGTGCCAATCCTGAACCCATGCTCATTCATTGTGCTACTTTGAAAAAATTATTTAATTAATGCTTCTCAACTTTGTTTTCATATCACTGCCATCTGAAAGGCTTTAAAAACTGCCAATGTCTGATTCTATCTCCCATGGGTTCTAAACTCAAGCAGTGGTGGTGTATTTAAAACATCTTCAGGAGCTTCCAATGTGCCTCCAAGACTGAAGCATCAAATGTCACTCAATGTTTCAGTTCCCTCATCTTAAAAATGGGCTTGTAATAATAATACCCAAGCCATGGAGATGGTGTAAAATAAGATGGTGTTTAAAAGCGCTGAGTATAGATAAGGCATGTACTTAAATGTTTGTAAGCTATTGTCAAAGTCACTTAGTATGGCCACTCCAATTGTTGCACAAGGCTCTTCCACAAAACAGGCCCATGGAAAAAGCCCTTTCTTTGCCCCTCAGCCTGGAACTTTAGCATGAAAGTCTTCTATCCTTCAGTCAGTCACAGAAGGCCTCTAGTTCGATGTATAGTGAGGTTACCTTGCTTTCTGCTTATAGACATATTAAAATTTGTTAGCATCATTCTTTCCAGAGATGAGACTCCCCTCCCCCAAAAAACTGTACTGTTCTTCCTCATTTCTTCTTGAGTACAAATTCCTTTTTTCCCCTCACCCTTCTACACTCAATCAGTTGTCCTTACTCACTTCCATAGCATTAAAAAACAAATAGCAAAAAACAAGAAAAAACTAAGAGCAACAAGAACAACAACTACAAAAAACTCCTGGTTTTCCTGGAAGATGTACCTTTAAATGCAAGTGCAGATGACATTGAGAAACGCTGAATATAGTGATATTGATGTAATGTCTCTCTCTAAAACACAGAACAAATTGTGCTATGCACAACTCTAGAGCCAAAATTTTAAGTGACATCACTCACTGTCTTTTCCATAGAAGTTACTACATAAGAAACAGCATGCAGTTCTGTCTGCCCTAACCTACCCCTCAACCCCAATTCTTGAGTCCATAGATGATGATATATAACTTTGAACTTGGTGGTCTGAGTAAAATGTGGATCACAGTAGGCTGCATTTTCCTGCTTGACTTTGGTTCCCATATTGATTCACTATTAAGAGGCTGTAACTCAGTCCCTAGGTTTCTCATTACAATCTGTCAAACATTATGGTTCATCATCCTCTCCAAGTTTAAGAATAATTTGTTTTCTATTATTTTGTGCTTCCTCATTTGTTCTCTAGTTAAGTCATACACAGACACAGCATCTTTCTTAGGGTCAGAGACCATGTTTCTAGGTTGATTCTGGACTAATGAAGCTGGTCACAAAAGAACTACCATATAAAAGAGCATACAAAGCCTATGTTTAATTTATTATTCTGTTAACAGTTTCTTTTCTAACAAAGTTGACACATGTCTTCTCAAATGAGTAGACGGCATCATCATGACATAAATTAAAGTGATCAGAATGCTGACCAGAGCTTTTCTTGGGTTTCTTATCATTTTTGGTCTCTTCAATCCCATAAATATATTGAGTATGTTCCTTTTCAGTACAATTCTTAGCCATAATCATAAATGGAAAATGATTTTGACACATGAAATTTAAATCAAAAGCAAAATTTTAAAAATGTAAAAACATACCAGTTGTATTGTTTTTTAGCCCTCACAGTAATAAATGCCATAGATAACTATTAAATATTTTGATTCTCTAGAGTTCAATAGATTTCTTTTATTAAATTTGAATTAGAAATTCAATATAGAAATAGAAAATGGGATAAGGAATTTAAAAATCTTGACAGAGGTATTTTTTCAATGCATCAAGATATGAACATTAGCACTTTACTGAAAATTATATAAAAACATACAATGTATTTAACCATAACTATTATTTTCCACTCTGCCTAGGAGAAAAGATAGTGCTTCAGTTTTTCCAGTAATGCCATCTGACAGGAACAGTGAAATGAACTGCATCTAACTTCCAAAATTATGCCCTATTGTTCCAATGTAGAAAAATCCTGAGTGTGATTAACATTTACCATTTTTATTAACAGTGTTTATCTGAGTGCCACAGTAGGCACCAAAGCATTGCTTTAGAAGCTCTTTGAAGGAGATGAGGTTCTTATTTTCATTTTTTTCCTCCAAAATACTGTACTATTCACAGTGCACTTAAAGTTTTTAAATGTAGGTTTGTCTGAATCTAGTTTAAAATAAATGGCTTGCTAAATTGAAGTGGGAAAAAAGCTGTTTCTCCTTTCTAGTACTTTGAAATGTTCCCATCTAACAACTTCTAAATACATGGGTCAAAAAACACTACAGTGGCCTAGGTAAATATTGCAAGCAAGGGAAAGTGAATTAACATTTAACAAACACCTTTTAGTCCTGGGCACTTAACAGTTTTATCTAAGTTTGAGAATGAAAATGTAAGTAAAATGCAAGTCTCTCCATTTTTAAAATGAGGAAAATAAAGTCTACCAAAATGTAAGTAGCTTGTCAAGCAAGCTAGTGGCCAAGTCAGAACTCAAAACTTTGTTTTTCCAACCAGAAAGACCTTGCTTAGCAAACATTTCTGTGGCAACTGGCTGATTATCACTCTTAATGAGGGGTAAGTGGTTTCTTGCTCCATCACTCTGCATTTTCAAGACATTTTCTAAGTGACTTGAATTTGTAAAAGTTCACCTAAGAAATACCATGTTTTTTGTCTTGCTCTGCCAAAGGCTTAAATCTTAATAAATTCTCTAACTTGAAATGTAAACACTTCTCTCTCTTCCACTTATTTTGAGGCAATGTTTCAAATGGATGTTCTTTGCTATCTTTGGAATGATACTGTATCTAAAAGTGGTATCACAAAATTCCAGAATCTTGGAGTTGAAAGAGACCTTGGAGATGATTTGATCTGAAACTCTAAATTTAAATGTGAGGACGTTGGAAGCTGAGCCTCAAACTTGCTCACATGTAGTTTCAATTATTCTAGTCTCAGAGTTAATTAGAATAATTAGAATTAAAACTCAGTACTCCTAGCCTTTACCTCAGTGTTTTTATCCAAAATAATATGAATAATCCTACAATGAAAAGTTATTTTACCTTCTCTTTATATTCCTGTACAAGCTTGCATATACCTGCTCAATTTAGTTTGTTATAACATACAAACCATAGAATTATTTTTTCTAGATCTGCAAAAAATGATGTTGATATTTTAATGGGGATTGCATTGAATCTGTAGATCACTTTGGGTAGCTTGTTTTGAAAAGGAGGTAGAGTAATGGCTAATAAACATATGAAAAAATGTTCAGTGTCTCTAATCATCAGGGAAATGCAAATTAAAATCACAATGACATATCACCTAACTCCATTGAGAATGTCTTTTATCAAAAAGTCCCAAAACAACAAATGTTGGTGTGGATGCGGAGAGATAGGAACACTCATACACTGCTGGTGGGACTGCAAATTAGTACAACCTTTGTGGAAAGTAATATGGAGATACCTCAAAGAACTAAAAGTAGAACTACCATTTGATCCAGCAATCCCCCTACTGGACATCTACCCAAAGGAACAAAAGACGTGATTAAACTATCCTTCAGCAGGTAGACTTGACCAATTATGTTGCTCAGAAATGACTTGTGTCCATTGACTTATCCAGAATCTAGATGGACTGCTTAAAAAGAAGTCTGAATTTAAATGATTGTGTTTATGTTTATACAAATAAAACCATATTCTTAATTTTGGGGAAAAAAAGATATCTGCAGTCAAATGTTTATAGCAGCACAATTCACAATTGCAAAGATGTGGAAACAACCCAAATGCCCATCAATACATGAATGAATTAATTAAATGTATATATACATCATGGTATACTACTCAGCTTTAAAAAACAATGGTGAACTAATACCTCTTATATTATTCTGGGTGGAGCTGGAGCTCATTCTTCTAAGTGTAATATCATAAGAAAGGAAAAACAAGCACCACATATACTCACCATCAAATTGGCACTAACTGGTCAACACTTGTGTGCACATATGGAGGTCACATTCATCGGGAGATGAGAGGAGGGGATGGGTAAATTCACACCTAATGGGTGCGGTGTGCCCTGTCTGCGGATGGGCATGCTTGTGGCTCTGACTCGGGCAGTGCAAAGGCAATGTATGTAACCAAAGTGTTTGTATCCCCATGATATTCTGAAATTAAATTTTAAAAAATCCCCAAACAACAGATGCCAGAGTTGATATAGGGAGAAAGAAACCCTTACACACTGTTGGTAGGACTGGAAACTAGTACAACATCTCTGGAAAGTAGTATGGAGATACCTCAAAGAACTAAAAGTAAACCTACCATTTGATCCAGCAATTCCGTTACTGGGTATTTACCCAAAGGGAAAAAAGTAATTTTAGCAAAAGGACATGTGCATGCTAATGTTTATTGCAGAACAATTCACAATTACAAAGTTGTGGAACCAACCCAAGTACCCGTCAATACATAAGTGGATTAATAAAATGTGATATATGTATATCATAGAGTTCTACTCAGCCATAAAAAAAAAATGATGAACTAATACATTTCGTATCAACCTGGATAGAACTGGAGACCATTCTGCTAAGTGAAGAATGGAAAAACAAACACTACATGCACTCACTACTAAATTGGAATTAATTGATCAACACTCATGTGTACGTATGGTAGTAAAACTCAATAGAAATCAAGCAGGTGGGGGGAGGGGGAGGGGATGGACAAATTAACACCTAACAGGTACAGTGCACACTATCCGGGTAATGGGTACACTTATATCTTTGACGCAAACTGTACAAAAGCAATTCATGTACCAAAACAATTGTATTCCTGTAATATTCTGAAATAATAATAAAAAAATATGTTATAACACTCCTTAAAAATAATGAATCAAATTTCACTTTTTTCTAACTTGAGAATTTAAATGGGATACAAATTGATCCTGTGTATTTGTTTGCTTCTCCATTAAAGTAACCCGATTGTTAGAGAAGCCATATTGTTTTTACCAGGCTGAAAATTGACTTAGGTTGATTTGAATGTTATCCATTTAAGCAGTGTTTTCTTCAGTTAACTGATATTTAATTTTTATCACTTAACTTATTAATTTCATTCCTAAGATGTCCAAATACATCTAAAGAATATTGAGTTAATAGAATAAAGAACTCTCTGCTACTAAAAAGCAAAAATAAATCTAAAATTTCCCTATTGCTGTAGAAACTAATTCAGGACTATAAGAAATTACTTCATTTTTATATCTAAATGTATTCACCTACCCATACATTTGTCCTTTTAGTGGAGCATAAATTTTATTCATTTTCTCTATGGATACCAAATTGCATTTGAGAAAACAAACATTCTCACTGTACAAAATTGAAAATTGCTAATTTCTCACTTACATAGATTTCTTAGAGCATCTGATACCTTTTTTTATTCCTTCCATGAGCAATAACATTGTAAATTGAGCTGTTAAACTGATTCATGCTTAGACCAGCAAAAAAGGGCAGTAAGTGGCTCTGAATCTTTCATAAATGCTGCAGAAAAGATTTCTGTCTATGCTTGCCCCATACCCCTGCTATTTTATGTCATAATGGATCATTACATACTGATGTTCGCTCTTGTGCAAGTCAGCAAAAAAGGGATTACATAGTGTATGCTGACCCTTTCCCTTGAATTAACTGTGTCACTTTTGATTTGTTATGTTATCAGAACATGTTTTAGGACTTTTTAACATTGGCAACTGTGGCTCAAATATACATAGTCATCCCCAGAGGTTTGCTATTTTATCATCTGCACCATGACCATTTAAACATTTTTATTCTGATAAAACAGTTTCAAAATAATATAAAACAATGTTCAAACTGGGAATAAATTGATGATGCGCAATCTAAAGAGTGCATTTTGCTTAGTCACTTCTTTGTGGAAATTGTAGGGAGTAGAGTTATTTTATGGACTCCATTATAAAACAAAATTTAAATAATTTGAGTATGCAATGACCTAACGTACTTCATAGTCTAGTAATTATGTCCATTCTCTAACAACAAATTTTTTCTCTTACAGCTAGGTCCAGTGATCAGTCACATTTTGCCTGAATAACTTCCTTGAGGAAGAATTCACTGCCATCCAGGACAGTTCTGACCCTCTGACTATACTTCCCATAGTTGTTCAAATATTCTACATGTGGTTTTAATCATTGATCCAAAACACTCACCTGGAATACTAAATGAAGCAGTAGTATACTTCCTAAATACATTTGACTAATATACTCTGGGTAGATAGTCTGGTATTTTATTGGGCTCAATCTGGCAGGAAAAATCCAATATGATTCTCCTATTTAAATAGATTCATTTATTAAATATATATTGAATTACAACTCTTCTCTAGGCTATGGGATAAGTCCTGAACATTCGAAGAAGAATAACATGTGGTTCTTGTCCTCACAGAGTTCAATCTAGTGGGAAGACCAAGAAAAAGGTAATAGTAGAGCACATTGCTTAAAAAAATAGGTAGACAGTGAAATCAGAAAGACCTGGATTCGAGTCTAAGTTCTGCTACACACTTCCTGAATGATCCGGAACAAATGTCATTGCGTGTGTGTGTGTGTGTGTGTGCGTGTATGCATGCGCACCCATGTGTGCGCGCATATATACTAGAAAGGATAGTGTATTCAAAGGGCTTAGCATAGCTGAACCCAGAAAAGACTATTGATAAAGAGACCAGTTAAAAGGGTGGTGTGAAAATCTGCATTACAAAATTCATGAACGAACTAAGGGAGTAGCTGTTTTGCGACACTGGGCATGGAGAAAAGAGGTAGAATTTAAGAATGTTTTAGGTTCTGTGATATACATGGACTGAAATGAAGTCTTTAATTATACCAGCTATTAATATGAGGAAATTAAGAATCAATACTTACGTTGTATACAGTAGAAATCATATCTTTGCCATTTCTTGGGATCAAATTTTGGATCTTACAAGAAAAAATGTGAGAAGGTTAAAATGACAGAAAATAAAAGTTTGGATATATGGATGAACTGTGAAGAAGAAATAAGAAAAAATTTGTGAAAAGAAAGATAATAGTTAAATGGCTACTGACGCAGATCTTAGAATACCTTGTCCTGAAAATGCAGTCATTTAAAGATGTGTTTATACCAATTCAATATTTCTGACATACAGACTGAAAATTTATTTAATTTTACAGTCTTGTTACAGGCTTAAAGAAAGAAAAATAATACATTTTTGAGATTAAAAAGCAAATGGGTATGTACTTTCCTCATGGACTGATCTATTTTCTAGGTGGTCAAAAATCACACATATGTAGAATGGAACCTAGCCTCTGCCCTGCTTATAGAAAGTAACTGGAAAAAGGAAATCTCTTGAGGTTTAATCTAAGACCCAATAATTGAATGTCTAAATGGCAGATAATTATGAAAAAAGAAGTGTGTACATGCATGTGTTCTCTCTCTCTCCCCCTCACTCCCCTTCTCATTTTCATTCTCTCTCTCTAACTCAATTTAGTTCCTTTGTTTGAAGGTGAAATAGGCTGTTGTCTAATTGAGGATGTTATGGATAATCAATCACATGAAGAAGGAAAATGTGCTTAATATGGCTCCTAAGAAATCTCCCATTTGCTCAAGTTATTTGTACAGGATGGTGGCATGATCTTTTTGCCTTGCTCATGGAGGGGGTTTGCTAGTAGGAAATTAGTGCTGAAAATAAAATGCAGAACTATCAAATCATTTATGTTTCTAAAAGCTGAAATAATTTCAACTTACACATAAAGACAAAGTAAGGCAAGGAAATCTTTACAAATGTGCTTTTTTTCTCAGTAGTATTCACAACCTCAATGCATTTACAAGATGTTAAATCACATTGTTTTAAAAATATCAGATTGAAATGGGAAACAATTTTCTAACATATTTGAATCTATTTCCAGGACTAATGTAGACACTCCCCAGAAGCTTTGTGTATCAATTCAGCTACTAATGGGAGTTGACATGTCATCATTCAGGTTGGTTCATTGCACCAGCGCTGACAGTACCAGCTACACAGAGGAAATACAAAGAAAACCAGTGATTTAGGAGTAGTTTTGCCTGAATAACCTTTAACAGTCTTCCCAAAATTATGACTCAATGCAAATATAAGAATTTTTCATTAAAAATGGCTTCCAGCAATATAACATCTACATAAAATAAGGATGTAAAATATTTCAGTTTTGTTAATAAAGCCATCAGCGGTGCACAGTATGTGGCATGTGGTAGTACTCAATACATATACGCTGATGGAATGAATGAAGAAGTAGTTAGGTGATTAATACTAAAGCAGTACAAAGCTACGTGATAAGATTTTACTGGAGTAGTAGACCATATACCACTTAGATCTAATGTGCCTGCATAGTTAATGTGATATTTTACTAGTATATGGTTGTCCATCTGAAATAATTGCATAAATACTAATAAAAAACTCATTCATTAAGTAATATTCTTTAAATAGTTGGCTCTTCTAGACATGCTGGTAAACCCTGGTCAGAACCACCAAATATATATGGTGCACTGACCTACGGTCAACATGGTTATGTAGGAAGTTCCCAAGTATGCCAGGAACCTCTTTTCTATACGATTTGAACTTAGAGTAGATGAATAAATGGAAGGCAGGAGTGATGACATAGACAGTGGGCTTGAGACGAGTATATTGTCTTGGAGAGACACACGGAGTAGCGTAGATATTTTCTATTTTGTCTTTGCTCTTCCCTGCTCTGCATCCAATTCTGCTTCCCAACTGCCAGCTGTGCTAACCAACAGTGGTATCAAGTCCATCTCCCCAGACACTTTGTTGCAAACTCAATAGAGGCGGTAGCCACAGTGACCTAAGGGCAAACACTATTCCACAGACTTCTATATTAGCCCCATTTATGGTGCTACTCTAAAAGCTACATGTAATTAACATCAATAGTTCCCTGAAAATCCTACAATGTTGTTTTCTATTTCTTCAACTCCTTTCTTTGGCTCTTTATTTCTCTGGATCCTACTGCAATAGTGTAACATCAAATTCCATTAATGAATTCATTGATTCAGAATTCTTATGTTAGTTCTGCTTTTCTGATTTTATCCAGCCAAAGATGGCCACAAGGATATCTCTAATTTTCTTGTTTTTTGTAATGTGACTTGCCACTCCTCCATCAAGAAGTGGAGAACATTACTGTCTTGAATCAGTGCCAGGGAGTGGAGCCTATGACTGCTTTCACCAAGAGAATAGAACAAAAGAGAAGCTGTGCCACCCTCAGCCCCAGTGCTTAATTGTCCTGGTATCTGTCCCTTCATCTCGCACATGAGCACACATGCTCTAAGTAAGCCAGTGTCTATATAAAAATTCTGACCACTCTGAGATTTCCATGCTCTACAAAAGGCCAAGCTAACCATACAATGGTGTAATGTTGAAAGCAAGAGATGATCATCCCATTCTGAATTGCTCCAGCCTTCCCAGCTGAGGTCTCAGGTATTTGAGTTAGTCCAGCCCATTGAAGTTTCTAGACCATTCTAGACCCACTGACATTTGATGGCAACTATATGAGTTATTTGGACCAAGCACTGCATCTGAGCTCAGTCTACTCAAAGATCCATGAGAGATAATAATATATTGATGTTTTAAACCAGGTGTGGGGTTGCTACTTAATGCAATATTAAATAATAAAAGGAATGAATTACAAGCACTGTCTTATTCATTCATATTCTGATTTCACCACTTCAGTTCCTTGTATAAGGGATTCAGCAGTTGCTAAGGGAAGTTGAACAACCCATTTAAAGTTCAAGACATTGTTTAAATTTTAAAATTCCATTGCTGGGTTTATTTCTAGATCATGGAGCCATTTGCTGTGTGAAATTTATAAGAATCACTCAGACTAGTACTCAGACAAATAAAACCTATTTTTAAAGCCATAAATGACTGACTCCCTCCAGGAAATAGATATCTTGAGCGAATATCAACTGTGCATCAAATTTTTTTAAAATTCATTTTATAGCACATTTTATATTATCAGATAATACCCAGAAAGTGTGCTGATTTTGATTTCCCCTCTTTATATCTTGACAGTTTAGAAAGGCTGGAGAAATGTGTGCCTCAGAGACTTTTGTGACAGGAATTTTGGCCTTTTGGAAATTACTAAAAATTTACTTGAAATTTACTGCTGGTGAGTTAGTCAGATTTTGATGGTACTACAGGATGGAAGGGAGCCTCAGTAAATGGACACTGCCTGGAAACTTACTTTAGTGCTGTTGATACTTGCACCAATAAGACAGAATTCCGAATTCCTCATTTATGACTTGTCAGTTTTTTATGTTTACCGATTACTTAATCTCTCTGAGATTTAGTATGCTGATGTGTAAAATAGGGACTATAAGACCTATATGTAGGACTCCTTTTTTTTTTTTTTCCCAAGTACTCTATGCCAAGGAGTTTAGTAACTGGAAAATTTACAATGAATACTAATACCCTTTATGTCTTAATGCCCATGATACCTCTGCCATGCCTCTCCTCTACCTCACTCAAATTTTGTTTTCTTGACCTTGTCTTGCCATCTACATTCAGAAGTCTGGTTGTCAATTCAATGCCATGTAATATTGAGTATGAATAATTGCTATATCCTTGTTTGCCTTGGCTTTAACGTCTTCTCCTACCATTCTCCATATAATAACATTAATAGCTAAGATTCCTTGAGCAATTATAACATATGAAGCACTGTCTTAAGAAATTTATTTTTAAAGTCATTTAATTTAAAAATAACCTATAATGCAAGCATTATAAATATGCCCATTTTACAAATGGGAGTTTCAAGGAGAGAGACAGCAACTAACTTGATGTGAGTCAGAAAGCAAGTATGGGAAAGATTCCTTTGAACAAATAAAATTAAATTATACAGACAATATCTTCTTTCTTAGATCAGAGCTTTAAAATTTTAACGAAAAACCAAAATTAGCAATTTGTTTATGCCAGTGTTTCTCAAAATGTGCTCTATGATCAACTCTGTCAGAATTTTCTTGGATGTTTCTTAAAATACAGATTCTTGGACCCCATGGAAATGGGGTCTTGGAAATGAGGACATGGAAATGAGAAACTTGAGAGTGTAGGAGTCTGAGCCTTTCATGGAATTTCCCAGTGAATCTTGGTACAATGATGTTTGGGAGCCTTTCATAAACATAATGCTGGTTCACACAATGACCCTGACTATATAATACCTATCTACAATGGGTTTTTTTTTTAATTTTAAAAAAACTCAGGCATATGACATAAATGCAATATGTAGGCTTTCCCTTTGTGTTATTAATATTATCTACCTTTTTTTTCCCAACTCTTACACTCTCTATGATTCTGAGTTGTTTTCTGCTCCCACACTCATTCCAGTTTTCTACAATCCTTGATATTCTAAGATGGATTTAAGTCAATGGATGGATTACCTTTCTTTCTCATAATTATTTGCTGTTTAACAGTATTTTCAATAACATAACTCTTGTGTCTCCTTCCTTCAAATTCGTATATTGAAAACCTAACCCCCGGTACCTCAGAATGTGACGAAGATAGGCCCTTTAAAAAGGTAAATAAGGTAAAATGAAGTCATACAGGAGGGCTGTGATACAATATGGCTGGTGGCCCAATAAGAGAAGATTAAGCCAGACAACCCAGACTGAGGGAAGACTGTGTGATGCTCCTCCAAAAGGCAGACACCTGCAAGCCAAGGAGAGAGCTTCAGGAGAAATTAAACCTACCAATTCCCTTGATCTGGTACTTCTAGCCTCCAGAACTGTTAGAAAACAACTTCTTATCTAAGTCACATAATCTGTGGTATTTTGTTATGGTAGCCTTATCAAACTCATATATATAAGAATTTATTTCATATAGGTATACACACACATATTCCATTTAAGGTAATTTAAGCTATTAAGGAACAGGTGAGGAACATTGGCACTTCTTAAATGGATTCTGTCAGCTTCTGTAATATATCTGGTGCTTATAACGTCCATTGAATCTTGTCCCATGCCATCATCCAGTTGTATTTGAAAAAAAAGTATGCATATATAGTTAAGTTTCCTTATATGCTATATTCAGAGAAGAAATATTAGTAGAAACCTGAATATTGACACAACCTATCTCCAGAATATTTTATACTATTCCACATTCTACTTTATATTTATCCTCTTTGATTCTCTCCTACTTTCTCTATTCTGTTTTGGCATCTCTTAAAAAATATTTGCCCTAATTTCTTATGGGCACTGAATACCCAAAATTCCTTTAAAATAACCAGATGTGCTCCTGAAATAGCAAGTATGATTGATTAGTTTATTGTTAGGAAATACTCAATTCTTTCCATCTGTAGGGAAGAATATTGCTCAGTAAGTTTGTTATTAATCTTTTTTGTTGCTCTGGTCTCAAAGAATGAAAAAGAGAACCCCACTCTTTGCACTAATTTCTGAAATCTCCATTGATTAAATCACCAATTATTTATTCTCACTCATGAATCTCCGGGTAAGCTTGGGAACAGTTAATATAAGCTGTCTCCGTTTGGAAGCTGAGTTCATACTTTGCTAGCATATTTACCATTTATTCACAACTTTTGTTGCTTAATATTCATTTTTAGTTCACATTAATGTTCATATCATGCTTAATATTTATTCTTTATTAATTCTCCTGCAATTTTATATTTCTCCATATCTATATATGCATAAATAATATTAATTTTAACATCATTCTACAAAAGTTTTATCAAGTTTTCAAGCACTCAAATTTATGAATACGCTAACTTAGTTATTCAAAGAGTCAAGAAGTCTTTAAATTCATTTCCAGAGTATTTATATTTATTTTCAGAATTACAACATATTATCTCAGTGTTCAAAGCTTTATCAACAAGATTCTAGATTTGAGTTTAGTCTTAAAGAGTCAGACTGGTGGAAAAATGAATAACATTATTTTACTTTAAAGCTTGGAAAACACAGGACATAAAAAATGGTATAATTTGTTAAGAATGAATACTAAAATAGAAACAAGATTTGAAATAAAATTAAGCAATGACACAGATTGGAATACAAAATTGAAACTTCATTAATATTAATATGCAAACACAGGGCCAGCTGCGTTGGCCTAAATTATAATCCCAGAACGCTGGGAGGCCAAGGTGGGAGGATAGCTTGAGGTCTGAAGTTTGAGACCAGCTTGAGCAATACAATGAGATAGCATCTCTAAAAAAAAATAGATGGCGACACTGGAGATTGAGCTAGATATTACTTCAGCTCTGAGCTTCGGAGTTGAAGGTTGCAGAGAGCTGTGATCACATCACTGTGCTTCAGTCTGGGAGACAAAATAAAAAAAACAAAACACAAAAACTCTGCCTAAAAAAAAAAAAGACCATTTTATTTTTGTTGATATACATACAATTGTAATAAATTGAAAGGGCACACAATGATAGTACCATAGTGTAATGAATCTGGGGTAGACAGATGTGAATACAGGAGATTATAATATTTAATGAGCAAAATACATCAATTCATTTAGTCATTTATATGCTATTTTATTCAACACATAATAATTGACTCGCACTCATTTGGGGCACTGTTCCAGATATGTGGTGTCTGCAGCAACAACAGAGCTAAAATACCCGGCCTTAGGGATCATATTTTCAATGGAATAAAGTAGAGAATGAGTAGATAAGATAATATCAGCTACTGACATGACTTTGAATGTTAAGTTGGGTGGGAACATAACTGAGAAATATATTTTAACAATGAATTATTTTAATAATTAAAAAAACAATTACTCTAATATTTTCATGACTATGGTAGATTACAACCACAGCTTCTAAATATGGAAATAATGTCCCTGAATCATGCATTAGCTTAATCAGTGAGAGTCTATGGGTCTTATATATTGCATCTGGCAAATTTAAATATGTCCATTGTAAAATAGGCAGCACTTATTATTCTTAAAATGTTGCATTATATAAAATGTATGAGAGTATCGTCATCCTTATGCCATAAATAATTATATTTTCCAGGAATTGGTAATTTTAAATATTCTATATAATACACCTATATATTAATAGGAGGGTGGGAAGATAGAACAAGAAGGAATAAGCAACAATCATGTCTATGTTTTTCACTAGCATTTCAGTTTTTTATCTAGTTTTATCCCCATTATACTTGTTGAACTTGGTTGGAGTTGAGACACAAGAATATTTGTTTAATTGAAATAGAAAATATGTCATATAAGACCATTTTATTGCTGTTATAAGAAAAATCTATGTGTTATTTTGAAAAAGATTTTTAGATGCTAAGAGAATTATATTAAAAGGTCATGCAATACATACATGCAATAAATATAATGAGTTTAAAAAATAAGACAGATATATTGAATGCTTACTTAGTATATCAATAGTTTCATTATGTGGGCAAAAATAGGCACCAAATTACCTTTATCACTTGGTTTTTACTCTTAAAACTATGTAAAAAATTACAAATTATTTTAAATTTAAATAAATATATTCTTTTGTATTCCAAGAAAATAAAATTTTCAAAACAAATTATCTTCAAATCTGTTTAGTTACCCAAAGTAGTATGTTTTTTCCTCTACATAAAATTTTTATGGAATAATGTCATTTAATGAATTTTTTAGTAAATGCCTGCCTCTGGCAAGGAACAATTTAAACACAAAGGATGAAATGAAATCTTAATATGTGTCACTAATCAAGAATGTACACATGTAGTCTGTTTTTGAGAAGAGCTGGTATAAATAGTTTGTTGCCTTAGGAAGACGCAATCTAACCTAAATTAATATGAATTACTACAATGTCATCAGAAAAAAACCTGCTTTGTCATCTAAACATTTTAGCTGGACCTCAAAGTTTCAGTTCATCCAAGTGTTATGCTGTGTATGTGCAGACATACTCTTTTAAAATCCATTTATACCGTGGTAATTGTTCTTTTAGTTGCTCAAATTATTTTGCAGATGTGCTTTTTATGGTTGGCCTGTGGTGATTTAAACATTTTTCAGGAGAAGAAACGGATAGAAAGCAGGAAGTGTGTGTAGAGGTTTTGCTTGAAATTCTTCTTAAAATCAGTATTATATCAAAGAAAAAGGTAAAATTAAATACTTTTTAATTATTATCTATAGGATGTTCTCCAAAATCGTTCTTTTCTTCTCTCAAATGCTTTGTATGTGTATACACATAAACTTTCACCACTCAAAACATCATCCATATTGACCATCCATTTAATGGTTAAATCTCTTTATACTTTTTAAAGTTTCTTTTAAGACAATTAAATATTTGTCAGAAATCAGGAATCTTGGCCGGGCGTGGTGTCTCATGCCTGTAATCCTAGCATACTGGGAGGCTGAGATGGGAGGATCGCTCGAGGTCACGAGTTCGAGACCAGCCTGAGCAAGACTGAGACCCTCGTCTCTACTAAAAATAGAAAGAAATTAGCTGGACAACTAAAAATATATGGAAAAAATTAGCCGGGCATGGTGGCGCATGCCTGTAGTCCCAGCTACTCGAGAGGCTGAGGCAGTAGGACAGCTTGAGCCCAGGAGTTTGAGGTTGCTGTGAGCCAGGCTGATGCCATTGCATTCTAGTCCAGGCAACAGAGTGAGACTCTGTCTCAAAAAAAAAAAAAAAAAGTCAGGAATCTTGGGGGCTTATGGGACATTTAGAATTAATCTTGTAACCCCCTTTTATTTTTGCCATATGGATACATGTTTAATGATTTTTTACTTAAAATCAAAGTGAATTTTAATAATATTAGAAAAATAAATTTATATATGATATCTCTTAGCTAGTTAGCAGTAGTGATTTTAAACAGATTTTAATAGGTTTTAATAAGATTTAACAAATGGTCAACCATTCATAGTGATTCAAATGCTTCCTTATCATTAGGAGGAGAATTATTATTAGCAAATAATCCTTCCTTCCTTATTTCATTAGCTGAGGTGATGTCTCTAGTTTACAGCTTCTAGCATCCTATTTTTCCTAGAGTTAAGACTTTTCATTTTGCTGTGCATTCCTTCTTCTTTCCTTTGCCATCTAGACAAAAGTCCTCCCCAACTCTGTCTGACAAATTAATCACACCTTTAATGATTTAATAATTGTGATGAGCAATAAAAAGCTACCCCAAGTTTACATATTATAAAATATTTTAAAGTAAATGCTAAAATAAAAAATGCCTATATTTTCTTTCCTTTACTTAATCTTATTCTATTTTTAATCATGATTAAGTGTATACATTTTTTCCTCCATAACATAAAAATGCACCTTATGTGAGAATCATAATTTATATCTGTTAGAATTCGTCTTTCCTACCTATGGCCAGTACATAACATGGCCTTATGTTGAAAAAAATATATCATAAAAAAGATATATAAATGATTAAATAATTGAATCAATGTGTGAATGTATCAATGAATACAAAAATAGACATAAGTACAGTATTTCCTTTAAATTTCTACTTACATCTACAAGTATCACTTTTAATTTTATATACATGTATATGTATACATAAATATATATTCCTGCTCTTAGTACACTAAAGTAATATGAAGAATACTAACATAAGATTGAAATTTCAATTATTTAAATTTAGTCTCAAAATATTTCAATTGTTTTTCTTAATGTTAATATTGGATTTACATTCTTTTAATCTTATTCAGTTTATCTGTGTTGCAAAGGAGAAAATATGTTGTTTGTATGACTACCAGCAGGAAAAATTACACGTTCAGTATCTGCTACGTCCTAAACCAGTTGAGAACACAAACGAAGAATGAGATGACTGCAAGATCTATTTATCCATCTGTCTGTCTGTCTAACTTCTACCTCTCTAACCATCTATCTATTCACTAATCACAGATTATCTTTTCTCTGCAGAACAAATGAGCTGATTCACAAAGAAGACTTCTTCTTTGTAAACTTTTACAACAAACTAGAATATGTCATTTTTATTCTCTTTTTCTGTCCATCTCTGGACTCCAGGGAAAATGGATATTGAATTGACAAGACATGCACTTTAGGGATCAAGACATAACTAAGCTGGATTATATGTCTCTGGAGAGTGCTTTGATTATGCAATTTGATTACCTTTCAACTTGAATCTCCCAATCCACATGTTATCTAAATTAATCTTTCCTGATGGGCAACTCATTTGGCTTTAATTCAGCTGTTTGTACTGCCAAAGTCATATACTTAAAACACTTCAGTGTTTTGAGATGCAAATTATTAACGATACTTTGAAAAATCTTAGAACTCCATCTTTTTCTCCAACCAAAGGCCATTATTTGAAATTGCCACATTTTAAGGATTATTAACTAAAAGATTTTCATGAATAGCCCTGTTATACCCTGACTATGCTCAGTCTATTTGGTTTAATCTTGAGAACCATTAATTATTATTCTTTCAACTGTTATTTATTGAGCAATGACTACATTTCATGCATTGTGGTTTCTGGCTTTTAAAAAAATGTTTTAGTTAGATCATATTAGAATTGTTTAAATTAAATTTCAGGGATCTCAGACTCGGGCTGGGAGATAAAATGCATTTTGAGGAGTAAAGTTCCCTGAGGAGCTCCTACTTGATAATGCCATAATGGGTCTGTTCCAGGGATGGCGACTGTCCCCTACTGGCTGGGCAGGGGTATGTTTATGGATTTCATCGCCAAGTGCCTGGACATTAAGCTAAACTCTCTCCTCTTCAGGGGATAGAGTAGAGGGGAGAATAATGTGGGGGTCATGTCAGATCAGATCACAAGACTGAGTTAAATAAAAGGGACATCCACGCGCATGATGCCTTTCCGCCCCAGACCCCCGGACGTGAGCGCCTAGTAGGAGGACTGGGAAGAGAACAGCCGGCAGGGGTGTAGTAGGAAGATTTGAGCAGGATTACAGCTCGTACAGAGTGAGGGTCTAGAGTGGAGGGTAAAAAGGCTTGGACATAGGGAATCTCGGACCATTTGTCATTGCGGTGACAGAAATTGTAGCGAGACCTCGGGGGAGGCTCCCCAAAGGGGTAGTTTTAGGAGGTGTAGACTGAGAGTTCCCCATGTTCCTGGAAAGAGTAGGGAGTCACGTGGGGCAGATTCTACTCAATTCTAGGAGTCTGACATCAGGCGCAAGCTCCAAAAATTAGATGAAGGCCTTTAAATCCTACAAAAAGATTTCCTAAAACTGGCCTTCTAGGTCTTTAATAACCAAGATGGGAAGAGGCGAAGGAAAAAGAGAGTAGGACTGCCAACAGCCCTCCAAAACAGAAAAAGCTTTGCAAATAGCAGCTGCCCCTGCAAAGAGCTTTTCCAGATTGTTACTCCAAAAGGCCCCAGGCAAGTAGACAAGGCCACACCCTTCTACGGGAGCTGAGCCCTGCCTCCACTAGGACTCTGGATCTCTAGAGTAAAAAGGCCCCAGAAAATGGACTCCACAAAGACCACACCCCGTCTGAAAAAAACAAGGGCCCTGGAAGGAAGAGCCAGTGCTCTTTTCCTAAAACAGGAGATTGCACTTGCATTCCGGAACTGGCTGCCCCACCCTCAGCCCACATCCTGCATACCAACAGACCCTCTAAACTGCTTCAGTCTGACAGACATGTCAGGCTTGGAACAGACTTAACTTCAACACACGGGGATGGCTGAGCCTTAGGTAACTCCCTGGCACAGGTAAGAACTAATGCCGGAGCTGTGTCTTGTACTCTTCCTCAATTTTCAGGGCCTCTATTTCCCTCTCCTACCCTGATTATCAGAGTAAAAGATAAAATGCAAATCCCCTGTATATTCCACAGCTTCTCTCTCTGCTGAGAGATAAAGTATGAGCCCACCCCTTTTTGTGCTTCCCAATTACCCCCACTGGGAAAAGATCTTATGGCTTCCTTCCTCTGACTTATGGGAAAAACTTCACTAGAACTTTACATACAACGTTTTCCTTGATATGCTCTGAGCTTTCAAACTATAGAACTTTCTGTCTTGTTTCACTTAGAATTATCTCCTTCTATATGTCTATGTTTGCATGTCCATATAGTTCCAAGTAGTTGGAACTACAGGCATATGCCACTATTGCTGGCTAACGTTTCTATTTTTTGTAGAGACAGGGTCTCACTATGTTTGCTCAGGCTGGTCTCAAACTCCTGACCTCAAGGGAGCCTCCCATCTTGGCCTTTCTAAGTGGATTGCCAGCATGAGCCACTGCACCCAGCCTAGAGGGTGTTAATAGATGTAGTCCACTGTGTAAGAGTTTGGGATCTAAATATACAGATTGTTTTCCTATGCTCCACTTAAGATAATTTTCACAGTTACCTACTCTATGTTCATTATATTGAGGCCTTAATTTTCTATGAGAATAATATGCAATGGCTAAGAGACCTATATGAACATTATTTTTATTTATGCTGTAAGTCATTTTTGTAGTAAAAAGTCATTTTATATTGTTTTAAGGTTATAGAAAATTTGTCAAAAAACATGATACTAGATAAATTCCAAAACATTTTTAATTAAAGTTTTAGTTAGAGGTTTGCCAAGAAATAAAAATGTCACAGAAGCATAGTAAGGCCTTAAGAAGATTGTAAATGAAAGATAATTTACATGAAAAAAACAGAATGAATAGCCCTACTCCAATAGCCTCATCCCAACTTGTTACAAAGTTTGAGAGAGATGCATGCAGGCTTGCTACTTTAGAAAAAAGTGCTAAGATGCAATGATAATATCTCACTTAAAATATAACCCATTTGGGCTGCTCTAACACTGAAAATTTATCTCCCTGGAGTTTCTTAGATTTCAGAGTCTACTCAATGTGATTTTATTTACTTTTATTTACTCAACTAATGACAAGTCTGTTAATGAATGTTTCACAATGTCTTACTGATATACAGATACATAATTTTATAGCATCATTATGTGCTGGATTTAGAAAGGACCTTTGACAGGATTCTTTCCAACCCTTCTCTATTATAATTGAAGGTATTGATTTTGAAAGAAGATTTTGCTTACAGAACACTTATCAAGATTCTCAGTACCTGAAGTATGTTCACATCAATGACATAAATACATTTTGTTACAAACTTGAACATATGAGTGTCCACAACAGTAAATGAATCTAACAAAAATATCACTCCAGAAATATTAGAGCCCAAAAATCCTAAAGTATAAAAGTTACAATTTATCCATTTATCCAATAAAGTAGTAGATGAATGGAATTCTGGAAATACAAGTCTGAGGCATAGGTTAAAATGTTTCATCTTTCATTTTTGATTTTGTTTATCAGACTTTTATCTCTTTTTTGGAGGTATATCCTAATAATTAAGAGTCAAAATGGTCAAGGGAGTTACATGTTCAACTCTTAAGCTATGAAGACCAGTGTAAAACCCCAATTTAAGCAGTTACTATAAACTGTGGCCTTAGGCATGTTGCTTAACTTTTTACACCTCAGTTTAAACAGCTTTCAAATGGATCAGATAATAACACTTACTTCATGAATTTGTTGTAAGGAATAAACACATATAGGTACCTAACACAGTTTAGTAAAGACTCAGGAAATGTTAGCTATGATTAATATTTATATTTTATGTAAGTAGACTTGAGACCTTGAGTATAAAATGAAGCCCATATGAATCTTTTTATTTCTGTTTCTGTCTTGGCTACCAAGAGGTAAAATTATTTTAAATTATAGTAACTCAGACCATATGTAAATGCAACTTATTTTTTAATCTATTAGGCTTTGTATAAGGCTTTTTTTATGAAAAAAAAAATCTGATTGTCTCTGGGCAGAGTATCGGGGTAGGTCAAACTGTGGTGACTAGCTGATGTCGGGTTGAAGACTAGAGATTGAAACAGAGGTACATTGTTTGGGGAAGAGCCAGCAATGAGGTAGTTCCCAAAGTCAAAGCTAAGAAAAATTGAATTTAAGCATCAAGGAAATAGTAAACCATCATGAATGATTAAAAATATATCTAAGAGTCAGAAACCCAGAAGACACTGGGATGCATTGAGAAGTGAAAACAGGAGTAAAGAAAATGGTTTTAAACATTTACTATACTTGAATTAGAATGGAGGCTTAAAACCCCTTTTCATTAATAGCCTACTTTGTAGCATATATGTAAGTCAATTGTTACATAAACATTGATGACTGTGTACCTAATATCAAATTTTATCCTCCCTGTTCCTTTTTCCCCTCTATACCTTATTTGAATGTGAAAGCATTATCTTTTCCTATAACTTTATATGCAAAAATTATATTGTAGCTAGGCCTCTTACTATAAATCAACTATGACCTATTTTAAAAGTAAGCATGGCATAAATAATAAATAAAGTAAAATAAAAGTAAGTTAACCATGTTACATGGTCATAAAAAAGCTAAAGCAAATTCTCACCATAGTACCTGCATAGCATCAATAACAGAAACATCTTATTCTCTACTTATTAGACCACAAATAGTTCATCTGGGTAAATATCAATGGGCACAATTGCTGGATCATGTAGTAAGAATGTGTTTATGTTCTAAGAAACTGACAAAGTGTTTTCCACAGTGGTTGTCCTATTTTGCATTCTCCTCTGTTGGGTCAGTTTAGAAATGTTAGGGTGACCTAGGGATATTGCTAGCATAAGATCTCTGTGGATTTGACAGTCTGCATAGGTGTGGCTATTTTCCAAATGGTAAGGACATTCCAAGGGCAGGAGGAACTGAAAACAGTTTCTCTCCTGGGGCGGAAAACTGCTCCAGGACTGCAATCAGGGACCCCAACCTGCTGGAAAACTAGCCTGGCGGCAATCGCAATCCCAAATTGATGTTCTTGTTTAGATTTAGGCTAGAAATAGCTTTGATATGTAATGGAAATCTACAGAACATTGTTTGCCTGTGGGATGTCTTTAGAACATGTTTGTTTGTATGATTTACGATGATCCTTTGTTCTTGGGATGAATAAATACGAGTGAGGAAGTGAGGAATTACTCTCAGGACTCTTGGTCTGGAAAGCCTTGAGTCCCCTGATCCCGCTCCTTCTCTTCTACTGTCTCCTTTCTTATTCCTACGCAACACCCACTTTTCAACCCTGTAGGCTGAATAATTCCCAGCATTCACCAGCAATGAATGAAATTTCCTGTTGCTCCACATCTTTGCCAGTATTTTATGTCGTCAGTGTTTTGATTTTGGTCATTCTAATAGGTGTGTTGTGGTATCTCATTGTTGAACTTCCATTCCCCTGCGTGATATATGATGTGCAATATTTTTCATATGCTTTTTTGCCATCATACATATTTTTGTTGAGGTGTCTGTTAAGGCGTTTGGCCCAATTTTTAGTTAAGTTGTTTGTTTTCCTATTATTGACTTTTAATAGTTTTTTGCAAATTTTGAAAAACTTTATCAGATATGTCCTTTGCAAATATTATCTCCCAGGCTGTGTGTTATCTTTCTATTTTCTTTCACAGAACATAAACTTTTAATTTTAATGAAATCCAGCATATCATTTATTTTTCTCATGGATTTTGCCTTTGATGTATCTAAAAAGTCATTGCCAAATCCAAAGTCATATAGATGTTTTCCAAGGTCATATAGATGTTTTCTTATATAGTCTTCTAGAATTTTTATGGTTTTTTGTTTTACCTTTAGGTCTGTGATTGATTTTGAGTTATTAATAATTTTTGTAAGGTCATATATGTGAATGTACAGTTTGTTCCAGCATCATTTGTTGAAAAAACTATACTTTCTCCATTTTATTGCTTTTTCTCCTTTCTAAAAGATCAGTTGACTATATTTATGTGGATCCATTTTTGTGTTATCTATTTTCTTCCATTGATATATTTGTCTATTCTTTCATCAACAACACACTGTTTTCGTTTTGTAGCTTTATGGTAAGTCTTGAAATCACATAGCATCAGTCTTCCATTTTTAGCTAAATATTTCATTTTTGGAGTTGTGTTAATATAAGTGCTATTTTGTTTTTAATTTTAAATTCCTCTTGTGCATTGTTGGTATATATGAAACTGGTGGAATTTTGTAATTTAACCTTGCATCCTGTAACCTTGATATGATCACTTATTAGCTATAAGGCTTTTTTGTGTTGTTGATTTTTTCAGATTTTCTACATAGACAATGTTTTGTATGAACAAAGACCATGTTATTTCTTCCTTCCCAGTCTGTATACCACTTTTCTTGTCTTATTGCATTAGCTAGGACTTCTGAAATCATGTTGGAAAGGACTGGTAAGAAGAAACATCCTTGCTTTGTTCTTCATATCAATGGGAAATATCTTAGTCTTTCACCATTAAACATGGTCCTAACTATAGGGTATTTTTTTTTTTTGGTTAAATATCCTTTATCAAATTGAGGAAGTTCCCCTTTATTAACTTTTATTGATCCAGTCAATAAGTAAATTTTCAGGCCTACTGTGTTTCAGAAAGCACTGTAGTCATTAAAAATATAATGATGAGGAAAAATGCATTTGCATTTTGCTGCGCTCCTGTAAGAGAGGAAAACATTTGAGTAATAGGTCCTACAGCCCACACTAATGCCACAATGGCAATAGTTCATAAATAGGAAAGTACGTGGAACCTTAGCAGCTAATGGATCTGAATAATCTGAGAGGTTCAAAAATGGTTTTTTCTGAGAAAGCAGATTCTCTATGGACTTTAGTCTTTATCTGAAGAGGAAAGAAAAACCACTGTTTAAACCAAAAATTGTAGAGAACAAGCCAGAAGGTAATACCAGTAGGTGCAGGATCTCATTAAACAATATTCAAGATCTGCAGTCAGCAAGCTGGAGACCCAGCATGGCTGATGGCATAGTTACAGTTCAAGTCTGAAGTCCAGAGAACCAGGAAAGCTAGAGGTGTAAATTTAATCTGAAAGCTGGTAGGCTCAAGATTCAAAATGAACTGATGTTTCAGTGTGAGTCCAAAGACTGAAAAAGACAGATGTCTCAGCTCAAAGCAGTCAGATATGCCTTACTTACTCACTCAGCCTTTTTGTTCTTTTCAGGTCCTCAATTGATTGGATGAGGTTCATTCACATTAGGGAGTAAAATCTACTTCACTCACTCCACCAATTCAAATGTTAATTTCATCCAGAAACACCCTCACAGACACACCCAGAATAATGTTTGTGCAAATATCTGTGCACCTTGTGGCCCAGTCAAGTTAACACATAAAATGAATTATCACATAAGTTTATTCCTTTCTATGCATGAATACAGAATCTTATTCTCTCTCTGCTCTCCTCCTCTCTCTCTTTCTCCCTACCCCACAATATTTATGAAAAGTTTTGTGATGAAAATTAAGTGAAAGTTTTTCTCATTTATTTCTTAGATCAGAAATATAATAGTTGTAATTCATTCTAACTACATTAAAAGTCTGACTTGCATGGGAATTATAAAGAAATTAATTTCAATAGTTTACTTTGTTGGTGAGAATAGAAATGTGATAAAATTAAGACTTTTATTTGCATTGTCATTAATAGGAAAACTATTATTTAATAAATAGATAATAGATATTTGAATATTTAGAAAAGAAATAAAATATATTAACTGCCTTCTAAATTGGTTGGACTGTCACAGAATGTGATATTTTTTGCTGACTATAACATAAAAAATGTTAATTTTGAACTCATCATAAAAGAGTAAATAGATTTGGAACTCACTCCATACCTGGTAGTTTAATAATGTTTCTTATTATTTGTGAAGTGATTCCACCTTGAGAATAATATAATAGCAAAATATTTCACTAAAATTTAGTTATTCTCAAGAAATACATATCAACTTATTAGAGTTTTTACCTGCCATTGCTATAGCAATATTTAGGGAATACTCTCTCTCTTATAGCCTGAGCTATAATTTTAGTTATATGTATTATGCATGGTTAACATACTTCTAAAGAAGGATTTCACTTAAAATAGCTGATTCTGGTAATTTCAAGTTGGTTGGCAGAGTTAATATTTTATCTGTCCATTTCTTCAGGAATCACCACTTACACAGTGTGCTGTGGCTATGGTGTGGATAGGAAGAATTTTGGGAAATATATTTTTCTATCTCATATGCTTACATATTTGTCTTACATGAGTCATGTAACAGAGCAGAAATATAGAAAAGCAATCTATGGACTATTATCACAAGCACACTAGTCATTGCCAAAGGCTAAACAAGTGACTCTCTCTTGGAAGTATAAAAAGAATATATAATGAGGAAATTAATGAACAGGGAAGATGAACAATTCTTTTCCTAAAATGCATGACTTAGTGAACTGATTTAATTCTTACCCTATTCAATAAAATCACCACTTTTTTATTATTAATTCAATAGGCTATACCTTTGAGATAGACTCATTTATTTAATAGTTCATAGAAATTTTATTTTTCTCTTTTGTGCTAGTAAATTGAGCAACTTTTTATTCCTTCTCTTGGTCTCTATATTATAAAATTATATGTTAAATAGCTTAGACATACTTGGTAAGTAGCAGGTATTATAGGTAGATCCTCACTGTGACATTGAATTTTAACCTTATTTTCCAATGGAAGAAATTTTAAGAAAGTTCTGAAATATTGATTTTAAATTTCGAATCCATAGATTATTCACAGTGATATTTTCTTAGCTGTAGAAATTAGGAATTTCTAGATCTTAATCCAAGATGGCTAAGGATTTCTAGATCTTGAGATGATTCAGTCTAAAATCTCCAAAGGACAACTGAATTTTCAATTTGGAAAATCCTTTCCAATACATAAAATTGAAGGAGGTAAAAACAATCTCATCTAATAATAATCTATCTCCTCAAATACTTTTTCCCATGCCCAAGCATTTATTGAAGATTTTTATAGTTTTAACACTGTAATTGGTGGCCTAAAAAAAATATGTGCATGAAATAAATAGAAAACATCATCTTATTTTCATGGATCATGGAACTTATTTGTAAGGACAGTAACAAATACCAAAAACATACTGTTTGCTGAATGTTATATTGTTTCAGGATGTTTTAAAGTAAAAACATTGACATCATTTAATAATTGGAACAATTTCAATAAGATTGGTATCAGTTCTTCTTTGAAAATCTGGTAGAATTTGGTGAATCTGTCTGGTCCTGGGATTCTTTTTTTTATTGTGAGATTTTTTTATTGCTGATTCAATATCACTACTCATTATTGGTCTGTTCAGGATTTCTATTTCTTCATGATTCAAGCTTGGGTGGTGGTAGGTTTTCAGGAATTTATCCATTCCTTCTAGATTTTCAAGTTTGTTTGCAAAAAGGTGTTCATAGTAGTCTTGAATTATCTTTTATATTTCTATGATATATAATTGTAATGTCTCCTTTTTCATTTCTGATTGAACTTATTGGAATCATCTCTCTTCTTTTGTTGGTTAATCTAGCTAGTGACCTATCAACTTTGTTTATCTTTAAAAAGAAGCAAACTTTTCATTTCATTGATCCTTTGCACTGTTTTTTGGTTTCAATTTCATTTAGTTCTATCCCTATGTTTATTATTTTCTTATACTAGCTTTGAGCTTCATTTATTCTTGTTCTTCTAGTTCCTTGGGGAGGTCAATTTGTGATCTTTCTGTCTTTTTTTGATGTAGGCATTTAGCTCTATAACTTCTCTCTTAGCATGGCTTTTGTAGTATTCCAGAGGTTTTGATAACTTGTGTCACTATTATCATTCATTTTGAAATTTTTAAAATTTCCATCTTGATATCGTCATTGACACAAGACCTTTTAGGAGAAGCTTGTTTAATTTCCATGTTTATTTGTTAGTTTTGATTTCTTCTTGGTATCAATTTCTAGTTTTATTCCACAGTAGTCTGAAAAGATGCTTAATATGATTTCAATTTTTAAAAATTTATTGAAACTTATTTTGTGGCCTATAATATGGCCTATCTTGGTGAATCTTCCATGTTCTGGTGAGAAGAATGTATATTCTGAAGTTTTGTGGTAGAATGTTCTATAAATGTCTGTCAGGTCCATTTGTTCCATGGTCTAAGTTTGAAGGAACATATTTCAAATTAACAAAAGCTGTATACAACAGCCCATAGCCGATATCATTTTACCACTTCTATTCAACATAATATTGGAGGTTCTAGTCAGAGCAATCAGGCAAGAAAAAGAAATAAAGGACATCTAAATTAGAAAAGAGGAAATCAAATTATCTCTTTTAGCAGATAATATGATCTTATACCTAAAAAACCCTAAAAACGCTGCAAAAAGATTCCTCGATTTGATAAATGAATTCAGTAAGGTCTCAGGTTATAAAATTAATGTACATTACTCAGTAGCACTGCTATACACCAATAATGACCAAACTGAGAATCCAGTCAAGAACTCAATAACATTTACAATCGCTACAAAAAAAATATACCTATGAATATACTTAATCAAAGTGATGAAAGACCTTTACAAGGGGAGCTACAAAACACTAATGAAAGAAACCCTAGATGATACAAACAAATGGAAAAAAGTATTCTATGCTCATAGATTGGAAAAATCAATATTGTGAAAATGACCATACTGCCCAAAGCAATCTACAGATTCAATGTAATCCCTATTCAAATACCAACATCATTCTTCACAGAATTAAAAAAAAATTCTAAAATTCATATAGAACCAAAAAAAGCCTGAATAGCCAAAGCAATTCTAAGCAAATAGAAGAAAAATGAAGGCATCACATTACCAGACTTCAAATTATAGTAAAAGGCAATAGTAACTAGCATGGTGCTGTCATAAAAGTAGACACATAGATCAATGGAATAGAATAGAGAACCCATAAATAAAACCAAATACAACCAATTGATCTTTTACAAAGCAGACAAAAGCATCCACTGGGGAAAGGACATCCTATTCAATAAATGGTACTGGGAAGATTGGATATCCACATGCAGAAAAATGAGACTGGATCCTTATTTCTCACTGCAACTAAAATTAACTCAAGGTGGATTAAAGGATTAAATGTAGGAGTTGAAACAATAAAAATTCTAGAATAAAATCTAGGCAACACTCTTCTGTACATTGACCTAGGTAAAGAATTTAGGACTAAGACCCCAGAAGCAAAAACAACAAAAACAGAATTAAATAAATCACACTTATTGAAACTAAAAAAGTTCCACACAGCAAAATAAACAATATACAGAGTACATAGAAAACCTATAGAATGGGAGAAACTATTTACAAAACTATATATCCAACAAAGGACTAATATCCAGAATCTACAAGAAACTCAAACAAATCAGCAAGAAAAAAATAAAATAAAATAATTCCATTAAAAAGTGTCAAATGACATGAATAGACATTTTTCAAAAGAAGAGATAAAAATGATGAAAAAACATTACTAGCAATCAGAGAAATTCAAATTAAAACTACAATGAGATGCCACCATATCCTGTTAAAATGGCCAGTATTAAAAAGTCAAAAAACAATAGATGTTGGTATAGACGTGGTGCAAAGGGAATGTTTATACACTGTGGATGGGAATGTAAATTAGTAAAACCACTGTGAAAAACAGTATGGAGATGTCTCAAAGAACTGAAAGTAGACCTATCATTTGATCCAGCAATCCCACTACTGGGTATCTACTCAAAGGAAAAGAAGTCATTATATCAAAAAGGCACCTACAACCATGTTTATTGCAGCACAATTCACCATTGCAAAGATGTGGAATCAACCTACGTGTCCACCAGTCAAGGAGTGGATAAAGAAAATGTGGTATATGCACATGATGAAATACTACTCAGCCATAAAAAAGTGAAATAATGTCTTCTGCAGCAACTTGTATGAAATTGGAAGCTATTATCCTAAGTGAAGTAATGCAAGAATGAAAACCCAAATATTTGATATCCTTACTTATAAGAGGGAGCTAAGCTATGGGTATATAAGGGCATATAGACTAGTACAATGGACACTGAAGACTCAGAATGGTGGAGGGTGGGAAGAGGATTAAGGAAGAGAAACTACCTACCAGGTGCAGTGTACACTATCTGGGTGGCAGGTACACTAAAATCACAGATATTGCCCCTATACACTTCATCCACATAAGCAAAATCTTCCTATATCCCTAAATCCATTGAAATAAAAATACAAAAATAAAAAGTTATCACCATAAAAATTCAAATCCAATCTTGACATTTTTTTAAAAATTGAATCTTAGGCTTAGCATACTAAAACATAGTTTTATCAGACCTATAATTAATACTAAATATAATGGTAGTACATCAGAGGAATTAGGAATAGCCAAAATATTGCCAGGAACATTATTATTATTTAACTGTATTTCTTGGTTCTAACTTGCATAATATAACAAGAAAATAAAATAAGTATAATAAATATTAGGAGGTAAAGGTCATTTTTATAGACCATATATTTGCCTATCTAGAAAATATAAAAGCAACAATCTACAAAAGATATTATAAGTAATAAAGTAATTCATTAAACAAAATTGAAAAATAAATATACATAGATTAAAAGTAGCTAAATGTGTTTATCTACTGCTGCATAACAAGCTGCTCCAACATTTAGCTATTTAAAACAACAAACATCTACTCTCTCAGTTTCTGTGTGTCAGAAATATGGGAGGTGTTTAACTGGGCGATTCCAGCTCATGGTCTCTCAATATGTTGCATTAAGCAGTCAGCCAACTCAAGACTACACTTAGATTGAAGTATACAGGAATAACTCAGAGATATTGTAGGTTCACTTCCAGATCATTGCAATAAAACAAATATTTTAACAAAGTAAGTTAAACATTTTTTTTTTACTTTCCCAATGCATATAAAAGTAATGTTTACACTACACTGTAGTCTACTAAGTGTGAAATAGAATTATGTCTAAAACACCAAGGTACATACCTTAAGTAAAAAATGCTTCATTGCTAAAAAAATGCTACCAATCATCTAAGCCCTCAGTAAGTCATACTCTTTTTGCTAGTAAGGGATTTTGACTCAGTGATGATGGCTATTGACTGATCAGGGTGGTGGTTGCTGAAAGTTGGGTTGACTGTGGCAAGTTCTTAAAATAAAACAACAATGAAGTTTGCTGCATATACTCTTCCTTTCATAAAAGATTTCTCCTTAGCATATGATGCTGTTTGATAGCATTTTACCCACAGTACTTCTTTCAAAATTAGAGTCAAATTTCTCAAACTCTGCTGCTGCTCTACCAACTAAGTGTATGTACTTACTATTCTAAATCCTTTGTTGTCATTTCAACAATGTTAACAACATCTTCACCAACAGTAAATTACTCTCAAGAAACTACTTTGTTTGATCATACATCCATAAAATGCAACTCCTCGTCTGTTAAGTTTTTTTCATGAGATTGCAGCAATTCAGTCATGTCTTCAAGTTTCACTTCTAATTCTAATTCTGTTCCTATTTCCTCCACATCTGCAGTTACTTCCTCCACTAAAGTCTTGAAGCACTTAAAGCCATCCATGAAAGTTGGAATCAACTTCTTCCAAACTTCCATTAATGTTTATATTTGACTTTCTCCCATGAATCATGAATGTTCTTAATATTAGTAACATCTAGAATGATAAATCCTTTCCAGAATGTTTATTTGTCAGTTTACTTTGCTCAGATCCATCAAAGGAAGTACTATCTATGGCAGCCATAAACTTACAAAAAATATTTCTTAAATAAAAAGACTAGAAAGTCAAAATCGCTCCTTGATTCATGGCCTGCAGGCTGGATGTTGTGTTAGTATGCATGAAAAAAACCTTAACCTTGTTTTGTATCTCCAGTTAGAACTCTTGGGTGATCAGGTGCATTGTCAATGAGCAGTAACATTTTGTAATGATATTTTTCTAAGCAGTAGGCCTCAATAGTGGGCTTAAAATATTCAATAACAATGCTGTGAACATATGTGCTGTCATCCAGGCTTTGTTGTTCCATTTATAGAGTACAGGCAGAATGGATTTAGCATAATTCTTAAGGGCCTTACAATTTTGGAAATGATGAATGAGCATTGGCTTCAACTTAAAGTCACTAGATGCGTTAGCCCCTAACAAGAGAATCAGCCTGTTTTTTTGAAGCTTTGAAGCCAGTCATTGATTTCTGTATAGCTATGGAGTCCTATATGGCATGTTTTTCCATTAAAAGGCTATTTTGACTACATTGAAAATTTGTTGTTTCGTGTAGCCACATTCACCAATTATCTTCTGGATAACTTGCTGCAGTGTCTATATCAGCACTTTCTGCTTTGCCTTGCAGTTTGATGTTATAGACATAGCTTCTTTCCTTAAACCTCATGAAATAAACTCTGATGGCAGCAAACTTTTATTCTACAGCTTCCTCACCTTTCTCAGCCTTCATCGAATTGAAGAGAGTTAGGGCTTTACTTTATACTAATGCTTTGGCCTAAGGAAATGTAGCTAGTTTGATCTTCTGTCCAGACTAATCAAACTTTATCCATAACAGAAATAAGATGGTTTCACTTTTTATCATTTGCAAATTCACTGGAGTAGCATATTTAATTACCTTCAAGAACTTCACAATTTGGCTAGTGCTTTTACAGAAAAGGCTTAGACTTTACCCTATCTTAGCTTTTCACATGCTTTCTTCACTAAGCTTAATCTTTTCTAGCTTTTAATGTAAAAGTGAGATATGTGTGACTATTCCTTCCACTTGAACACATACAGGACATTGTAGGGTTATTAATTGGCCCAGTTTTAATATTCTTGTATCTCAAGGAATAGGGAGAAAAGTTAAGGGTACAGGGGTCCTGCCAATCAGTGGAGCAGTCAGAACACACAACATTTGCAGGCTAAGTTCACCATCTTTTATAGGTTATATGTGGTGCTCCAAAACAAGTACAATAGCAACAGCAAAGACCAATGATCACAGATCACCATCACAGATATAATAATAATGAAAACATTTGAAATATAAGGAGAGTTACCTATATGTGTCACAGATACACAAAGTGAGCACATGCTACTAGAAAAATGGTGCTGATAGACTCGCTCAATGCAGGGTTGGTAAAAACCTTCAATTTGTAAAAATTATCATTAAAAACAGCATGTAAAGGCTGGGCATGGTGGCTCATGCCTGTAATTGCAGCACTTTGGGAAGCTTAGGCAGGGGGATAGTTTGAAACCAGGAGTTTGAGAACAGGCTAGGCAGCATAGTGAGATTCCATCTCTACAAAAAATAAAAAAATCAGCCAGGCATGGTGGCATACACCTGTAGGCTGCAGTGAACTATGATGGCACTACTGCACTCCAAGCTTGACAAAAAAGCGAGATCATGTCAAAAAAGCAAAACAAAAACAAAAACAGCATATGGAACAATGGAACAGAATAGCAGAATAGAGGGACAGAAATAAATCCACACATATAGTCAATTGATCTTTGACAAGTGTGCCATAAATAAGCAATGGGGAAAGGATAACATCCTTAGTAAATAATTTTGAGGAAACTGGATATTCCTATGCAAAATGATGAAATGAAACACTTACCTTACACCACACTCCAAAATCAACTCAAAATGGAATAAAGACTTAATTGTAAGGTCTGAAATCCATAAAACTCTTAAAAGAGAACATAGAAAAAAATGGATTTCTTGGATATGAAACCAAAAGCATGGCAACAATAGCATAAATAGGCAGATGGGAATACATTAAACTAATATGTTTCTGTACAACAAAGGAAACGATCAATAAAATGAAAAGATAATCAATGGTATGAGATGAAATATTGGCAAATTCTCTGATAAAGGGTTAATATACAACATATATATGCAACTCCTACAACTCAATAGAAAATAAATAAATAAATAAATAAATAAAAGTGGGCAAGAGATCTGAATAGACATTTCTCCAAAGTAGACATACAGATAGCCAACATGTATATATAAAGCTGATCAAAATCACTAACTATCAGGGAAATTCAAATCAAAACCACAATGAGTTACCACTTCACACCTGTTAAGGTAGCTATTATCAAGAAGACAACAGATACCAATTGTTGGAGAGGATATGAAGCAAAGGGATCACCTATACACTCTTCAGGGGAATGTAAATTGATATAGCCACTGTGGAAAATGGTTTGGAGCTTCCTCAAACAATTATAAATATAACTATCATATGATCTGCAAATCCTTCTTCAGGACATATATACAAAATAATTGATATCAAGATCTCAAATGGTCATTGCAGCATTATTCACAATAGCCAAGACATGGAAGCAACATAAATGTCAATTAATTTAATGTCCATTAACTAATGGATAAAGGAAATGGGGTGTGTGTATATATAAATATTTATATATACACACACATACACACTATTTATTTTATATTTATATTATTTATTTATTATATATTATTATAATATATTATATTATTTATATTATATATTTATTTTATTTTATTATTTATATTATATATTTCTCTTTATTCTACAACCTGAGACCTTTATTTTCTAGGATGAGCTGATTTAATTTCTCCCAATTAGTACCAAGCCTTCCCTTCCTTAAGTCAATGGATTATCCGAATGAAAAGGATACTTGAAATTAGTTCATATATAGGCTGTCAATCAGTGTTGTTCCTTTGAAGAAGTTTTCATGATCATTAATATGTATGGATTAATGGGTACAAAAAGATATAAACATCAGTAGACAAAAGACAGAATAATTCTAATTAAAAGCATATGGAAATGTTCAGAGTCACTAGTAATTTAAAATTTAAATGAAAGCGAAATACCATTTTTGCACTCAAATAAGCAAGTAAAATTAAAAATAATATCTAAAACAAACAAAAATATATACACACTCATACACATAATTCAGGGCATGAGAGAAATATGTATATATATATATTTCTTTGAGATATATATCTCTCTCAAAGATAAGTTTATTAGATTCTATATCTTGATATCTAATACTAAAGCCACTAGTCACATAGCTATTTATTTTCAATTTATATTATTTAAAATTTAAAAATTCATTTCTTCAGTTGTACTAGTTACATTTCATGTAGTAAAAAGCCATGTATGATTACTCACTACCATATTGAATGGCACAGAAATATGGAATATGTCATTCATCATAGAATGATAATTTGTAGTATACGTCACATCCATGAGAAACAGAGAGAAATATTAATAGCTTCCAAATAACAAATGACACAAGTTTTTGTAAAATATTTCTTTTTGGTTAAACATAATATAGCTAAAGAGATTTAACAATGAAAAAAAGGCAGATCATGCTCACATTTTAATAGACTATGACTCATATATGGAAGAGTTGCTGGTCACAGAAATGAAAAGAAAGCTAATTTTGATAGGCAAGTTTTGTGTTTAAGCAGAAAATAAACTCCAGTTTGACAATATTACTGAATATCCAAATGCAAATTTAAGCTTCAATTGCATAATGGATGGGTATTATAAAAAGCAAATATCCAAATACTGAAGGTAAATATTTTGTTTGCCCTCTTAGGGTTATTGGATCATTTATACACATGAAAAATAACCTATATGCTCAAAATATCAGACCAAGGTGCTATTGTGAAACTTTTCATCTGCTCAACAGCCTTATTTTTTTATAGCATCATTTATTTTAATGAAGTTCCTATTGGTGATAAAAAGAAATTATAAGCTTCACTGGTAGAATAACACATTATCAATGCACCCTTATGTCAAAATCACTCTTATATTTTGTCAAGGTCATTGTCTCCTAGTAATTTGAATTACACTTGTTATAATGATATAAAACAACCTTACTTTTTACCACGTGAGTTAAATTGCTTATTTCAGTTTCTTCAAAACTGTTTACAAAGCAAAACAATAGAAAACAGTGCTTCGGCTGCTTTTCAAGGAGGAATTGACGGTTGTTAGACTAATACACAGAGAAATTCACCATTGCTTTTCTTTCCTGAACCAGGTTACTTTTTCTAGATGCACAAGTTCTTCAACTACAACTGGAGGTATTTGTATATGAAGAAAAATATTTCACATCCTTTCTTTATGTCTAGGTATGAAGTTTTTAAGAACTATGATGAAGGAGTAGCAACATGGTAACATGGCTGGATTGAAAGAGTTAGGACACACTTTTAGACTGATTGCCTATGCCTCCCAAGGTAGCAGGAAATTCATCCCCTTTTGTGTTATTGAAACCTCACAAACTAACCCAGATCTCAGCATATAGTGACTCTCCAAAATTATTTTGAAATGATGTTCAATTGGGCCATGTCCTCTTGAGCAAGTTAGTCTATATGAGTCTTATTTTGCCTTTTCTATTAAAAAGAAGATACTAATACTTGGCTTAAAAATGAAATTTTTAAATCATTTGTGATGGCTATCAAATAGCTGGTATTCAATAAATTTAATTATCTGTATTTGTATATGAAACATAATTTCCAAGTATGAAACTAAATATTTTTGCTGGGAAAAAAACCACTATGCATCAGTCAGCCAGCTAGGGGTAATCACATTTGTTGGAGAAAAAGTCTTTTCAGATTGAAAATACATCAGATGTGTGATAAGTAGAGGTCAGACTGTTTGCTGACCATACCATCATCTGCCTTTTCATCTCTCATAAAAAACAATAACTCCTAGGTAAATCTGATGTGAATTTGAGAAATTTCATTTTTATAAATCAAGAAACTAAACAAGGATAAGATCTTTGGTTCTATGGTTCTTTAGGCTTGGGTTGACTCCTGCTTTACAAATTATTAATATAATCTCTGATTTTGTGAAAATTCATTCTTTCTAAATTTTACTTTTTTAAAATCTCAAAAAGTAGGAAAATATTTCCACTTATTTTATAGGACTATTGTGAGAAATAAATGAAATAATTATGCATTATATTTAGTTGGGATCCTTACTCATATTAAGTAATCAATTAATTATTATAATGATTATTATTTCACTGTAACAATTTCCATACCAAATCTTAATGTTGTTAAAGGACTATGGCTTGCAATCAAAAAACTTACTTTCAGAGCACACTCAAAGACCTTTTTTTAAACTTTGCCCTTTAATGATGACTGGGTCACAAGTTTTCAACAGTCACTACTCAAAATGGCTTTACTATTTTTACTTTTTACATTAACACATTTTAGTGTACATTTTAGTTTTGTACTGTAAGTGTAAGCTGTCTCAAATATGCATAGCATATATGTACCTTTAAACCTTACAGTGTAAATTAATTATTAAAACATGTAAATCATGCTTTCATGTTTAAGAGAGCTTTACTTATACTAATACAAATAATCCTTGGGGCTGTGCTGTGCATTTAGCTACTATTAGGCTTCAGACCGTCTCACACTTCTTTCAAATAAAAATGGTTTCTATTTTCATGCTATACATCTGATAAAGGGGTGATAACTAGAATCTATAAAAAGCTCAAGCAAATCAGTAAGAAAAAAATCAAACAACCACATGAAAAAGTGGGCAAAAGACATGAACAGAAACTTTTCAAAAGAAGATAAATTAATGGCCAATAAAGATGTGAAAAATATGCTCAACATCTCTAATCATCAGGGAAATGAAAATCAAAACCACAGTGAGATATCACTTAACTCCATTGAGAATGGCTTTTATTAAAAAGTCCCAAAACAACAAATGCTGGCATGGATGCAGAGAGATAGGAACACTTAATACTCTGTTGGTGGAACTGCAAACTAGTACAACCTCTATAGAAAGTAGTATGGAGATACCTCAAAGAACTACAAGTAGACTTACTATTTGATCCAGCAATCCTATTATTGAGTATTTACCCAAAGGGAAAAAAATATTCTATAAAAAAGACACCTGCACTTGAATGTTTACAGCAACACAATTCACAATTGCAAAGATATGGAAATAACTCAAGTGCCCATCAATACATGAGTGGATTGATTAAATGTAGTATATGTATACCATGGAGTACTACTTAGCCATAAAAAATGGAGAATTAATACCTCTTGTATTAACCTGGATGGAACTGGAGACCATTTTTCTATGTGAAGTATCAAAATAATGGAAAAACAAACACCTCATGTACTCACTATTAAATTGGAACTAATCTATAAACACTTATGTGATGTATATAAATAATGTTCATCAGAAATCAAGCAAATGGGAGGGAGGAGGAGGTGATGGTGAAATTAACACCTAATGTGTACAATGCACACTATGTGGGGGATGGGCACACTTATAACTGTGACTCAAACAGTATAAAGGCAATTTATGTAACCAAAATGTCTGTACCCCTGTAATATACTTAAATTAAAAAAAATCACTAAGTACATAAGAAAACAAAGCACCATGAGTGAGAGTCAACAGAAGCAACAAACAAAAAAAATCATAGTTTCTTCTTAATAGTGACCTTTAACAATTAAAAGTCACTTTTACTATGGTAAGACATTATTGAAGAGAAATATTCCATATCAAGTAGTTGAGGAGATAAATGATTATCCTTTTCTTGGAAGTAAAGTTTCTTTGTGTCAAGCTATAAAATAAATCCCAAAAGATTTAGCTTATGTGGGAACAGAAGTGAGTAAAATGTTTCAATTCTAGTCTTCTTCTAAACCCAGAATTTTTTCCTTCAAAAAGTTTATAGTTAAGTATAATTATAAATCACTAATTGCATATCAACCATGGGAGTTAGAAAAGTGTAATAGAATAAGAATTTCTCAAGGTGCTAGTCCTATAATTCTTGGCAAGACATTCTATCCTTTTAACATAAGTTTCCTCCCCTGTTAAATATGAAAAATACCAACTTGTTTGAGTTATTGTGGGATTAAATGAGATAAGGCATATATGATATTTAGCAATAAATTGAATAAATTACTGAAATAATTTTCCTGTCTACCTCATGTGATCTTTATTTATTATAATTATCATTTTTGTTATCTAATATTATCTTTGTTATCTAATATCTAATATTTCTAAAGATAGAAAATACTAGCTAGACAATGGTCCAAACTGAATGTTACTGTATTAATGCTGTCGTTACCCATTTTTCTACTTATAAGGATTCTTTCTCTTCACTGCTATGATACTCTGCCCTGTATTTTATATGGTCCTATATATGTCCATTTTTGCTTGGAGAAAATATTCTTACAGTCTATATTATCCTCTGAGAACTTCACCTGTACAGTGCCCCTTCACCCATATCTGGTCTAGTATAGCACCTTCTGCATGCCATGAACACAAATACATTTAAAAGAAAAAGAGAGGAGAAGAAAGGGTAGTAAAAAAGGGCATGGATGATATGATCTTACATTTGGAAATCCCCAAAGATTCTGCTAGGTGACTCCAGGAATTATAAATAAAGTCAGCAAAGGCAGGTTACAAAATCAATGTAAACAAACTAGTAGCATTCCTATGCACCAACAGCAGTCAATCTGAGAATCAAATCAATGATTCAATACCTTTCATAATAGCTACAAAGAAAATAAAATACTTAGGAATATATTTAATATATTTACCAAGGAGGTAAAAGATTTCTACAAAAATTATGAATCACTGAGGATTGCAGATGATGTAACAAATGAAAAAACATAATATGCTCATGGATTGGCAGAATCAACATTGTTAAAAAGTCCATAGTACCGAAAGTGATTTATATGTTCAATGCAATCTCCATCAAAATTCTAATGTCATTTTCTCTGATCTAGAAAAAAGAATTCTACACTTCGTTTAGAACCAAAAAAGAGCCTGAATAGTCAAAGCAACCTTAAGCAAAAGGAGCAAATCTGTAGACATCGCTTTACCAGTCTTTAAGCGATACTATAAGGCTATAGTAATCAAAACAGCATGGAACTTGCACAAAAATAGAGACATAGACCTATAGAATAGAACAGAGAACCCAGATATCAAACCATCCACATATCGCCATCTGATCTTGGACAAAGTAGACAGCGATACACTGGGGAAAAGAATCCCTATTCCATAAATGGTTCTGGGAAAATTGGATAGACCCATGTAAAAGATTGAAACAGGATCCATATCTCTCACCACTCACAAAAATTAATTCAAGATGGATCACAGACTTTAATCTAAGACATGAAACCACGAAAATTCTAGAAGAAAATGTTGAAAAAACTCTTCTAGATATTGGCCCACACAAAGAATTTATGAAGAAGACCCCAAGGAAAATCACAGCAGCAGCAAAAATAAATAAATGGGACTTGATTAAATTAAAAAGCTTCCACACAGCCAAGGAAACAATCAACAGAGCAAATAGACAACCTACAGAATGGGAGAAAATATTCACAAGCTATACATCCGATAAAGAGTTAATAGCCAGAATCCACAAAGAACTAAAGCAAATCAGAAAGAAAAAAATCAAACAACTCCATAAAAAAGTGGGCAAAAGACATGAACAGAAGCTTTTCAAAAAAAAGATAGACTAACGGTCTATAAACATATGAAAGAATGCTCAAAGTCACTAAATAATCAGAGAAATACAAACCAAAACCATAATGAGATATCACCTAACCCTGGTAAGAATGGCTTTTATCAAAAAGTCCCAAAACTGTAGATGCTGGCGTGGATGCGGAGAGATAGGAAAACTTAATGCAGGTGGGACTGCAAACTAATACAACCTCTATGGAAATTAGTATGGAGATTCCTCAAAGAACTAAAATAGACCTATCATTTGATCCAACAATCCCACTACTAGGTATTTATCCAAAGGAAAACAAAGTGAATTTATCAAAACAACACCTACAGTTGATTGTTTATTGCAGCACAATTCACAATCACAAAGATGGGGAATCAACCCAAGTGCCCATCCATTCATGAATGGATTAATAAAATGTGGTATATGTATGTCAAGGAGTACCACTCAGCCACAAAAAAAGAAAAAAAATATGAATCGATACCTTTTACAACAATCTGGATGGAACTGGAGACCATTCTCTTAAGTGAAATATCTAAGGAATAGAAAAACAAACACCACATGTTCCAACTATTAAATTGTAACTAACAGATCAGCACTCATGTGCATAGATGAAAGCAAAACTCAAGGGATATCCTGTAGGTGGGAGGGGGAAGGAGGGGATGGGTGAAATCATACCTCACGGGTACAATGTACACTGTCTGGGTGATGGGCACACTTATAACTTTGACTCAAGCAGCACAAAAGCAATCTATGTAACCAAAATTTTTGTACCCCCATAACATTCTAAAATGTTTAAAAAAGGAGAATGGAAATAAAAGAAGTGAAATGAAAAGAAATAAAGAGATCTGATATATAATACAGACTAAATAAAGAAAGAAGTTCTCTGCTATAGAAAGAAAAAGCTTCTAGTTCCTGCTTCCCTCCTTCCTTCACTCCCTGCCTTCGTTCTTTCCTTCCTTCCTTCCTTTTTTCTTTCTTTTTCTTTCAGAATCTTTAAGAAATTCTTCAAGAATTTCTCTGGAGAAATTTTTAAAAGTCAAAGTAGTTTGACCTACCCATCACAGACAATTGATCTGTTTAGATAAACTCTGACTAGGAAGATAAAGTGTTTTTATTTGAACCTAGTTTAAATCATTGTGCTTTAACCATATGACATGAACTAAAGCCAGAAACATGATTTGATCATTAGGGTATGTACTGGTAAAAATGATTACATCGTATACCAGATGGATTTTTTTCCATTTATACTTTTGACTTATTTTTACTATTATTTTTTATTAATGGTATGATTGACAATTTCATGACAATCAATGGTATTGCTTATCCAATGGTAATTTCTCCTTCTCCCTTGTTAATTGCCCCCTACTTTATTTTATCTGATCGTGATTCTTTACATCTCAGGAAAAAGTTGTCCCCAGCCCCAGACATTAAAAGTGAATATTAATTAATCTAGAGCATGGATGATAATTATAATTCCCCTTTCCAGTGATTAAATTAGGTAGCTAATGCAACACATTTCTGACTGATAAAGCATTAGAGAAATGTTCTAGGCTCCTAGGAAATATATTTTAGTTACTAATGAAAAGAAGAAAAAACAGTGTTCTTTTCTTTGCCTCTGAACATGGTTGTGGTGGTTTGAGCTGTTGCAGCAATCAAAGGCCATGAGGTTAGTAGGATAAAAAGGTGGAAAGAACCCGGGTTTTTAGCGACATCATTGGGATGGAACTTCACTTGTAGAACTTGTTATTATGTAAGATATTAAACACCTTTATCATTTAGCTATTTTGACTTTGGTTTTTCAGTTACTTGCAAGAAAACTACCCTATGTAACAGATCATATCTATGGAGAAAAC
>VBSM01002608.1:72843913-72884559 GCA_008086735.1 Cheirogaleus medius | reverse complement strand
AAAAAAAAAAAAAAAAAAAAAAAAAACATTGTAGCTAATAGATACTGATCTACAGAATTTAAAAATAGCATATTATCACTGAAAATGTTTTCTAAATTCAAATACCATTCCCCAAGATAATTAGCTTGTTTTGTCTCTTTTCTTGAATCTCATTTTCCATACCACCCTTTGTTATTTTCTTTCATCCTTTTTATAATCTTCTAGAACTCCCTGAATATGAATCTTTTATAAAGTGAACAATATATAACAAAAAGAAATTGTGTTTTGTTCACTGTTTAATACAACTGTCATAATACATACTAGGGCATTTTCTGGGAATAATTAGCTTTAAAAATCATATTTTGATTCTTTTAAAATTTGCATTAAAGAAATATTCTATTTGTAACTGCACATGAAGGATAAACTCATTAGAGATCATTTTAAAGCTATTTTCCAAAAAGTCTATTAAACCATAAATGAACTTACTCTTTAATATCATTGTACTCTCTGAGGATAAAACATTATCAGAGAATTGTTGTGAAGAGGTGTCAAGAAATGTGATTAGGCTTTAATTTATGCTTTGAGTACTAAAACAGTACATATATATAAAAATGTATTAAAACACTTGGCCCACAAATATAATTTTCAAGGCTAGAAAAAGAAATTATCAAAGAGAATGTTCTTAGCCAGACCCTTATCTGATCCAAATGAAACAAATGTTGAAATCTTATGTTTGAAAAGACATACAAGATCAATTTCCTTAGTGATCAAAATAAATTTATTCCCCATCTACAAGTAATTGAAACTCAGTGGTTAGAATTTAATTGCAAAGCTTATTTAAATAATCAATTTTAATGAAGGCAAAGGGTCATTTTTAGTAATCTTGAATTAAAAGAATAAATAAGACAGTAAATTAATGCTTTGAGTTTTCACACTTTTTGAAAGGAAATGACCTCAACTCATTTTATTGGTTGTGAATAGCAATGTAAAGGCAGACTGACATTAAATTTAAATGGTGCTTATAAATGTGAGCATTTATCTTAATTAAATATTCAATTTTCAAAGATTATACTTGGAAATAATATTTTAGAAGAAAAATATAAATGTCATTTATTAACATCTTCTAAAAATGAACTCATTGTATTTTATAATGGATATTCTATGAAGGTTGAATGTTGCCCTACCCATCGTCACTAATTCATTAAATATCTTTTGTTTCAAAGTTGAAGCATGAACTTTTGTTTCTTAGTGTCTTATAAGTCAGATCAAAAATAGACTCATCTCGACTTTTTGTGAAAAATAAGAATTTCACATTTTTAATACCAATATGATTGTGTAGTTTATAATAGTACATTTATTAAAAATGGCAAATTATGTCTATACTTATGGTATGAGCAGATGACAGAGGACAAAACCATTGCTATATTATCCCCTTTTAATGGCTAATATAGGCTTTCTCTTAGTCGTTTATATAAGATAAAACTGTGTGAAGTTTTAATATATTAATAGCATAGCCTTTATCCATATAGTATTTAAACAATAGAAAGCAGAAAATCTTAAGGTATGTAAGACTTAAAATGTAAACTTGTGTTTTCTACATGACTAAGTGCAAGGTGAGCTATATTTTCCTCTTAAATGTCCACTGTTTCTCCAACTTTTTATTTTTCAGAACCTAAAATCATTTGACTTCTAGATCAGATTTTTTTTTTCATGGTTCAGAAGAGAAATTGTCTCTCTCTCTCCTTTCTTTCTTTATGTTGACTTTTTAAAATTTTCTTTTAAAATTATAGAACTTAAAAATAAACTGCTTCCACATGGGATGAACCTTGGAAGTTGGTCAAACACTCCCACTCTGTTGATGTGGTAACTGAAACCTAGCTAAATATAGTAGTACTGCCTTAGCTATCTGTAAGAACTCCTCGATATAAGGAGGTACTCATTTACACCTGCGTTAGGATATAGTTAGTTAATGCTATATTCCTAGACCATAGCTTGACTAATATTAGTTCAAATGCTAACCAGCCCTGGAAATCTCTCTATTCCAAAATAGTACAGAATAGAGTGAGAAACATCAGTAAACTTTGAGGTTGTTCTTCCTTGTGTCTTTATTGGACATTCTACAGTGAATTTGGTCACATACTATCCCTTGTAACTGTTAAATTGTTGTACTGCTCTTAGGAAAGCAAGTGGTAGACTGTATAGCACAGAAACAGAGTGAACAACTGTCTTAAATTTTGTGTGTTCTAGAAGCTGATGGATTAGCTGACAATATGGTGACCTAGAAGCTACCATGAGGCCTGAAACTCTCTCTGTGACAATATTAACAATATTGATTTTTCAGGTAGTCCACCATAGATTTTGTGAGTGGTGAAGAACACTTAATACCTTACTAAAATGAAATTCTCTGATTAGCAAGCTTTGGAACAAAAGACTCTTCAGTACTTATTTTTTGCATAATGATAATAAAATATATTCCTATGGCAGCTCCTAAATTATCTTAAACTGCTTTCATCTCAGATAATCTGAAATGCTTTTTAAGCAAAGGCATGGTTGTGGTCACATAGATAACAATTCAGCATAGTTTAAAATTAGTTCTAGCTCTTCTGTTTCTAAGTTTTTTTTTCTCAATACGCCACTGTTTATCATGGAAAAAAATACTTGCATACAGAATGATTGAAGCAGAGGAGGTGCTCGAGGAGGGGACTAGAGAAGGAACCTTAAACTTCAATGTCAGTGTAAAGACTTTATCTGGGTGACAAATATTTCATGGAATGAGAAAGCTTGGAAAGATCATGTAGGAGGCAAGAATAACAAATATTTGCCTGTTCACAGTTTAGGTAAATGTAGGGTTCCCAGGTAAAATACAAGAAGTTCAGTTGAATTTGAATTTCAGATCAACAATGAATAATGTTCACTTTTAATAGAAGTATGTATTTGTATACTTGAACTAAATAATTATACCTGTATAGTTATACTAAAAATTATTTGTTGCTAATCTCATATTCAGATTTCACTGGGCAACCTGTATTTTTCCTTACTAAATTTGGCAATCCTCATTAGATAGCCATTGTATAAGACATTGTTGATTACTTAATCCACAGCAATCCCTCCTTTTTCCTTCCAATTGTTTGATAAACCCTGAGCCGTTATATATGATCAGACTAAATGTGACAATCTTGTTTGCCACTTATTAGCATAAAGTGAACATGAGATACAGCCAGTGAGAAATAAGGAGAAGCTAATGAGGACCTTAGAGTAGAATTGTTCTTGATTAAAAAGGCAAAAAGTAAGAATGCTTATTTCTATTTCTATCATCCCCAGAGGAATCATACCACCCGGCCTCTTGTTTTGCCCACAGAAATTTACCGGATTGATGCACTAATGACATGACCAACACCACGCTTAGGAGAATACAATTTATAAATGCTCACATTAGTAGGAAAGAGGGGCTTCCTCAGCTAAAGCTTGATGATGATGAGATAATTGGAGAAACAGCAAGATTACAGATGCAAAAGAATGTCTTTGTTAATTAGAAAGAGGTTACATTTTGTGTGTAGTCACCCAATGGGTTAGATATGAAATCTAATTGGCAGTCATAGGCATCACCCAAAAGGAAATTTGTTTTCCTAAATTTGTCACAGCACATCAAAAGGGTCACTTAACAACTTAACATACATGGGGTAACTGGTATGTTAGGGCAGACAGGAAGGAACAGGAGAGAGGCAAGTGGGAGGACTTTGGCAGATGCCCTTGGGTCAAAGGGTGCTTATGTTTAGAAATTGTCACTAAGACATCACAAACTAATGGGCTTTTCTCATCACAATAATATAAGGCAGAAAAAATACTGCATTAACTTTTTGCTTGTTGTCTGAGTCATTGTTACCTAAGGATGTGATATCAGAATCTAGGATGGTCATCTTGTAGAACAGCAATGATAGAATCAACACAATGCAAATCACAGAAGTTATGGAAAAATCCTGGATTTTTTTTACAAAAATTGGCTTGACATAGCAAACCATGGTTGTATACCTCTTAGCTCCTTGTTATCAAAAAATATTCTTCAAGATTTCTTCATTTTTATTTATTACAATTTAATGAATACCAATAAAAGGAGAAAAAGAAATCTCAATTTCTTAATTTCTCTTATATCTAAATAAGGAACAACTTTAAAACACCTATGGAGGTTCTTTTATTTGAAATTATTTACTTAGTGACTACTATGTACAATACACTGCTTCAGATAATAGATATAGTCATCCACAAGACAGGCTATGTATTTTGCATTAGAATAGAAGCTTTAAGGGTGAAGAAAGAGAGATTCTAGAATTCAACTAAGGCACATAGATGAAATGGTAAAAACTGATGGAGGATTAAGTTGGTAGATGAAATCAAGAACTGTTGACATGAAAATTTTATGATGACTTAGACATCCAAATATAACAATTTTGCAGTAATTTTATACACGCTGTTGGATCACAAGGAGGCATTAGAGCTAGAGATACATATTTGGGAATCACGAGTGCATAGGCGGAAGTTAAATGTGGATAAAAGGACCTAGGAAAAGAATGTAGATTGAGAGGAACAGCGAAAACAGAAAGGGCCCCGGACCCAGAGATGTTTCCTGGAATAGTCCAGAGTTTGAAGTCTATTCAGAAATTGGAACTATTAAAGAATATGGAGATGTAGCATCTAATGAGGAATACCAAGATTTTTTTCAAGATCAACTGTATTATTAATAAATACTGCAAAGGTTTTATTGTTTGTTTTGTTTTTTTTTTTTAACGAAGACAAAACAACTTCCATGGTTTGTGGCAATGAAAATGCTCTCTGTGATCTTGACAAGAATCTAAAGGTATGATGGAAATTGGGTTAGGTAACTTAAAATGTCATTGGCAAGAGAGAACATCTCAGCAATTTTTAATGTGAAATGTGTTTTTCCAGTAAATGGAGGAAGAGAAATGAGGCAGAAGACCAGAAGAGGTACATAATCAAATATTTATGTTTATATGTTTTTGGTAAAAGCTGGACTATAGTTCATGAGTAATGAGGACAGGATGAGTTCAAGAGCAAATTTGAAAGAAATGGCCTGTGATAATAACTGATAACAGGGAACAATTTTACACTGTAAGATAGATAAAGGACATAGAGCCACATAGAAGATGACTGTTCAGTTGGTGACGGAATAATGAGAAAGGTCATATTTATTAAGGTCCAATTTCCCAATGAGTTTTGGGGCAAGATTATCCCCCATGAGGGAAGATTGGAGGAGGCGTGCGTAGTTTGAGGAGGAACTTGAAGATACAAAATAGTTATCTGAGATCAAGATAAAACAAATTTAAAGGAGACAAAGTTGGGGGGTCTGGTAGAGTTGTCCATTTCTGGTTTATTTTCTTGAATTTAAAGATAAAAGCAGTGACTTTAATGCGTACTTTTTTCTAGAGCAACTTTAGTAAAGTAGATATATGGATTCAACCTTTGTTGGGATTCCATATAAGGTTGGAAGTAAAAGGCAAAAGAGTAATGATCTCTTTGACAAATTCATGTTGTTGGAAGTTTAGAGGTTTTAGTCTGATAAAGGAACTGCTACAATATGATTCCTCAGGTAAATGAACTAGAACACGAGAAGAGATAGTGAGAAGCAAGGATTTGAATGAAGCAGAGTTATTGCGCATAACAAGTTCCAGGTTGTGACTGAGAGAGGCTGAAGGGAAATTGGAGGCACGGTCAAGGAGCTGAGATAACTCGTATTAAATGAGTCATGTGTATTTATGACCCATTTGCAAGAATCACAAGGTTAGAGGTGAAGAGGAAAAGAGGGCTCAGCAATTGATCAATGACTGGAAAAATAAGCAAGAAACCGGAGGTTAATAGCAATGAGATAAGGGAGGTGTCGCTATATCCACCAGAAGGACTGCCAAGAGACAGGAGCTTTTGACGAAGGGAAGAAATGAAGCTGGGAGGAGGCTAAAGACCTATACACATTGTAGAATGGAACAATAAAGATAATAATAACAACAATTTTAAAAACAGACTCCATCTAAGAAGATATGAGGGAGATAGTGTCCTCAGAAGGTCAAACTAATTCATTTATTATAAAGACAAGGAAGAAACATTTAATGAAGGCAGTAAGGATATAGAGACCTTTGCTGATCGCAGATGTGGAGTGTTAAAGGGTAAAATAAAATGTTTCATGACATTCAACAAAGGTGGGGAGAAGGAGTGTATCAAACAAGAGCATATAGAAACGATGGATGGAGGAGAATTATCTGAAAGACCTGGACTGCCGATTATGTTTCAGAAAGACAGATTTAAAGAGGGATGGAGTAATTCCTTCAAGAGTCCCTTAGAGGAATGTTCATGCTTGGTTCATTCTTTGCACTATCTGATGATTTCTTCTGAAGTTCCTGATGCTGTATGAGGCAGTTTGGGGCAAGGCTAGTAACTGCCAATAGTATGATGCATCCTCTTTTTTTTTTTTTTTTTTAATACTAGACAATGACTGTGTCATCATTTGTTAAAATATCAGATACCAGTAATGTCCTTGTCACTTTGGAGGCCTGGAGAGCTTTGCTGGACACCTAAAATATGCCTACTACAATCTTCTGATAGGAAATTAAAATACAAACAGTAGAGCAACAACAAAAATAAATCAAAACTATATAGAGCAAACATTTAATATGCACATTAATATTTTAATATCTATATGACAGTACTTCAAATTTTTGCTTATCTTCTTACCTACATTAAGAGAGACTCAAACACACATCCCACACACAAAAGTAAAAGTAGCTTTAAAACATCAAGAGTTTTAAGATCACTCTAACAGAGTGATTGGATATCATGTAATTTGAAACCTGTGCTGATATAATGTTGATATGGTTTAAAAAATATGGGACTATTATGACCCCATAAAAAGTTAACTGTGTAACATCTTTTTATGTTATGATATAAGGTTTTATTGTGGGATCATTACCCCAGAACATCTAAAATCTATTTTGTTACCAAAATTTGGATTCAGTCCAGAACAATTACATTTCTTGAATCCACACACAGTGCTAACCTCATTTCTATTTAATTTTCAAGTTCAAGGAAATGTGGTAGATACTATTAAACAAGAATTGGCTATATTGCACCAGTACTGACATTCCTTAACAGTTTTAACTAATCTTTGAACTCATATACTTTGACAACTCTTTCAAATATTCTGTATAGGTATATAGATATTTGTACTGTATATAAATTTTGAGTTTCAAAATCAATTAGTATAATAGCTTTGTGTTATATTATTGATATAATCCTACCTAATTTATTATTGTGTCAAATAATTAAGATGTTTACAGTAGTTAATTGCAATTGGCTATAAAATGGTTGAAAGTATGGTAATGATCCATAAACTAGTGATTTAACTAAAATGTGAGTATAGTAACCACCTAACATTTGAGTACTTATACTATTTACTGTTATAAGCACTTTCAATAATTATTTAATTTAAATTGTACCACAACCCTATTAGGTGGAAGTATTATTATTATTTCCATTTTGCAGATTAAGAAATGGTGACATGGAAAATTTGTATAATTTGTCCAAGATCACTCATCTAGTCAATTGTACACAAACATCTGAACCCAGGCACTTATATTTCTAACAATTTCACATACCTACTTCCAAAGATATAACAAAATTAATGATCTATGTTTTCAATTGAATACCTTAAATATATTTTATATGAAATATTAATTCTCATAAAGTAGAATATAAGTGAGCAGAACAAAATGAATTGCTTTCCACATTTTATTAGCATAGTTACAAATTTACACACCTCTGTCTAAGGCCATACCACCCTGAACACGTCTGATCTCGCCAGATTTACACACCTCAAAAATAACCTAAAGGAAAACAATTTAAAAAAAAATACTTTTGTGAATTTTGTAAATGGAAGACAATATAACATACAAGTTATGAAATTAAATCTTTAAGCTCAAGGATGAAGCAATGTCTGATTAACAACAGAACATCAGGATAGAATATAAAGAATTCATAGACTATCTAAGATGTTTTATTCATGTATTGGCAAATGAATACATAGCTATTCAAAAACATTTTTTATTTTTGACATGACCTACATATTGGAATATGAAGAGTTTTTTTTCATACAAAGAACAATAATAGATACATGTACATGATTTTGCTTATTTTATTAAAAGAAATAAATCATTGTTATCAACACATTTTATCCCTTTTGGTGTTAAAACCAATTGAATAAAAACTATAGTGATTAGAAGTTTTATTTTGTGATGAGGAACAACAATAAATTTTTGAAAAGAATATGAATATGTAAAGCAATATAATTTGAATGTAAAATAAAAGGTTTCTTTTACGTATGTTAGTGAATATATTTCAAGTATAAGTTTCAAGTATAGTAATTTTCTAGAACCAAACCTAAAATATGAGCAACCTAGTGCTAGGTAGATTGGCAGAAGGGATTGCAGAATCCTTGTGTGCTCAGGGTGGCCAGATATAATTCAGTTCACTCAGGTATTTGAATTTCATATAAACAATGAATATTTGTTTAATATAAGTATATCTTATTTGGGTCTTAGAAGTATTTGTTGTTTATCTGAAATTCAAATTTAACCAGGCATCCTTTATTTTTATTTGATAAATCTGGCAACTTTATGTATGCCAGACTCTTTGAGCTTCAGTTATATTATTGGACATTAATCCATTTTATTTTTATCATACCTTCAGGTTTCAATTCTTTGAAATTCTTTTTCTATATATTTTCATAAAATAATGAAGTAGGTTCATATTACTATGAAGGGTCACTAAGCAAGTGTTATTAATGAACAAAATACAATATGTTTTTGAATACATTAGCAAGGCTGAGCACTGATACTTTAAAGGAATCGGTTCCATTCTCTAAGTATCCACACATATTCTGCCTAAAAATAAAGCAGATGTAATTTACCATAGTTAATGGTAAATGAAGAAACTGTTGAAGAAAATAACTTTATTACAGAAATATTTGCATAAAAGTATTTATAAGTATACATAAATACACAGCTTCTTGCTACAGAAACCCATGTTTTTAGGTGGTTAAAATTTTATTTTTAGCTTGTAGTCATTCACTCTTTCATTCAGTTATCATTGTTAATTTGAACGGATAATTTAGAAAGCCTGGTGAAGCACAAAATGCATTTGTCTTGTTAATTTTGTTAACAATTGAATCTACAAGGAGAGTACATTTTCATAAATAGCTATGACAGTTGCTGAGTTAAAAGCATGAATTCTTCATTCAACAAATATTCTCCAAAGTGAAGACATAATTCTTCCTCCTTATTTTCATAACTCTTTGCTTAAAAAAATAACACTATCCAAACCATTACTAAGATAAATAACATTCATCCATCCATCCAGTAAAATGTCCTATAGCATCATCTATCAGGGCCATTTAGTAAAATTGAGGAAAGAGAAAAATCTCTAGACTGAAAAAACATCATAGTCTTGTAAAAACCCTATCATCCTAAAGAGACTCTAAAATGATATGCACTCCTGCTTCCAGAGCCATCTAGATTAGACAGCCCAAGTTTCCTTTCTGAAGAGGAAATAGGTTCTACCATTTCCCTCAATACTTTACCTCTTTATATATCTAAATGCAAAATTAGATGTTAAATGTTCTGTTAGGTAATCTGATCTGGGTCATTTTAGGTTACACACTTAAAGAATTAGTTTGTAGCTTAGATATTTTATTAAGTCATTTTAGATTTTGACTACTTTGCATGTGTTCATTGTCTACCATGGTTGTTATTTAAGTTTGAATAATACAGGGTTTTAAAGTATTTTATGATGATTAGGTGGGCCTGAAGTGGTCCCATGAAAGAATGTCATATAAATGTCAATAACTTCCAGGTGGAAATAAACAGGTCTTAGATTGGGGCTTGTATGGTAGGTTTGCCTCTTCTTTTGCAAACAGGTCATTGGATCCAAAATTAGCATCTCCTTTGCTATGTGGGAGTCTTCTGAGACCATAGAACTCTCATATTATGTTTAGGAAATTGGGAATTGCTTGCTTGTGACATGTAAGTTTTTTTCAGTACCGGGGCTGGTTAAGCTGAAGCTTTGGTAAAGCTTGGCAGTGTTCAAGGAGTGGAAGGAGTTCTACATTGACAGATGATGGGAAGGAGCATAAGAAAGTGTCCTAAAGAACTCTGGGTCCTCTGAATCAGTAAAAGACAGTGAAATAGACAATAAGCAGAGACAGCAAATGATGATCAAGATGACTGATTTTAAATTGTAAGAAATTCACAACTAAAGGGTATGGTGCACACTAAGTGGGTGAAGGGCACACTTACAACTTTGACTCAAACCATACAAAAGCAAATTATGTAACCAAAATGTGTGTACGCCACAAAACTCAAATAAAAAAAGAATAAACCCCACATTCAAAATAGATTTACAAAAATCCCAAATGTATTCTAACATCTTCACAGGATGATTACACGGGTAAGTAGTAGCCAAAACCACTTTACATTTATATCTCTCTTTCCTGAGATATTTTTTGTGAAAATATTTTTTGTCATAGAGATAATAATTCTATGACAAATATAATTCACTTTAAAGAAAATTCCATTACAGACAATTTTCACAGAACTAACTTATTTATTACTTAGAGCAAAACTTCACTCACCTACCTGGTTTTATACTCTGTCAAATATAAAGAATATTTTTAAAAATTTAGTCCAAAATTCACAATACTACAAAGCATTATAACCTTAGAATCTTCAAATAACAAAATGCTTTTATCAGAATCTTCTAATGATATTAGCTAACAATTAGTATTTTTTATCTCCAACCATAATTGTTAAAAATCTTTTTCTTTTTCTTAGTAAATAATCAGACAATTATAACTGAATAGAGCAGTATTCCAAATGCTCCAAAGGTTTTTGGAGTTTTCCCTCAGATATTTGAAATCATATTTATATTATCTTTCTTGCCTGTTAATAAATATGCCTCTCCTTAATGTATATTCAAAATATCTCCTTTGAAGATATTAAATAATCCCTCTTTCTATGATTCAATCATTTCTTTAATTTCAACAAGTTTTAATGGCATGCTTACCATGTCTTCAGCCTATTACTGGCTAAACCCTAAAAGGGATATAGAATGATACGTTCCCTCAGAAAAGATTAGACATCTTTAAACATAGATTATAAAATTAGAGAGGATTGCAGGTAACTATTTACCTAATCTAAATCAGGTATTTACAAGTACACATTTTTTTTTTGATCTCTAAAGGTTTTATTTATTTATTTATTTATTTCAGCATATTATGGGGGTACAAATATTACGGTTATGTATATTGCCCACTCCCCCCTCCCCCCTCGAGGCAGAGCCTCAAGCATGACCATACCCCATACATTGCACATCTTACTCATTATGTTTGTATATACCCATCCTCTTCTCCCCCCTCCCACCTACCCAACCCCCGACAAATGTTATTCCTACATGTCCACTTAGGTGTTGATCCGTTAGTACCAATTTGCTGGTGAGTACATGTGGTGCTTGTTTTTCCATTCTTGAGATACTTCACTTAGTAGAACAAGTACACATTTTTTAAATAAGAATCCATGAGTACTTCTTTATTTAAGACCAAATTATATTTAGTTCTGTAATATTACCTTTAAAAATTCTTCCCTGGAGAAGGTGAAATAAAATCAAATCTATAGTCTTTCCAATTTCTTTTAAATAGGAGCTTCTTTTTCCTTCCTGTCAATATTCACTGAATGTCCTGAAAAATGGGTCCCTGTCTAGATTCCAGCCCAACATTGTAGAATATAAGAGCTTCATTTCCTTTGAAGGTCATCAAAGAGCACTCCTTCAATTTTTTCTAAGCCTTTTGGAGCTGCTTACAGAAATAATAAAACTTTATTTTTTGACTGTTGTTTATGTGCCAAGAAATAGGCCAATGCCTTTTTATGCATTACCTTACCTAATTTGTAAAAAAAAAAAAAAAAAAAATTCAGGTAAATTTCCCATTTGTAAAGTTGAGAATTGAGAAATATTAGACTAATAGCCAAATATCACAACAGAAATTAGTGGAAGAGGCAAAATTGGATCCTAGTTCTGTCTGACTGCAGAGCTTGTCCTCTTAAAAGTTGTTCTATTCTGTACTTTTCTTCAGTCCCTTGGCATCATTAAAAGCTAACATATCTACAAACAGCTTTTAAACTACCAGAAATAGGCTTTCTGCTTGAGAAACAAATTGCTGCAACATCAAGATCTAATTTTCACGTGTCTCTCCTGATAGCAGTTCCAACTTGGTGACTTTTCTAAACTGGCTTTTTTAGGAGCTCAGGCACTTGGCTGGTACTAGCTTCTGCATGTTTCTCAGCATTTCACTACTGCCTATCAGACATGCAAATTCACTGTGTGAAATGTCTACATTAAAATCTTCTATCCACACTCCAGGAACTCTGGTAAACCCAGGTCCCAATATCATCTTTTGATGAATGTAGTTACATAACTACCAAAGAGTAATTTATTTACTGTTGGAAGAACAAAATTTCAGTTGTATCCATTCAATCTATGTGTTATTTTATTGGAAATACTCTAGGTTGTGATACTGTGAAGAGGCTTGCCTGACATTGTCTTGCAAATGCCCAAATTAAAATCTTAGTACTCAAGAGGAGAAAAGAAGAGTAATAATAACCATCACACCAGCAAGAAAAACCCTGGTTTTTAGCTGACTTTCTGATTTGCATTCCAAATTTCCAACTGTCCATCAGCTAAAATCTCAGCAGCTATATTTTTGCACTGTCAGAAAATAATTTAAAATATTTTCTGCCTACATGGACACGGTGCTCTCACTCTTATAAGCCTACAATTTACATCTTTTAAGATTTAAATACATGACCGACTGCAGCAGTGAAAGTGATGTGAACTTCACAGCATTCTGCAAACTGCAGCTCTGAGACTAGAAAGAGGGTTTAAGGTTCAATTGCTATTTATTTGATCTTAAGATTTTGCTATGTCAGTGAAATACAATGTGTTAGGAGACAGGACACTCAATCTGCTGCTGGCCAGCATATTGATTGAATAAGCTGTGATTTGCTATTTGGATAAAGAAATATTTTGGAATTACAGTTGGAGTTGGATACTTGGCAGTTTTGTTAAGAAGCAAATTCAATATATTAGAAGATTTACTTCATCCTTGTACTTTATAAAATATATTCCTTGACAATTATCATGCAATGTGGTTTTTTGGAGGGGGCAAGTGTTGAGGCATTCACACCTTAACATATTTCTGGTTGTAACTTTATTTTTCCGTTTTTGGTCAAATCAGTTACAATTTACAGATAAATCTTGGAAAAAGGCTACAATTTCATACATTGAAGGATTTCTGTGACTATCATCTGCTTATTTTTAAGTAAGATAACTGAGGTATAGGGAGGCACAGCTAGTTAGTGGTAGTTCTGGAACCACATCTGATTTTTCTCACTAGAAATCATTCATTGACAATCAAGGTAGCCAGTAACAACAGAGAACTGTAGAGTTTTTATGTGTGTTTCATTCAATATGTTGTCATTTACACAGTTTGAGATTTAGTAGCTATCTCTGATTACTTAAATATCTTCATTTTTAAAAAAACATCAAGCAGTCTAATTGAGGCTATTCATCATGAAAAGATTCATAAGCAAGTTTTGTTTTATTTAGTTGCTCTGACTCAAGGTCCTCATCTTTCCATTATGATAATAGTAGTACCTACCTCACAGGTTTGTTTAAAGCAGTACTAGAATGAAGATGTGTAAAGCAGTTGGAACAACTGGGTACATGGTAAGAGCTATGTATAAATATGTGTTACATTGGGGCCTTCTTCCTTTAGAAAATAGTTAAAACTTATCCAGTGGAGACATGATTTTATTAATGAAACATAAAATGAAATACATTTTCTCTATGAGTAAGCTGGCTAGTGTTGTTCAACTTGGAAGGAAGCAAAGTGTCTTAAAAGTACAATTAACTGTTTAGGCAGTGGCTTATATAATACAAAATAGGTTTGGCTATGATTCAATTGAAAGGTTGAGCAAAAAACCTAAAGAGAGAAGCCACTTCTATGACTTTCACTCTTGTTTGTTCATGACCTTATGCTTCTAGGTACTAACATTTTTATATACAATTACTTTTAATTGTTGGGTAGGGGGGAGGAGTAGGGCTAGAAAAACATGGGAAAAATCCTCATTAAATTCATTGAATTATATATTGCAGGTATTTTTATGGAATATTGGCATACTGAAAGTAACACTTAAATAATTTCCCAGCATGGCATAATCTATGCCTGAACATATTTTGCATAAGTTATTACCTTCTACCAAGGAATGAAAATGAGAATTGTTTAAAATGGGATATGCTTGATAGTGAATCAAATTTCCCTGGTATGTAAATTATTTCCTGGGAGTGAATAAGGCACATTGGGAGCAATTTAATAAATGATACCCTGGAGGTCTGAATGGATTAATGAAGCTGATTATCCTTTTCCTGCAGTAGGAGAAAACTGTCACTCTGCAGTTAGTCTAAAATGAGCTCACCATAGTGTCACTTCAAGGTATTTTTGTGAGGAGAAAGGAGATAAATATAGGTGCCACATTTATTTCTTCTTGGAGAAGAGTGACTTTACATGATTATTTTCTTTCTGTCTCGGTATGGTTTCATTAGCAAAGGAGCAAGAGAGTGAGCTGGATTTGTTAAGAAAACATATCTGCCCTGGCCTGTGGAACCTGGCCTAGGCAAATACCACAGTCTTTTTTCTCCTAGATACTGATGCTTAAGGCCACATCTCACCTCCTCTACAGTGCTTCACAGGTGTTTTTCTATAAAGCACCTCTCCAGTATGGGCTTAGGGCTCTTTACATAGCCGCAGACAACAGGTGAGGTGCATATAAGTCCCAATAAGAAAACAGAGTCTCTCATCCTTTTATTCAAAATAACTCCATTGGTTTTGTACTGCTGTGTGTCCAGTCACCACAAACATAGAGGCGTAAAACAATAAAAATATATTATCTCATTGTCTTTGTCACTTTGGGCTGCTATAACAAGAATACCATAGACTGGGTAGCTTAAACAACAGGAATTTATTTTTCACAGTTCTGGAGGCTGGGAAGTCTAGGATTAAGGAGCCAACAGTGTTTCTGGTGAGGACCCTCTTCCGGGTGTGCAGATGACTACCTTCGTGCTATATCCTCACATGGCAGAGAAAGAGACTGAGAGCATGGGCCTCTTGACCCTTATAAGGACACTAATTCCATTGTGGGGTCCCCATCTTCAGAACCTCATCTAAACTTAATTACAATAATATCTCATAATTTCCCACTGGAGGTTAGGGTTTCAAGATGAATTTTAGAGGCACACAAACATATAGTCCATAACACTCACACTTTCTTGTTTGCTGGTCCTCTCTCAGGGTCTCATAGGCTGAAATCAAGGTATCTGCTAGAGTTGCAATCTCACCTGAGCTCAGCTTCCTTTCCAAAGCACAGTCAGGTTGTTGCTAAAATTATTTTCCTTGAAGACGTAGGACTGAGTTTGCTATTTTCTTGCTAGTTGTTGGCCAAGGATGTTCTCAGTTTCTAGAGGACACTCTGAGGTCCTAGCCATGAGGTCCATAGCATCTTGCTCCATCATAACAAGCAGTCCCTCGTGGTAAGGTCTCACTGATTGGGTTTAGTCCACCAGGGATAATTCTCTATTTGCTTAACTTGAATTCAATGGATTAGTGACTGAAATTAGATCTGCAAAACCCCACTTGTAAAGTAACATAATCACAGAAGTGCTTTCTCATTACATTTATGGGACCTGTCTAAGCTCAAGGGAATAGGATTAAACAGAGCAGGAATCATGGTGGGTTAATTTGAATTTTGCGTACCATAGAATATACTTTTGTTCTCCTGTCTGGGCATGCATATGCGGATATACATGTGTACATACATATTCACACACATACATGATATGGAATACATAAGTTTTGGGCTTATAAACAAAATTTTCCATGCTGCCACTTGAATTTTTGCCCTTCCCAGGTAGTTTAATTTTTTTTAAATGAATACATATATGTACTTGTTCAAAAAATAAAAAATACTGACTTAACTACTCATCTAAGAATTAAGAATACGCTAGTATTATATCTACATTTAAACATTATACTGCAGATGCTATTCAGTATTGTAACAAGAGAAATAAAAAAAATGTTTGTAGTAAGAACAAGGACAGTTTAATTTTAAGGGATTTGCAGAGGAAAGGAAAACTTGGAGACCACGTGATAAAGGACAAATTAGATTCGAGCCAAGCAAGGCTTTCAAAGATGTGTAAGATTTTAACTAAGAGATTTAGAGTGGATTTATCCAATTAATCACTGTTTATTCAACCAATATTATTGAGCATTGAAAATAGATGAGGCATTATTAGTGAGTGCTGAACATATACCCAAAACATGTAGCTAAGCAGAACACATATATTAACTCATTTAATACTCACAACAACCCTAACTGGAAAATAACCGTCACAGGAGAAGTAATAGGGGGCAAAAAAGAGAGAGGTAATCTAAAGAGTCTTCCCCAGTGATATGGCCCTGATCTGAATTTTGAAGGCTGCATAGAAATTATTAAGTTATCAATGATGAGGTAGAGAAATTATGTATATACGGCACACAGGCACTAGAGTGTAGGGCACTTTTGGCAACTATAAATTGTTTAATTTTACCAGAATATGACTTTGAAGTTAAGAGAGTTCAACAAGCAAATATGACAATTTCGTGTGAATTAAGAAAAGGTACTTCCTCCACGTTAACAAATTACAAGATGCTCCTTCCTCTGGGCTTCCCCTAACCAGGGCACAAGGCTTGTTAGTGGAGTGGAGACTAAATTCCAGGCCCTGTTTATTCTCACACAGGATGCCCAGAGAAATTAGTCACTAGTTTATCTAAATTTCTTTTCCCAGATCTTCTGGTTTGGGTCTTGAGAGATATAAAGGAATTCAGAGCTGGAGCTAAAGGGAATCAAATGAATCAGAAGCTGATGACGGTCTCTGATAAGAAGCTGTGCACACTAAGATGCCAAAGTTCATTCTAAAAAGAGATTTAGATACTACTAAAATATGCAACGAATATGTGAATATGAGAATAATATCTATGTTCTGCTTCTCAACTGGGGTCCTGGAATAGATAGGACCTCTTATCAAAAACTTTGAGCCACCTTAACAGAGAAGAGTAGATTAGAAAGAGCAAAACTTTGTATGTGGCAACCTCACCTTAGAGACTCTGTAGGTCCCACTTCAAATTTTCTGTACTTCAGAGACATGGACAAGGACAGCCACCATACAGCCACCAAGGTTGTTTGGCTTATACAGGTAAAGGGACCTTGCAGCCATGATAAATGTATATTTGCCAAAAAAGTAACTAGATGGACTAGTAAGACTGGTGAAATCAACCTGGGTAGATGACTAGGATTACCTTGAGATATCCTCTCTCTCCCATCCCATGAAGCAAAATAAGCCGCTGGGCCTTAGATTAAACCTTTGTGAAAATAATTCAAGTTGGGCTTATTACAAATAATTTAGTTTTATGAAATAAATAATAAAGTGAAATAAACAGAAAACAAACATTAATACTATGGAATTGCAATGAATTTACTAAGCCTCCATGTAAATTAAAAGCTGTAAATAGAAATTGAGTTCATTATACAAAAATCAACAATGATGTCAATTTTTAAGACACAAGTTTTGTGAAAGAAGACTTTAGAATAAGCAAAAGAGTTCAAGTGATAAACTATTTTGTTAGATACCGGTGAATTCTTAAAAGACAATATGTGAATAGAGATTTGTATTTTATTTGAATCCAGTAATATCGCCTAACAGTTTGAATCAAAATGATCACATTTATATTTTTAAAAATTTTTCAGTCTGCAGTAGAGATGATGTGCTGGAGGATATTTGGATTGAAGACAAAAACTTCTAATGGTTTGATGTTAATGTTTTGATTCAGATGATTCAGAACAAATTCAAAATAAGACAGTATCATAGCCACACATGGTGGCTCATGACTATGAACCCAGAACTTTGGGAGGCTCGGGTAGGAAGATCACTCTAGGCCAGAGTTTGAGACCAGCCTGGGCAACAAAGTGAGACCCTGTCTCTACAAAAAAAATTTTAAAAATTAGCCAGGCATGGCATGGTGGCACATGCCTGTAGTCCTAGCAACTTGGGAGGCTGACACAGCAGAATTACTTTAGCCCAGGAGTTTGAGGTGACAGTGAGCTATAATTAGGCCACTGCATTATAGCCTGGGGTGACAGAATAAGAACTTGTTTCTTAAAAAAAAAGCATCAATTTATTTTACCTTCTTATAAATAAACAATTAGTTATGGGTACTGAGAGAGATGTAGCAATTTAAAAGAAAGATCCTCATGTCATGTCAGTTAGATTGAAACTAATGCCTATTGTCTAAATAAAAGGTGTAGGTGGACCGAGCAATGGAGATGAGAAATGGTGGCTCTGAAGTATTTGTGAGCCATGCAAATCAGGAAGGTGAGGGAGATACAACTGCCTCATCAGCTGGGAGGTGGTAGTTGAAGACATGGGATGAAATGACTTGCAAAGTTTATAAAGGTAAATGGAACCCTAAGAGGCAGGTAGAGAAAAAAATAACACAGAGAAAAGAGTGAACATTGCTTTCCTCAAAGACAAGAAAGAAGAGTATTTCAAGAAGAAAAGACAAGATCAGCAATGTAAAATGTCAAACAGAGTTCAAATATGATAAGGGCTAAAATGTGACTATTAGATTAAGCAAAGAACAAGACAGCACTGACCTTTGTGAAAAAGTCAATGAAATGGTAAGGGCAAAAGATAAATTTCAGGGACTTGAGAAATGGATAGGAAGGAAGACCTCAGTCTTTCAAGAACTTTCATCATGAAGAGAAAGAATGAAGGTTGGATAGTAGCTAGAGAGGCAAAGTGGCCACAGTGTAGACCATGTAATCTCAGTGGGGCAGGATCACTCCCTAGAAGCAAAATAAAGGTTTTTTTTTTTGAAGGGTATTAGTAAAAAACAATCTTACTTTTTATGTTCAAAGCATTGAGATACATATAGTCTATAAACAGACAATGTATATCTGTGGTATTAAAACTTTATGGGGAAAATAAAAAAAAAATTTAAAAATAAAATTTCATGGATGAAATTGGGGGAAAAATGTCTGAAAGCTTTCCTTAAGAGGATGATACTACTACTACTGACAAAAATGGCTGAGGAACACTTATTTAAAGTGTTTGCATAAAACAAAGTGAAGTATTGAAAGATAGAAGATGAAGACTACTTATAATCAATAAAAAGGATAATAAAAAGCTGGGAGTCAAAAGGACCCAGATGAAGGGGACAAGATTAACCTCAGAAAGAAGTATCAATGAAACCTCTTTCTCTGAAAGGAGGACATGAGTAAAAGACCAGAAATAGCGACACGTATTTTATAAACACGAGGATCCTGTTTAGTGCTTTTATTTCCCTGTTCCTAAGAAATAAAGTAACTTGCTGAGAGTGAAGGATCAAGAGATCAGATCAAAAAGATTAAAAAGTTAGGGATTAAAATTATCCTGGGTAGGATCCAGGATTGGCATGGACCAATCAAATGAGCCTTTGAAAGGGTTTGACTCTTCTCGAAGGAAGAGGTTCAAAATGCGAAGTTTCTCCTGCTGGCTGTGAAGAAGGAAACAGCCATTTTGTGAACCACCTATGGGAGACGATCATATGGAAAGGATCTGAGAGTGGCTTCTAGTTGCTCAGAGCAGTCCGTCATAGACATTTAGCAAGAAAGCGGGAACTCAGCCATACAAATTCTGCCAACATCTGGTGCGTGTGTGGAAGCAGAACGTTCTCTATTTGAGTCACCAGAATTGGAAGTAGAGCTTGGAGATGTGTCTGAATTCCTGCAATCTCATGATAAAGCTTGAATGGATGAGGAGTTGCTTGTTATGGATAAGCAAAGAAAGCAGTTTATTAAGATGGGATCTATTCCTGGTGAAGATGATGGAAATATTGTTAAAATGACAACAAAGGATTTAGAATGTTACATAAACTTAGTTGATAAAACAGTACCAGGGTTTGAGAAGACCGACTCCAATTTCAAAAGAATTTGTATTCTCAAACAGCATTGCATGGTCCAGAGAAATCTTTAGTGAAAGGAAGAGTTAATGTGGCGAACTTCATTGTTGTTCTAGTTTATGAAATTGCCACAGCCACCCCAACCATCAGCAACCACCACCCTGATCAGTCGGGAGCGTGGGAGCAAGATCCTCCATCAGAAACAAGATCACAAGTTTCCACAGAGGCCGTGCCAGTGCACAGTCCCCCCAGCAGTGTGTGAGTGTTCCTAGTTCCTATCTCTCCACATCCACGCCAACATTTATTGTTTTGGGACTTTTTGATAAAAGCTATCCTCATTGGAGTTAAGTGATAGCTGAAATAAAAAAAAGAAAAAAAAAGTCTGAAATTTGTTAAAGGCTCAGATGATCAATGAGCACTTTTAACAATAAAGTATTCTTTAACTAAGGTACCCTCATTGCTTTTATTTTTAGACATAATTTTATTGTATCTTTTATAGACTACAGCATAGTTTAAACATAGCTTGTATGCACTGGGAAACCAAAAAAAAAAAAAAATCATGTGACTCACTTTATTGTGATATTCGTTCTGTATTAGTTGTCTGGAACTAAACCCACAATATCTCTGAGTTATGTCTTTATTTGTTCTAACTAATTTAATATGGTGAAAACCTGAGATGACATTTCTGAGCCCAGGCCTCACAAGGCTCTGAAAGCTTCCAATCTTGTTATTCTTGGAATTCTGTGACTTCCATGTGAAAAAATACTGCATGATAGCAAACATGAGACCCACAGCCCCCCGTTATCCTTTTCCATAATCGGTAGACTGTCTGATACGCAAGTGATGGTGATGCCATCCGGGATCATCCAACTATTAGCCAACCCACAAGGTAACCACGTTCCATGAATGAGCCCAGCAGACATCTGCCAATTTGACTCAGATTAGACCAGTTACCCAGCCAATGCAAAACCGTGAACTAAATAAACATCTGTTATTTAGGTTCTGAAGTTTTGAAATGGTTGATGCAAATTTAATAATGTAATTAGAGAAGACAACCTAATATTTTGATTACATATTCAACATGAATCACCTATATGATAAAGGTGCCAAAAATCTCCAAAGGAAGAAAATAAAAATAATGACAAATTTGCTTAGGCAGCATTAATCAAAATAGACTTTCCAAAACAATTATGATAATTATTCTGGGTTGCATTCTCATGGCCATGTTACAGACAAAGAATAGTATTCACATCACATCAGGTGCAACACTTTTATCCAAATATTAATTTACTGCTGCTTGTGCAAAGTAGGGTAACTAGGATTGTACTCATGAGACACGTTCTTTCATTTCTTTATGGGCTGGAGATAAGAAAACTCAAGGGCAACCTAAAGACTATCTCCAAATATGTGAGATTTAACATGTCATGGTGGATTGAATTGATATTATGCATGATTCTCAAATGCAGAAAACAGATGAGAATATATATGTTTTAGGGTGACAATTAACAGTTTAATCTAAACAGAAACATTCTAACAATTAAAATTCAAAAGGGAATGAGCTGTGTTTATAGATGGAGGTCTCCCTCACAGGAAACTAGATCTCAGGTATGAATTGGACTATAAAATACCTTCCAACACAGAAATGTCATGTCACATACAATTCCTAAAATAAGGGATAGAATAGATTGTCTTTCAGTTTGACCACATTGTTAATCAAGAGAAACTCCATCTTCGAAGATGGAAGACATGAGGACTTAAAGTTGTGAGGATGTAGAAGAAAAATGAAAGAAATGAGAAAGTGTCAAAAGCCATATTTCCTTATTTTCTTTTCTGCTGAATTGCCAAGTATCAATTGAGCTTGCTTGGTACTGCCCTCAGTTCAGCTACTTTTGGGTATGCATGTGTTATCAGTCACAGAACCTGCATCATAATACTCAAACACCGAATAATTTGGGGGAAAAAGAGAAAATAATTAGAGAATAGGAAAAAACAGTTCACAATCAAATGCTTAGTTTTGTGGCTTAAGCCACAGACATTAGAGGAGCTCAGTGAAAATAAAATAACTTTATAATAGCAGCATCAAGGAAATTTTAAAAATAAACTAGGCCTTGAGTTTAACCTTAAAGGATAAAAAAGAGGCACATTTAAATTCAATTTCTTAATAGCTATATGTATTCACCAACTATGTAATAACAAAGGATAATATTTATGGAGTGTTTAAGTACCAAAACTCTGCTACTTTTATTCATTTATTATCTCACTTTTAAACTCATAACAATCCTGTGAGTTATGTGTCCATGTTTACTCCATTTTAGAGGTAAGGAAACTGAGAGAAGAAAAAGATTAATTAGTTTGCCTAAGGTCTCACCCCTAGGAAAGCAAAGGGTCAGTAATCAATCCCATCCGATTAGACTCCAGATTCCACAATTTAACTAGAATAGCACTATCCCCATGCAAAAACTGTACGAGACACTGAATTAAGGTTTAGTGAAAGCTTCTGAGCTGGATTTGTCTAACTGCAGCTCTAAAGACTGCTATGGAGTGAGAAGGACCAAAATACAGTAACCGAAATACAACTGAAGAAAGAGTTTGATAAATTTTTAAACGTATGTACAAGTCAGGCGCTATGGGACCACAGTGGTGGGTGACATTAGTTTAGCTTATGTGATTGGGGAAAACTTCATGGAATAGGTAATATTTAATTTTGACTTTGAAGAAGAAATACAATTTTGAGCATTTTTATCACTCTGATACTTTGGGAGAGACAGATGATATTTCGTTGCTATGAGTTTGAAGCAAAAACTCCAGTGGGAATGGAGAAAGAATTTTTTCCTCCTCTTCATAAGACAAAGCATGCTGTGCTACCAGAAAAGAAAAAAAGATTAGGTGCACAATCCTCTAGATTGTTGTGGGTATATTTTACTAAGAGAGCACTTTGTTTCGCACATGCGGCATTACATTAAAGTATATTTCACATAGAACTTTCTTCTAATCACATGTGATTTTGATATAATGCAATGCTGCCCAGTGGATTAATAAAATTAACGTTCTGAGAGTATAGTTATGTGCTTCATTGAATTCTTATAAAAGAATCTGTAGAAGAAATTAGACTAACATTATTTTGAGCTAGGGGAACACTTTGTGATGAGACTGGAAAAACAATTAAAAAACACAATTTTTTGATCAATCTGCTAAATTATCTCTTTTGGTTTGTCTTTTCTCTGTCTGCCTCAGACCTGGATTCCTTACCTTAGAATCACTTAAGAAAGTAAGCCTTGAATCCACCTCCATGCTAGACTTCTCTTGCCCCATCTAATCACTTTTACTTAAAGATTTAGTGGAAGAATACATTGCTGGAACCAGACTGTGATATCTACCTGGTAATTCAGTCTCCCCTGAAATTTTCAGGGACTTCTGGGCCAGGTTCTTGATGTGCCACTGGCCTCACACATATCCCAAAAGTGCAGCATGACCTCTACAAAGTTGACATCCCTGACAGAAAGCTTCATTCTCAGTGATGCCTCCTTTATAGATATATCTCTGTGGACACAGATCAAAAGGGAGGTAGGTAGGGGCAGCAGAGGTGAAAATAGAAACAAACTTGGAAAGAAAATAGAACTAATTTTTGAAAACTTGTGAATTTCATGCTTAAAAATATGAACTTTATTAAGTAAATTATGTAACTTAGCTGAAGCTTGGTATCAGTGCCATGATATGACACTGTGTTGTGTTACTGGCATTGTAAACACAATCAAGAGCATACGAAAATGAAGGAAGGTAACAAAGGTGGTGACAAAGGCCAGAAGTGGACAAATGAAGTGGAAATTAATCAAGAGGGTGGATGAGAGGGGAGCAGCAGAGATAGCTTGAATAGAAAATGGTGCCATTCCTAAGGAATGAGTAGTAGCAGCAGGTGACTGTAAAATGTTCTGCCTGGGAGACTGGCAAGTTTAATTCACTCAGGAAAATACTGAGTATCTGAGATGTGCTTGCCTCAGAAAGAGGCAAATGAATACAGAAACAAAAGCAGCAGTCCTTACCATCAGGTAGCTGTTAGTTGATAATGGAAGATCAATACTTACAACAATATTGGTAAGTAGTAGAACTTCAAAAAATAGTTTTCATGCTTATGGCATGAAAATATGATATTTAGGAAAAGCGTAAACAAATAGGTGACGACTCGATGAGTTATAAAGGATAAATGTGCATACCTTTTCTAGACATAGTTGGATAGGGAAGGATATTCTCAATAGAGGGACCAATAACTACAAATGTAGAGTGATGAAGAAAACTTGATTTTTAAAGGTGTTATTAATGCCTAGAAATTAGAGTTCATTAGAAAAAGAAGGAAGAAAAAAATAAAATATTAGGTGATAAGGGAGCTTTTCATGAAAGATACCAGTGGATATTGACTCGAATTAATGGAGAAACATTGAAGGATTTTAACCAGGGAAGTTTGAGGATTAGATTTGTATTTCAAAAAGTTCTGGTACAACATCATGGAGATTTAGTTAGAGAAATGTTGCAAGAGAGGGAAGGAATAGTGAGGACCTTTACTAATGGAGGATAGAGCCAAAGAGAATAGATATTAGAAAACAGATTCAAAATGGTTTACTAAGGGAATGCAATCAATAGTACATGATGACCAAAAGTATGTGCTGGGATTTTATTTCTTCAGAAAGGCCCTCCCTCATAAAGCTAACTAAATAGCCACCTATGGCAGAGACATCTGCCTACCTCAAATCCTTTTCCCATGCATCCTTAATAATGCAACGCATTTGGCATAACAGTAAAAAAGATGGCACCCCTTTCAGCATGATGTAGCCAACTAGAGTTAAGTGAACACGTTTTCTGGAGACTTCAGGAATATTATTAAAATGGGCCAATCTCCTTGGAATCTGCCTGATTTTTTCTCTTCTGTGCTTTATGTTTTCTGCCGCCTGGAATTTAGACTCAACAGCTGAAGCCCAGCAGCCTTCATGAACTGCAGCTGACCTTTAGTTGGAAGTTTTATCTGAGACTTGTAGAGAAATGTAGCTCATGAGTCCCTGAAGAAATCGATGCCACCATACACTCTCTGGACTTCCTAAAAATGGATTTTCTCTGTAATGAAAGAGAAAATTTCAATATCAAGTCACTGTTATTTTAGGTTTTCTGTTTTTTATGTAGCAAAGTCTAATCATAAATGATATAATCTCCCCTAACCATGCTTGATCTTTGTACTTTCCATTATTTAAAACCATAGTCCTTATTTATTTTTACCTACTCATTTTCAATCCTTCCCCAGTATATCATAAGCATTATAAGAGAGGAGTTATTGTTTATCTTGTTTATCATTCTACCCTCAGCATCTAGAACAGCACCTACCATAAATTGAGTGACTAATAAATATGCTTTAAATAACTAAATGAATGAATAAAATAGATACAGAATAGGCAAAGATATCAAATACTGGTTTCCGGCTTTGGAGGCTATCTGGATAATATAAAAATTTTTGAAAATGAAAAATTAAAACAGTTGTTCTGAAGAAAGAATGAGTTCAATTTTTATCACCTTGAACCTGATGTACATATTTCAAATCCAAGTTGAATCATCCAGTGAGAAAGTTAGGTACAAGGACTTAGAGTGCAAAGGAGTGTGCTGGGCTTGGGAATAACATATTGCTAAGCCACAGAGCACAGATGATAATTTGAAGTTCAGGGAAGTGATGAGGTTCTACAGAGCAAAGCACTGAAAGCAGAGTCAGAGAAACACAAACATTCTGTGAAGTAGAAGTGGTGTTTAGAAAGTCAAGAAAAGACAGGAGGCCGGGCGCGGTGGCTCACGCCTGTAATCCTAGCACTCTGGGAGGCCGAGGCGGGTGGATAGCTCAAGGTCAGGAGTTCGAAACCAGCCTGACCAAGAGCGAGACCCCGTCTCTAAAAAAAAAAAAAAAGAAAAGACAGGGAGACATATCCTGCAAGCAGAACAGGTTAGGGTTGGAAGTAAGAAAGAGTGGTAAACAAAACCAAATTCTTGACTAGAAATAAGATAAACTATGCTTTGGATTTTACAGGTAGAAGATATCTGTACATATTGGGTCAACAGTAGATTTTGTGAAGTAAAAGAGAAAATTACATGGAAACAAAATTGAAATATTGAATGTAGACTACTCATTCATTAAACTGTACCAGGGAGGCAATGAGAGCAATATAGTAGCATTGAGAAAGGACCATGAGATTCAGGAAGAAATGTTTATTTATTTTAAATAGGAGACATTTGATATATTTTTTATTTAATGAAAAGTAAAGATCACTGAAAAGAAAGAAGTTCAAAACACAGGGTGAAGTGTAAAATACTTATGGAGTAAAATCTGTCCACACCGTGAAAGATAGATGCTTGAAGCCAGTATTTTGTAATTCTAACCTTAGAAGTAGAAAAGAGACAATTAGGTTTATAGACTAAAATTCTGACTCAATTCTTGGTCCTATTTTTCCAGGTCTTTTTGAAATTGTATGGAAATGTTCAATCTGACATTTTTTCTGGAATGGTTTATTTTTCAATCAATGAAGGATATGAGAGGTGATTGGCTCCCTTCTTTGACACAGAGTCAATATTTCCAAAATGTCTCCTATGGGACACAGATGTTATTCAGACCAAAGCTAACTCTCTGCACAGGAATGATGCATCCCCACTTTTGAAAAGACGAATGTGGAAGCTGGGGGTATAATATTTAAAATATCTATGGTGATGATGTTGAAGTATGGAAACAGGAAGGAAGCAAAATTTATAAAGTGCCTACTATTTGTAATAGTTTTATCAATGCTCATGTGAAGAAATAGCAATTTTATATAGACAGTGAAGTTGAGAGGTTCAGTAACTTACCCTGGGGACAGAGCTAGTATTCAATGAAACCAAGATACAAACATGATGTCTTTGATGATAAAGTCCATGTTCTTTCAAACACACCATTCTGTGTGTTAAACTGATTCTTTTGAAATTACTCATTGGCATGCATATTGCAAAGTTGTGTGTCCATCATCAGTTCACCTCCTGTGTAGAATAAAGCACTTACATTATTAGGGGTCTATACCCACGGCAAAAGTTTATTGCACAAACAGTGCTATGATTTAAAAAAATAAGGAAACACTCCAAAATGTTGTGTTTTAATACTTAAATTTAACATAAAACCCCACAAAGTTTACTCTTACCAAAGGCTATAGTCATAATTCTATTTCTTGACAAAGAAACAGGTAATAAATGATAAGAAAATGATATTGACTCTCTAGTTTTCATAAACATTCTGCTTTTATCTATATGCTTCATACCACTTAGATGATCAACCAGGGAAACTATTATCCCTAGCAAGGTATTATACTTTTAAGGTAATGGTTTTGTGAATAACTGTCTCTCAGTATTTGGTAAGTTCTTTCCACTCTAAAAGTAAAGGTTAGTGGTTGAAATACATTAATAAAAAGAGAATTTCTGGGTAAATAAAAATGTAAAAGAATAAATTTCCTTTAAGCTTTTATAGGAAAGTAAGTTTTATTTGATGTCAAGAACTTTAAAATAGTATTTCTATATCATGGTGCCAAAGTTCACATTGTCAAATGTTAGTTGTTATGATTTGATAATGAATGAAACTATTTCTACTTGTTTATGTGGGGGACTTTGCCATTTTGCCACAGGTTTAAGAATATTATTTCAAATTGAAAAAGGATTCTGATTTTTAAATATTAGGCAAACTTATGTTGTTTCTGGCACTGAAAGGAATCCTAAAGAAATTTTATGATGTGAAAATGTCCAGGAATGCTATTCATTACAACAATATTTGAAAAGCACTATCTCTTAGTGCATCTTTTATCCTCCCATAAAAACAACCATCCTTTGAAAAATATAAGAGGTACTCTTATAGAAATATTTGAAATCATATATTTGTTCTTACATCCAAGGAAGACACTTTATTTATTCTACAAATATAAAAATTTAAAATGAAATGAAAAGGTAAGGGGCTAGATATATGCAAATTTCAATTAGGATTTTGAAAACATTTCTATGATATAATGTACCAGAGTATTAAGTGAAGTCAGGATAGTATTGGTTACTTTGCTGGAGGTCTTAAAATTTCTATTTTGGAGGTCAATCTGTGTGTCCTTCCACATCAGCTCATCTGAATGGCCTTCTGAATCCTTTGGTGCAGCCCATTGACTGAATCCAAACTTTACAAAACAAATCCTTTTAATAAAGTTCTGTGAAGTTTGGATTTGGTCAAAGAGCCACACTTGGGGATCTGGAGGGCCACATGTGGCATTGGGGCCACAGGTTCTCCACCCTTGGTTCAGACCATAACATCGGTAAAGCTTTTGACTGGCTTGATCTTTGACCTGACCTACTCTCATACGATGTGAACTTAGGCAGAGCTTAGGATATTGACTATGTGATTTGAGAAATAAACTCTAAAACAAATCATCAGGAAATCATGGAGGTGAAAGAAAATAATAAGATAATTTTGAGAAGGAAATTTCAATTTCAAAGTATTGCAGATAAGCAACGCAAATCCAGTTATTAAAAAAAAATTAAGGATGAAAGCTTAAATGGCCAGTATAATATTATTATTATTTTTTTTTATTTCAGCGTATTACAGGGATATAAATGTTTAGGTTACGTATGTTACCCTTGCCCCTCCCAAGTCAGAGTTTCAAGCATGTCTATCCCCCAGATGGTGCACACCGCACCCATTAGGTGTATATATATCCATTCCCTCCCCCCCACATGCCCAACACCACATTTTATTAATCTACTCATGTATTGATGGGCACTCGGGTTGTTTCCACATCTTTGCAATTGTGAGTTGTGCTGCTATAAACATTCGAGTGCAGATATCTTTTTTCTAGAATGTCTTTTGTTCTTTTGGGCAGATGCCCACTACAATATTATTAATAACTATAGTTATCATGCAGTACATTAGCTCTCTAGATGTATTCATCCTATGTAGCTACTTTTTACTCTTTTATAAATAATTATTGTTTTAAGATGCTAAATGTTGGAGTAATTTGATATACTGCAATGAATAAATTATCTTTAGTCTTCTGATAACTTGTTCACATACCAAAATCAGAGGTACTTTTGACAACAATTTCTAAATATGAGCATTTTTACCATGTTAAATCCTGATATTTTGAAACATACAGGTAAATCAGTCACCATGTTTAAGATCCATTGGTTCATTTCAGTATTTAACAGAAGTTTGCAGTAAAGGGAGCTCTTTTAAATTTCCTTCAGTAGTGGTAATAGTGTCAGTTATGTTTTCAAAAGTATTAATCAGTTAGTACTTAGGGAGACCTTACATAAAAGGTCAATGCTAACTTATTTATCTGACAATGAAGGAGTCAAGGTAATGTTAAGTGGCTTGTCATAGATGTTACTAATAAATATTAGCATAAAACTACACTGTTGTTTCTCATCTTATTTTCCTGGTTGAAGGACATATATAGCCAAATAACACAGAATCATTATTATTATTATACCCAAGTTATTCCACAGCTTGTTGAGGCCACATATTCTAAATGCAGTAAAATTATAAAACACTGGATTATAAAAGAAGAAATTCTTGAAGCAAAAATGCAATATGGATATGAAGATCAATTGATATATGTGAGTTCTGAAAATTTTAGCAGTCAATAAATAAATAAAAATACAATTAGTTGCATGGCATGGTTCATTATCTATTCTAAAACAATTCCAAAGGCTTTCTCAAATTAATTGCCATGTAGGGTTTCTCAGGTAATATTGTTAGACAATATGTTCAAGAGTAAATATAAAGAAAATAAAGTACTAATTTTAATGAAGTTGTTTTTTGTAGCTTCCCTTGATTAAATCTGCAATACAGAAAATGAAAGTAATTCTCCAAGGTCAAGTTCACAAACACATTGCTCCAAATACATAGATTTCTGACCATCAACTAGATTCATTTATGTGTCCTACTTTTCCTGTAGTCAAAGCTTTACTGGATAGTCTTCAACTGACAACATCACTTCTCTTACCCAGCTTATAAATAACAGTTAAAAACATAAGTTTGAATTGATGACATTTTTGTTTTAAAATTGCTATTAATGCTGTCATTATCGGCTTAGGACATAGGACCCTTCATCATAGAGCATATAATGAGGTGGGGGAGGAGGGAACTTCACCTGGACTCCTTTTGTAATGTTTAATCTTTTTGAATTATGGAAAAAGCACTTGATTTTAGGGGTGAAGGACAACCTGCGCAGACTCAAATTATGATGATCACAAGATTATTAAAATATCATTAAAGGTGGTTTCTGTGGGTGGGGGGAGTGGCAAATTAAGAACAGTACATCTGGAGAATGTACATTCATTACACCTACTTAACCATATAGAGGAGAATGTCAGTAGATAATACCTATAAGTGAGAATTTTTTTTTTAAAGTATCATTGTGGTAATTAGAACTGTAGATATAATTAATCTAACAGAAGAATTAAAGTAACTGAAACGCATTACCTGTGAGGGGAGAGAATTAGTATAGAAATGGGTAGGTCAGAACTTTTTGTTTGCTTATTTTATTTTTACTTCCCTTTGTATTTTGGATAATACATACAGTGTTTCTTTGACATTATTAATATGCAGACATATTGCTTTGATACAAATTAATATTAATTTAAACTGAAATTGGTACAGTCTCCAGTAAATAATAGACAGTTAAAAAATGTTGGTTCCTTCTTATAAGAGCTCCAACTTAAATGTCCCAAGATGTATATTGTTTTTAGATATAAAGTCTATGGTCTACTACGCATATATCCTACTTGTTTTCTTTTTCTTTCTGGTTCTTTCTCCATCTTTTAGTTCATAGTGGTGAGTGCTATCTAATGAAGACGCAGGAAACTACATATTGGTGTTGAAAGAGCAAGTTGTGATTTAAAATTGTGAGGCAGAGTGCTGAAGTAACGCTTAGTCAAAGAAGGTTTAGAATTGGCTAGGGTTTTTCAGGAAATTTTGCTGATGAGCTTTTCAAACAAGCATTCAGAAAAGATATCCTGTAATACAGAAAAGTAGTGAGAGGTATAAGAGTATAGACAGGGAGAATGACTGTCAGAGGTTTCAGAGGCAAGATTGATATGATGTGTGTGGTCAACTACAAGCAGATTTTTATGATTTAAATGTGGGAGATGTTTTCAACAAGTAACATACAATTATATCTTTAAACATGAAAGAAATAGTATTTGATAGACATCTTTACTTTGTGTTTGCTGGAGAATTTAATAAGCCTCTGAATGTCTCTGAGGAAAAATTTAAATTAGAATTTGAAGACTGTGATTGCAATAGGAATATGCAAAATAGTTTGAAAGGGAAGAGAGGCAAGATAACTTCTTTATGCTCTGAATTTTCTCCATAACACTAGCTATATCTCTTAGTTCTATTTTACTTTTTATTTTCTTTATTCATTAAGGAAACACCTCATCTCTGTATAAGAGGAATAGAATACTGGGCTCATAGTTATCAAAATATAATACTAATTTACAAACACTACTTTGCATTTGTTGGGGAGGTTAAAGATGTTAACGATTCACTAAGTTCAGGAGAATTAAAGTTCAATTTTCATTGGGTCTTCTTCAAACATTAAGATTAATTAAATAACATTAAAGAAATGTAGATTTTCTATCTCTAAAATCTTTAGCTCTTCTGGAGCAATATTATGTAAAAGTGCATGTTCATTTATTTATATCTCCTGATTCTACAAAGTATTAATCAGTTTATAAGAACACATACAATAAAATGATCAAATGTAAGTAAGATAAAAAATTATCACCAGATATACAGGTCAGGACTAAGGAAAAACTTAAAAGATAGAAAGATATGGAGATCGGTGTCTTAGTAAGTTATTAAATTTTATCTTCATGCATTGTTTATCTGAGAGCTCAAAATTGAATGGAAATTATAGTCAGTAATTATTCTCAATATTTTAACTTGCAAGACATTTCAATGTGTTTCAGGAAAATACTTTTTCCTGCCAGCAGCTTAAGCCTGAATTTTTTTCTCATAGTGGTGTTCATGCAGGAAATAGAACATAAAGAAAATAATAAGGCTCCTCCAAGAAAACACCGAACGGCGGATGACGCAGGTGCAGCGGGAGGTCCGGAGGCCCCGGGGCCCTGGAACGGGAGGCGCGGTGCTATTCACTATTCCGTATCCGTATTCGGGCCGGGTGGTGGCAGTGGTCCAGGCCAGGCCGAGGACAAGGAGTGGACGCCTGTCACCGAGCTGGGCCACCTGGTTAAGGACATGAAGATCAAGTCCCTGGAGGAGATCTATCTCTTCTCCTTGCACGTCAGGGAGTCTGAGATCATCGACTTTTTTCCTGGGGGCATCTCTCAAAGATGAGGTTTTGAAGATTATGCAGGTGCAAAAGCAGACCCGTGCTGGCCAGCGGACCAGGTTCAAGGCATTTGTTGCCATCGGGGACTACAATGGGGGCCACGTAGGTCTGGGTATTAAGTGCTCCAAGGAGGCAGCCACTGCCATCCAAGGGGCCATCATCCCGGCCAGGCTCTCCATTGTCCCCGTGCGCAGAGCCTACTGGGGGACTAAGATCAGCAAGCCCCACACCTTTCCTTTGGAGGAGACGGGCCTCTGCGGCTCTGCACTGGTACGTCTCATTCCTGCCCCTCGGGGAACTGGCATCTCTCAGCCCCTGTGCCCAAGAAGCTGCTGCCGATGGCTAATATGATAAGTGCTACACCTCAGCCAGGGGCTGCACTGCCACCCTGGGCAACTTCACAAAGGCCACTTTTGATGCCATCTCCAAGACCTATAGCTATACGACTTCTGACCTCTAGAAAGAGGCAGTATTCACCAAGTCTCCCTACCAGGAATTAACTGACCATCTTGTCAAGACCCACACCAGAGTCTCTGTGCAGAGGACCCAGGCTACAGCTGTGGCTACACCATAACATTTTTATACAAGAAAAATAAAGTGAAATTAAGCCTGTTAAAAAAAAAGAAAATAATAAGAATAAAAATAATTAAAACTAATTGGTTCTTACTATCTACAAAACATCATGCTAACTATTATATATATGATAATATCTAATTATTAATTTATGCATTGTTATATATTTCCTATTTTATAAATGAATATTAAAAGAACAAACTTTTAAATATTTTATCCAATATTATACAGCTAAAAGTAGTAGAGAAGTGATTTAATTTTTTGTAGTAAACAATATACTCAATTGCATACCTATAAATAATAAAATATTACATTTTATAGCATTTCTGACATTTTTCAATAGAATCAGAATACCAGATGTAAAACAATGCATAATCCAAAAATGGGTGAAATACAACTCATGTGTAGAGTTTTAAACTAAACAAACACTTCATTAATTAAACAATCTATAACACCCAGTAAATATGCAAAGATACTCAATACATCTGTAATATAATTGATGACATCCTGTGAATGTTTCTCTCTGAGCTTTAACACATCCAATTATAATTGTTGTCTTAATGATCTGTTTTCCATTCTTTGCATATTCTTAAAAGTCTGAGATTCTTTTATTCTTCTTAAGTAAATCATATCATGCCTGATACTTATACATTCAAAACGTGGTAAATATATGAATATGTATTCTAAGTAATGCTCTCTATTATAAACAATAACTTCAAAACTGACATTTGAAAATTTGAAAAGTAATAACAAAAAGCAGCCACAGATAATTTTATATTAACATACACATTCAAATTATGCAAGGGCAGGCACATTTATGAAAAATGAAAAACAGAGCTTAGATGCCCCTGTTAAATGTCAACATTCTTAAAGGTCTCTAACAACTAAAAACTTGATATGGACTCTGAAGTAGCAAACAGTTGTATAGATTCTAAATTTACAAGCATGGCATAGCCTTCGCAATGTTTCCATTTATTTCTCCAATATATGTTGGAGAATCAAATGAATGACCAAATTGTACAATCTCTTGAAATAAATCCAGAACAATGTTACACCCTGAAATACAATAAAAATGCAAGAGTACGTCACTGTAGATATCAAGTAGTTTCTAGAGTAGTTTTTAAAATTACAAAAAAAGTAAATCTCAGATTTAAATTTTAGTCTTATTTGCCTAGAGTATATGGAGTAGAATATAAAGTATACATATAAGACAAAATGGACTGGGGACTTGGGATGAACCTTAACTAAATGTATGCTTTATTTTATAGAGTCATCTGTAGTTCTTTTGGGCTTGGGTTGCTTATACCTTTGCTGTCATGTAATTGACAATCTTCCAGAAGTTTAGATTACTACATTAAGAGTAAGACCTAATTAGTATCTTAACTTTCCTATGATATTAGTTAAAGTGTTTGTATATGTTTGAATATACAGGATAATAGGCTCACTTTATAAGGGCCCAGCTAATAGTGCGTTTTTCTGTTGTTGTTTTTTTTCAGGTTATAATGAAACATTTTGTAAACCTTTATTTAGGCAAAATGGAAATAAAAAAGTGAGTACAAAAAATAATAACAATATAATAAGCAACTGCACTCATCTGCCCTCATGATGGTAAAATTTAGTAGCATTATATTTATTTCTTAATTATCTTTTCTAAAATAATTCTTCTTTCCCTCTGTTTTCAGAGGGTTGGCTTCCTCTAGAATACTTTTCTTGAATGTTCACTTAGGAGTTCCTGCTCCTAATGGCATGCTCTTTCCGGCATCTTAGAGCGCTGCAGTCCCCAAGCCCTGGCTGTGGAGCAGTGGCTGGACCTGCCTGTTAGGGACCGGGCCGCACAGCAGGAGGTGAGTGGCGGGCAAGGAGCAAAGCTTCATCCGTATTTACACCTGCTCCCTATCGCTCGCCATCCCCCAACCCCGTCTGTGGAAAAACTGTCTTCTGTGAAACCAGTCTCTGTGCCAAAAAGGTTGGGGATGGCTGTCTAGCACACTGCTTGGGCATACTGGTTAGGTCTGAACCTCAGAGCCAGACACTTAAGATTTAACCCTGGGTCTTCTACTTGCTAGTTATTGGTAAAGTTATTGAATTCTCCGTATCTCAGTTTTTCACTGTAAAATAGGGATAAGAATACTGTTTTTATAAAGATTAAAAGAATTACGTGGGGCTCAGTGGCTAACATCTATAATCTTAGCACTTTGGGAGGCCAAGGCAGGAGGATCTCTTGAGGCCAGGAGCTCAAGACCAGCCTGAACAACATAACAAGACCCCATGTCTACAAAAGGTAGAAAAAAAAAGCAGGGTGTGGTGGTGCAAGTTTGTGGTCCCAGCTACTAAGGAGGCTAAGGCAGGAGGGTCACTTGACCCCAGGAGTTTGAAGTTGCTGTGAGCTATGATGAAGCCACTGAACTCTAGCATGAACGACAAAGAGAGACCTTTTCCCCTTCCTTCCCCCCAAAAGATTAAAAGAATTGAAGTATGAAAAGCACTCAAGTTTATTTATAAAGAAATTGTGTCTATGAGTTTTGCCATTTTAAAATGTGCCCGTGGGATCTCTATGGTTCTGGTTACCACTGGAAACAAAATCTTGGCCTTAACTCCTGAAGCAAGTTATTCTCCCTCTGCAAAGGCACTGACAAAAACATCAGATGAGGAACATGCCCTCCTATTCCTTGATCATTCTGCTTTTCTGTCTTCTCAAAACATGAATACCCAGCTGCCCAACTTTAAGGAGGAAATGGAGGCAATGTAAACAGTGGATCATACTAGGGAAATGGAGAGAACATTGTCAAGTAACTATTTCCCAGCCTCTTACAGCAATGACAACACAAACAACAAACAAACACGGGCCACAGAAAGTAAATCTTTCAGAAGGAGATTCATTCATAGGTATATCCTACTTTTTAACTCATTCCACCCTCACAGCTCCCTTCTGTTCTCAGCATAGAGATGCCCTGTTTGAATCTTCCCGCCACGTCTTGAGAAATTTTACCCTTTCCTCGACGCCTGCTTCTGCACATTAGGCCCAAACATTTTATACATCTGAATCATTCAATAAGAGGTAGAACCCTGAATATCAGCAGAAATATCATTACAACTGAATTGCAGGTTCCAATTCGTGAAGAATTCTGCAGATCAGAAATGAGAGCATGGGGTAAGGAATGACGGGAGAAAATGGCATTGCAAATCACAAAGATTTTACAGATGTTACCACTGATGTGAACTACAAACACATTCTTTTTTCAAGAACTATTGACATGTCATCAAATGCCTACCAGAACGACTCAGAAAACAGATATAAATGAACTGTGTGCAATTATACATTAAACACACTAAGATTCCAAACTGGTAGATTTTGTCTGGCCTACAAACTATTTGAAAACTTATTGTCTTAATAACAAATAAAAAGTAAAGGCTGAGATATAAAAATTTTAATTTCTGTTTCCTTTAAAAAATGGTAAGGACTGGCTAGAATAGATATAGAGTCATCTCCTTTACATAAGATGTAATAAAAAATAAAATATTTTCTTTCCTTCTTTACTTTGTTTACCTTTCCCTTGTTTACCCTCACTTTCCTTCTTTACCTTTCTTTACCTCCTTCATAAGAGAAAATAAATCCATGATTAAGATGAGAAGAACTTTGTTTCTCTGCTCCTTTCCCTTCAAAAAATTCTGAAATAAGAATACAGTCATATCACTTCTTAATTGTTCTCTCTTTGATTAAAAGACTAAAATGAAGCTTTGAACTGTCAATTGTAGTAAAGAAATTAATAAATGTTTTCTAAAAGCTTTTCTTCTCTTCAAGCTTCTTATAAGCAAATTTGAAGAGGTTGATCTAATGAAGTATAATACCCAAATAATCACTAAATATAGTAACTTTCTTTTGAAAACTTCCACTCTCCTATAACTTGCTTGAGGCCACAGATTTTGCCAAAAAAAAAAAAAATCTTTAAAAGGAATTTAAATTCACTGAGTTCCCGTTACATTACACCCTGGAAGAAACATAACATCATGTATGATTTAGTTTGGTCCTCAGAAAAGTTGATAAATACCAGATCTCATAGTTATCAAGTTGTGTTTCATGCTTGTATGGAGTGATTGTACTGATATTATTTTTAAATTATATTTAAAATATAATTTTTAAATATAAGATTATTGAAGTAAAGAGATACTTTATCAATAATCTTTACTACTATCACTTACTTCTATGAAAATTATGTTAAGAGTCAGATATTTGCATCTTGAAACATATGTCTTTTCACTACTAAACAACACCCACTCACACCCCAACTGTGGTGAGAAAACTACTGATCAAAAACAAAATAATGAAGTCTCCAGGGAAACACAGGTTAATATACTAATGAGTGGAGCATTATATGGCACAAAGAATGAAATTTCAGGAATTATAAATGGAGATAGGCCTAAGAAGTTTATTTCCTTTAATGAGCCACCATATTAAATGGCATCTTTCTTTCCACTATGCAGCTGATTTAGTGAATGAAAATGTCTTCTGCTTTCACCGTAGACTCCTGAACTTTGGAAGGGCAAGATAAAGCAGCCAGCATGCAACCCACAGAAGGTACACAGAGTGGTGGTTTAGAATTGCATTGCCTTAGCTTTAGAGGAGAACCTACATTATATCATACTCTCTACTTTTTATCTTTTTATAGTTGACACAATAAAATCTAGTGTAAAAAACTATAGTATGAGTGTTCAGAAAAGAAGGAAAGAAGTCACTCAGCCTTTTGGCAATCTAAAGACTATGTAAAAGGTTCAAACAATTACCTCTTAAGCGTGATATCCAACATAATTCAAGAGTCAAGGATAGCAATGGAGAATTTAGACTCAGAACTTTGTCACGAATAAATGGTATGATCTGCCACCAATGGGCTTTATGGTAGAAAACTAGTATTGTGATAGAACAGTTAAAATAATGCTTCAATTATTTGGGATATTCTAGTCATTTCTTTCTTTGAAGATGATGAAATGTGAGGCATTGTGCTAATTCCTCAAAATACCAAGATAAACTGATGAAGAAATAAGTAAATAGAGTGTCAATTGAGAACCTTATAGGGAAAAAAGGCTTCTGTGTAGAAAAAAAAATTATTTTCTTTTAGAATTCTAATTTGCTTATCACTTGACAGAATCAATAGTTTGGCTAGCTTCCATGGATTACTTCTGTAAGGGGCTTAAAATCTAATAGGCATTCATATTTTTGAGCAATTACTCTTAATGTTCAAAAAAGTGTCCTTTCTCTTCAAATCATAGTGTTATCTTTTTGCACTGCTTGCAAATTAAAGAGCATTAGATTGGGTGGACAAAAAGTGTTGAGGAAAAAACCTCTGCATTTGATATGGTTTAGATGTGTTAGAATTTCTAAAAGCAATTACAGCTTTCCAAAATTCATAAGCACCAGAGTGTCTGTGAACATTTGATGAAAAAAATTGATTTAATTTGAGGAGGACAGAAATACTTTTATCTCATTGAAATACAATTTATCTCATTACCAGGTACAGTTTACTGTAGAAAACAAGTAGTGTGTCATGGCAATATTGTGAAAATAAAATTACAAGACATGAAACTCTTATTGTGTGTCAAATTGGACTATTTCCTTTCCATGCTGATCATCCAGAATTCTTAATATAGCCAGTCCCCTATGAATAAACATTTGACTTAAAACAAATCCTTCATCTGATTATCTACTGCCATTTATAAAGTCAGTCACTACCATAAATGTCACTTTCCAGCATCTACTTTTGGAGACACCTGATCAGAACTCACTGCTATTGGAAGCTTTTTCTTATCTACCAAAGAACCAACCCTCTTTAGGTAAACATCTGCAGATGTAATTATCTGCTTAGTTACCTAGTACCCCGAAACTTAGAAAAGAAAGCCTAAAAATCAGATTCAGAAGTATTTATGGTTCATGACTCATATGAAATTCATACAGTAGGTAAAATAGTTTGTGTTAGTAAAACTGAGAATTTAAATAATCCTCTGTGACATAATTTTCATAGCAAATGTTCTGAGCTCTAGACAACTTATTCAAATATGGAATTTTGAAAAAAACATTCTATTCATCACAGCTCTAATTACTTCCTCAAATTATTGTGGAAATTTTGTAAGAGTCTTATGATAAAACATTCATTTCATTGGTACTATGGTTAAGTTTGAAATTTTACCTCTTTATGGATTTTCCAAGTACTGAGTTGCTCTTCATATTTGGAGGAATACGTTAAATTGAAACCAGGTATTGTATCAGAGGAGTTAGGTGGATAAATTAACCTTTGGGTACAATGTTTTATAAAGTTTTTTTTTTTAACATCAGGATAATGTAATAAATGCACATCTAACTAGGTATATATCCCAACAAACAGATGATTCCAGTCAATGTGGCAACTTGGGCACAGACACTAACAATATGACACTAGTCAATGCTGTAATACACATACCCTAAGGAGAAAGATGACTAAAAGCACCTTTACAGGGAGAACTATGAAACACAGAGGAAAGAAATAGCAGAGGATGTAAACAGATGGAAATCCATACCATGCTCGTGGGTTGGCAGACTCAACATTGTTAAAATGTCTATATTACCCAAATTGATCTACAGATTCAATGCAATACCTATTAAAATCCCAACATCATTCTTCACCGATATGTAAAAAATAATTTCACACTTCGTTTGGAACCAGAGAAGACCCTGCATATCAAAAGCAATACTAGGCAATAAAAGTAAAATGGGAGGTATTAATATGCCAGATATCAAACTATACTACAAAGCTGTAGTAATTAAAATAATCTGCTATTGGCACAAGAATAGGATTATTGACCAGTGGAACAGATCTGAGAAGCCTGATATAAAACCATCCTTATATAGCCATCTAATCTTTGACAAAGCAGATAAAAACATACACTGGGGAAAAGAATCCCTTTTCAATAAATGGTGCTGGGGAAACTGGATAGCCACTTGTAGAAGGCTGAAGCGGGATCCACACCTCTCACCTCTCACAAAAATCAACTCACGCAGGATAACAGACTTAAACCTAAGGTATGAAACTTAGAATTCTACAGGAAAATGTTGGAAACACTCTCCTAGACATCGGCCTAGGCAAAGAATTTATGAAGAAGACCCCAAAGGCAATCACAGCAGCAGCAAGAATAAATAAATGGGACATGATCAGACTAAAAAGCTTCTACACAGCCAAAGAAATAGTCATGAAAGTAAACAGACAACCTACAGAATGGGAGAAAATATTTGCATCCTACACATCTGATAAGGGGCTGATAACTAGAATCTACTTAGAACTCATGAAAATTAGCAAGAAAAAATCAAACAGCCCTATCAAAAAGTGGGCAAAGGACATGAACAGAAACTTTTCTAAAGAAGACAGAATAATGGCTAACAAACATATGAAAAAATGCTCAACATCTCTAATCATCAGGGAAATGCAAATCAAGACTACAATGAGATATCACTTATTTCCAATAAGAATGGCCTTTATCAAAACGTCTCAAAACATTAGATGTCAGCGTGGATGCGGAGAGATAGGAACACTCCTACACTGCTAGTGGGACTGCAAACT
>VBSM01002608.1:72815751-72838873 GCA_008086735.1 Cheirogaleus medius | reverse complement strand
TCCCATTACTGGGCATATACCCAAAAGAACAAAAATCACTCTATGAAAAAGATATTTGTATTCTTTCTTGTGCTTGAAGCATCCTGATTTTTGACGATTGACTTTCCAGTTACTCTCTTTTTGTTCAGTTGCAAAATTACCAAACTTCTGGTACGTGACTTACTGTCTCTTTTACTCCTTGCATCACCCTGAATGTAACCAGTTACATGTTACATCATTTCTGTTCTCACATAACTTTGTGAACATGCATTTGCAGGGCACGTTTTCTGTGTCTGTGCATCCTTCTCTTTATTTGGTAACTAACAAGTAAACAGAATGTGTTACTGGTATGCCCTAAGCAATTTGATGCATAAACAAACTAGCAATTCATATGCAAACCTAAAAATTAATCACCCCTCAGGTGAAACATAGAGCTTTCAGTTATGAACAGTTATGGTCATATATAATTATTTAAATCAAGGCATTTACAATGGTATTCTTTAAATTGGTGAAAATTATTATTCTCATTTTCAAGATTTTTTGCATATATAAAGATGGTTTTTATTAAGGAATATTATCAAATTATATATCATGACAGCATTTGATTTATATTCTGCTGTTGTAAAATCTCTCTCAATCCTCTGTTGACTTTATTAATTGCTTCTGTGAAATGTAAGCAGGGGTTTAATAGGTTATTATACTGCAAGGTCTTTTTCAAAGTGGTTCTGAACTTATTCATTTCAATTCATCTTGAATTTGTGTTTATTATTTTGGAGTTCAATGTGTATCTCTCTCTGATTAGTTTGGAATGTGTTTGGTGTTTAAACTGTTCTAGATGATAATTGGCCTTAGCAAGACAGCATCTAAAAATAAAATCAGAAAATCAAATAAATCTCCAGCTTATTATCCTAAGAGAAAAAAAGATGTCTTATTTTCAAAGGAGATGCTGCTTAAAATTTTATCATTCTTTGTGTTTTATCCTTTTATGAACCATGATTTCAATATTGTTCTACTAGATATATCACTAAAGATATTTATGCACAACACTTGGTTCCTTTTAAATTCTTCCCAACATTTGTGTATTCTCCTTTATTCCATTTGCCACGTTTCACTTTAGTTTCTCATTTTGCAGTCAGTCTAATATTTTTCTTAAGATCGAATATATTTTGTATTGCAGGAAACTAGGAATACTGAATGCTCAAAGATGAGAGAGAGTTGCTTATTTTCTTCAAGATGCTGATAGTCCAGTGCCAGATATGTAACTGATGGTTATAATGTCACAGAGTTGTGGCAGAGGCTTGTAATAAGTTAATTGGAAAATTTCTGTAAGTTCTAAGTTCCAGCATAACAAAGCTATGAGACACTCCTTAAAATATATATTTCCTGAGCCCTTAAAACTTTCCTTTTCCTCATCTTTCATTTTCTTCTAATACTGCAATACATTTCCATTTATGAATTTTAAATTCATAGTCTCAAATATTTTTTATTTAATCTTCACTAAACGAATCATGATATTCCTCTTGTCTTTATCACATTTAACTAAAAAGGACTTCACAGAGATAAAGGTAAAAAAAGGAAGATGGATTAGTGGTGGAAGACCTCAGTCTACAGAGTGTCAAGAGTGCACAGGAACCATTCAGAATATTGTCACAGAAGTGGTAAAATCAAATCTCAGCTTTCTAAGCCAATTTCTCTTTTGTCTCACTTGGAGCTGAGTTTAAAAGGGAAGTTAGCACCTAGAGTGTACTTAAAATCTTCCACTGTCAAGGTTAATGGTGGATTTCTAGTTAATTCATATTTAAGAAAAATTACATTTTATTCTCATAAATGAAAAAGCTGACTTTTAATTTCAAATGAGGATATAACATGTTTATAAGAGTACATAGTCACATGACAAAATGTTAATTAGGCCAGTGTTCACCTAGCTTCAGCCATAAAGAGTACAATTATTAATGTACCTATCCAATAAAACAATATTTATTGAGTGCTTTCACATGAGCCAATTTCTCTACCATAAAAGTAAAACAAAAATATGTGTGAAAGGAGCTTAGAGATCCTCATGAAAGACAAATGAGGTAGATTTTATTAATGGCCTAAATTCTTGACGCTTCCTCTTCATTACATGTATTTTTCTTTGACTTTGGATGTGGCTATGCAACATGTTTCAGTACATGTTATGTTAGTACATGTGTCAAAAGCAGAGGCTTGAAGTGTTGTCACATGCTATACTAATAAGAAGTATGCACCTGTAAATCTTTCTTGTTCAATAAAACTAAAAATCACACGAAATATGTCTGGATCCAAACTGAAGCTTGGGGCCAAGTCCTAAGTAATCCTAGATTATCTGACTCCCAGTTCAGGCAATATTCAGGTCTGTGAATGAGAATAATGATTCTTGCTGTAAGCCACTGCATTTTGTTGTGATTTGTTACTGGCATTAGTGTGGTGATAGTTGACAGATACAACAAAGAAATGTTGAACTATAAATTATTAAACGCCATGATAGAAATATGCTGTATGCTCTGGAGCAAAAAGGAGAAATTTCCAATGTATTCTAATATTCAAAAACGGTTGAATACAGAAGAATCTTCTTTTCTTTTCTTTAAAGGTAAGATAATTCTGAAGGTCAGATATGCAGATGAAGAGTATTTTGAACAGGAACAAGAACTTGCAGAAAGTTATGGAAGGTGTTAAATGGTACACAAAACTTAGACATTATCAATTATCCTGTATGTCTAGAGCAGATTATGCATAGAACAAAGTAATGTAAAATGAAACATAAACAATAATTAGTTTAAATTTATATCACTTATGAAATTGTAAATATTTTACATAGATTTATTCATCCTTGTGTCAAATATGGATTGAGTATTCCATGCTGTATACCCTTTTAAGCACTGAGAATACAGCAGTGAATGAGGCCAACAGAAAAGAAGGAAATTTAAAAAGACAAATTAATAAATAAGATAATTTACTGTAATGGTACATGGTAATAAAAATTAGAAAGACTGGTGTTTAACCATCTAATCATGTTTAAATTATAGTCCAAAATTTAGTGGCTTCTAACAGCAACAATGTTATCATCTCTTATGATTCTGGTGTTGACTGGGCTCCACTGGGCGGTTCTGATGCACATGGTATCAGCAGGGGGGTTGTGGTTATTTGGGAGCTCGCTGCAGCTGGGAAGGTTCAGGATGGCTCACTCAAAAACCTGTTGCCTTGGCAGAGACAGCTGAAAGATTGAGATTAGCTGGGCCACTCTCTTTACATATAGTCTCAGGGTCTTCCTTATGCAACATAGCCTCTCTAGCAAGGAAAGCAAATTTCTTACACAGTGGCTCACGGCTCCCAAAAGTTCAAAAACAGAAGCTGTCAGGTCTTCTTAGGGATTAAGTCCACAATCAGCAGTGTCTCCTCTGCCACATTCTGTTGGTCAAAGGGAGTCAGAGGACCAGTCCACATTTAATGTGAGAGGGAACCCCACAGGGGGATGAACACTGGGAGGTGTGGTTCATTTGAGATTATCTTTGGAGAGTAGCTACCACAATTGGGGGGAGAGCACTTTACATTGAGTGGTCAGGGAAAATTCTTCTAGTGAGATAGCACCTGACCTGACATTTGAGTGAGGGAGAAGGGAGCCAGTTATGTAACAATCTGAAGAAACAGCACTCCAGCCAGCTTTTCCTAAGCAATATCAAGACGCAGAGATGAAAAGTTTGGTGTGTCTGAGGAAAAGATAGAAAACCAGTGTGGCTGGTGTCCAGTGAGGGGTGGGACAGTGGTATAAAAAGAATTTCAACAGATAGGACTAAAGTCATAAAGGACTCTGCAGGCTTTGGTAAAATTTAGGAATTTGTTGTAGAGAGAATGAAAAGTTAATACCAGTTTTGGTTTAGGCTTTATTTTTTAAGTAGATGAGAGGCATGATTTGAATTTTATTAAAAAATTAATCTACCTCCTGTATAAAGTATTCTAACAAGAAAAATAACAGAAATAGGGAGATGAGTTAGGAGACAATTGCTACAGCACAGGCAAGAAGTGTTAGTGGCTTAACTTTTGATGGGAGCAATGAAGATAGAGAAAAGAAATATATTCTCAAGTCAAAGCCAGCAGTACTTGTTGATGGACTAATACTAGAGGTGGGAGATTAGAAAAAGTTCATGGCACACAACTTGGTTTTTTTCCGGGTGGACAAAGGAGTGCTTCTAAATGAGATGGGGGACCCTAGAGAGTTGTACTGAGCATGTGGAAGCTCAGCATTTTAACCCTTTTCTGAGGACAGGGAGTCCCCTGTCTTAAGAAAAGAGAGTATTTATCCTTCAGTAGAAGCAGAATGTACAAAATATTTACTTTCCCAGCCTCTGTCACAGAAGGTGTAGTAGGCACATGTCCTAGGATATCTTAAACATGTATGTGTCTTGGACTATGATTTGAGGAAATTATGCAACATATTTCCTGTAGAGCATGATCAAAACATCAGCAGCTATACCTAGGTTATGAGGAAGCGATTCTTGGAGCAGAGGCATGCAGTGTTTGATATAAGTGTAATCGGCTCTACCAGTAACAGTTTGTCCCTAGCAGTGACAACACGGATGTTTTCAATAGGTCATTTTTTATGGCATGATTTTGGACATTGTGGCTACTTAAACTTAAGCTCTAAACCATGTGCTTTGGACTTTTCTTAAAGGAATGAGAGGTGTTTTGGTAAAACATACTCATAAAAGGGTGGAAAAAAAAATCTCATGACTATGTCAGGCTCTTCAATAAAGTTTCTGAGAGCTCAGTGATCTTGATACATTATATTATAAAATTTTATCTTATATCCTGAAAAGTTAACTATTCCAGCTAAAACATTTTATTAGCATACATTTAATAACTTAATTTGAGTAATAAAAGAGAGTATAAGCACTAATTCTTACTTTATAATGGAGGAAAGATATCAATTTGAGCCAAGTTGCCTGAATTATTAGCTAGGGTGAACACCCTTACTCCACTATCAATAAAAAAGACAAACAGAAAAATCCCATCTGTCCCTATGACAAGTCCAAAACCAGACACCTGTGTGGCAAATATGCGTAGCAGTGAGTACCACAGATGCTCTAAATTTAGTACAAACCATATGCTCAATGATTTACTTAAATTGGATTGGGATGATGATCCACTATAGAAAAAGTCCACAGAGCAATTAAGAAAGAACATGTTTTGCTGCTCTCATCTCATCTTCCCTCCTTTAGTCCCAGATGTTACAGCCACTACAGAGACATTAGTCAATTTGTTAATTTATTGTCAGATTGTTAAAGGTTTATGAAGATTTTGATGCATTTTGCTACATTTGTTTTGGCAGCAAGATTAATTTAATTATAACTGTCTTGGGAACAAAAGGAACACAGTAGGATATCATATGTTATATTCAAATGGCTTAGCACTTTTACCAGACAATCCAAGCATTTGTGCTTTCCAAGTTTTCAAGTGTATGATTGCCCTGGAGAAAAGAAGAAATAAAAGGAGCTAACATTTATGTACATTTCCTGACTGACATTACTTGGTTCCTTAACCCTTATATCTCTAAAGAGAAGTCAATAAATTTCCTGGATTTCCAATAGCTCTAGTATTTTATTTAAGAGTTTTAAATCTGTATTATTTTACAACTTTTAAAAAATTTGTCACTTAATATTCTAAAAACTTAAAAAATAGTAATAAAGTTCTAGCTCAAGCCATCAGGAGACTCTTTCCAATAAAATGTGGTTCACTTTTTTAATTTATTTGAAAAGAAAACTCATAGCATAGGTTTTGCTCTAATTTTGCTCTAAGAAGCACCTCAAACATGTTAATCCAGTGATGTTGTTTAGGACATGAACTCTCTGAGTTTAGTGTCTTCATCTCTTAATGGGGACACTCTATGTCTACACTAGACAGAATAGAGCAAACAGAATAATTTGTATAAAAGTGTTTTAAATATTGTAATGAGTAAGACTACACTGAGATTGCTATTTTTTTTTCATATATCTTTGTGGGATCAATCCAGCTAGCCTCCAATTTCTACAAGGTTAGATAATACAACACACACACTAATATGATGCCACTACAGATACTTCTAATAACAGATTTGGGACCTTGTAAGCACTCATTAGACAAATATTGAATTGACTTTTATGCAATATATGTAATTTAAACATTTGTACCCCCATAATATGCTGAATAAAAAATGCTTTGTGTAAATTAAAGTTGCCAGATACAAAATACGAAGCACAAAGAAAATAATGACCAATTGTCAAAAATTTTGAAAGAAAAATATATAAATACATTAAACCAGTGGTTCTCAAAATGTCTTCTCCAGACCAGCTGCACCAGAATCACCTGGGAACTTGTTAGAAAGCCTGCAAACTTCAGTCTCCAGTTCTGACCTAGTGAATCAGAAACTCCAAGACCAGAGGCAAAAACAATGTACAGTTTAACAAGCCTTCCAGCCAACACTATTTATGTGAAAGTGTGAGATCTATTGCACTAAACAATAATGGTGCATTAAACAGAATTGTTTTTGTAATTATGTAGAATCTCCTTTAGAAGTTTGAAGGTATAAGGACTAATGTCATTCAATTATAACAAATACTTAATTACTATACTTTAATCAAAAGCTACACTAAAATCCATATGAAAATACCCATAGGACAGAGTCTTAATCCTCTAGTACAGCACTGTCCTACAGAACTTTCTGCAATGATGGAAGTATGCTATATCTCTGCAGCCCAACTGAAATGTGTTTAGTGTAAGAAGCTGAATTTTTAATGTCATTTAAATTTAAGTAATATTAATTCAGATAGTTGCATGTGGCTAGTAGTTACCACATTAGGACAGCTCTAGTGGCCCTTTCTCCAATTGAGGCTGTTAGATATTAAATGAAGATCTTTAATATTATATGAAATGGGATAATTTCTCAAAGAGTGGGAAGTACAAGGAGAAGGCTTACATACTAGAAAAAGGGACATTTGGGCTGGACCTTGGTGGATGAGTTAGAATTTCAAAAGACAGCAATGGGAGAGATTGTAGATAGAGGCTATGACATAGCAAAAAAAATGCACTGGTATACAAGGTGCAGAAATTGCCCAAATTGGTTTGTGCTCAAAGTACATGTTGTGAAAATTTGAGAAATAAGGATGAAATGTCACTGCATCCAGAATATGAAAGGCTAAAATGTTTGTACTTTATTCTTTAAAAAATAATAAATATTTTAGGCTAAAGAGTGAAAGAACATAGCAGATGCTTAATTGTGAAGGATGCATTAAGTGATGGAAGGAGGCAATGCAGGAGACCCAGTAAAATGTAAATTATAGGCAGTAAGAATACTCATTTAGGCATGTTTCATTTTAATTAGACAATGTTTTGAGTCCAGAATTTGCTACTACACTAATTATCAATGTTTATAAAAGTATGTTCTACTTTAACCAAAAACATATGAGGTAGTAGGTTAACAAACCAATTCCTAGATATCCCTACAAACTCACTAAATCAAAATCACCAAGTATGAGGTTCAAGAATCTATAAAATATTCATCAATTTTAATGGTGAATTTTTAGAGCACAAAAATTTTAAAACTACTAGCAAGTGATAAATAAGAACCTGATTTAGATGGATTCTGCATATAATTAGGTAAATATATAATATGTAATGATTTGGCTGCAATATTTGCTGATCTTGTGGCTTACACTGATTTTAACTTCTTTATTTCTCTGTTGTACCATCCTCCCAAAATTAATAGGTTATGAGAACCAGCTATTTGAGTTTTCTCCTCTATGGGGTCATACAAAATGACATGTCAGATTAAGTCAACTATCTCTATAACTTAGCCTAAAATCATTTTCACCTGAAGTAGTCAGATAATTTAGGAAATGGAATCGGGTGTTAAACTGTTTAAATGATTGCATCAGCTTGATATGTTACTACATGAGCAGACATATCCCTAGCATGTATTCTCAATATATTCACATTCTCCATTTTGCAATTTTAAGAGTCATTATCTTATATTCTTCTTATAATTGGGATTGTTCTTCTTTAGTAGGAGATGACACTGTATGCAATACTCTTCTACACTCCTTTCCATGGGAGAAGGGGCCCAAACAGTACATGAATACATTTCCATGTCTATCTGACTGTAGAGTTAGCTTAGAACATATAATAAAAAGAAATATTTTCATATGTTAGTATACCTTGCACCCTATTAGCTAGCTAAGGATTTATAATGAAGAAAAATGTTTCCTTGTATTTATATCCCTTGCAGCCTATGTAGACTCCAAGAGATTGGACATGCCATTAACTCAGCAAGGAAAAAAGAGTGGGAAGAAAGATTCCAAAAGGAGCAGCAATTCTGATGTAGTGTCAATGGTGTAAGTAAGCAAAATGAGAGGAGTCACTTCTTTCTCCTCAGCCACACTGCAATAACTGACTTTGTTCACAATCTTCATTTTCAGGGTAAGTGATTTAATTGTGAAGCATGAGCATTCTCCTGACTTCATTTTACCAGCAATGAATTCTATTTCCTGTATGTTGAAGTAACTTCTGTTAATATTTTGCTTTTGATATATGAAATGAGAGTAATGGACACACTTTATAAGAAAAAATATACATTCCTACTTGGCTTACAAAATGCAGTTTCTCTTACCTGGTGCAATTGATTAAGAATAAAATATCAGTATTCATCAGGGAATTCTAAGCACTGTAAATGTCTCTGGCCCTATGGTATATTAAAGATTTTTCTCTATATAATTTAAGTCTATTACTAACTACTTGCATTTTGCTTATGCATTCTGGATACTGAAAAATTGGGAATCTACACTCAGAAAATAATGAATACAACAAACATTTACGTTCCCTACATTAAATATTTATAAAATCTTAAAGACTACTAGAAGCTTCTTCCATTTTTAATTATAATTGTGAAGTAAAAACTGTTCAATTATTCTCTGAAGAGATACTTTACTATGCCCTCAAATAGTTTTCTTTTTTTAAGTAATGCTAGTCAATTGTTATCATTTCTTAATATAACTGGCTACTCTATGCAGTTTTATAGCTCAGCTATAATGGTCAGGGAAAAATACTAAATTCACATTATAATAGCAATGGAGTTATGCAAAAAAGTCCATATAAACCTAGTAAATAATAAAACAGCAAATTGACTATGTTCTAATGGACTTTTAAAAATGATCTAGTGTTCTTTTCCAAGTATTATTTTTTGCTAGTAGATAAAACTGCTGAGGCCATGAAATAGAAAAATGCTCTATTTTTCCACTGTTCTAGCATACAACTAGATATACACACAGCCATTTTACGATGCAAGGGCTTCCCATACAGCCATCCTCCCACCTACCTACTGCTTGAACATCAGAGCAAATTTCATATCTTAAAACAAAGCTAACATCACACAGCAACAATGGTCTATTCATTAGTTGTGAACTCACAAACGTTTTATAAGAGTAGTCAGGTTAGCTCAGCTTTGATTACAAATAAAATTTACTAAATAAATCTAACATATGACACGAGTTGTAAGTCTAATCTTCACATAGCAATCAGGCATATCAGGTAAGAAATTTTTTTTAAAATTATCATACTGGAACTGCTTTTACACATTAAACAATTGTTATATATCTTAAAGTTGTTCCTCAGTATATACAATTAGCAATGAAAATGTGCTTCAGTCTAGGCACCTTGCTGTTTTCTTAGTCTCTTGTCTTAGGTCCTCCAACACACCTCTCAGCAAAATTGTTGACTCAGTTTCTGTTTCTTCTTGCCTTGACATCAGTGTCACTGATGAAGAAACATCCCCTCCAACTTCTATTAATAAGTTCTTACCATTTGGTGTATGTGAGTGCTGGAGGACTAAATTCAGTGGGAATTCTGCACCGCAAGGTCTGCCCAGCAACTGATAACGTAGTCTGGATGCCTGACAGCGTAGGGTAGGTCTGGTATAATTTAGGTGAGAATTCAGGGCAGCAAGGCCCATGCCATTTTGTACTCATCAGTGTATGGTAATGGTTAGAGAGCAACAAGGCCTCATGCTTCATTAAACAAAGCATGAGGAAAGTCATTAATTCTGGAAAGATAGTAAGTTTGGCCATGACACAGTAAAAAAATAAGGAAGTGTATTTTAAAGCCTGCTATGTGAGAAAGCAGAATGAAAAATGTGAAAACTTGCCTATGTGAAAGAAAACGATTTGGTACAAAGTGCTCAGGAAGACTTAGCCAAATGGGCTTGATGCCAGAGAGGGGTTTGAATATACTGTGGGGAAGGTAGTCTCTTAATGGACACGTCTCTCAGTTAGATGCTTTGTAAATTGACATATGCCTTTGTTGGGTTATTTTTTTTTTTTTTTAGCATTTATGTGTTAATGGTTAATGACTACTACCCATTTTTGTGAAATATTTGATGGTACCATGTAGGGAACAGCATTATGAGCAATGGCAAACTGATCCCTTAAGAAAACTGAAATCATTAAAAAAATACATAAATTAAAAGATCCACATTTCCATTGGGGATAAATTTCTTCTAGGGAGTTTCTAAACTACTTAATGAAACAAATGGGGACTTTAAAGCAAAGAAATGGTTTACATTTGCTTTAGAACTTTAGGTTTCTATCTACCAACAATTTGCTTCTCTGGGAAAATTTTCGGATGCATTACGCATTCCTACTTATCTTGTGCTGCTTCTGTTGCTGCTTTAACCTGAATATATTTCGTAAGTACTTCAAAAGAAACCCAGAGCAACTGAAAACGTCCTTTCTTTTTCAACATATTAACTCTACTCTTGAGTACTGGAATTGCATTTTATATCTGGTTTGGAACTCAGTTCTTGAGAGCTGAACATAATCATCCTTAATCCTTTGGCTGCTTACTTATTACTTTGAAGAGTGGGGAGAAAGGTGCCTCTTTTGAGTTTGCTCTCCAATCCGTGCTTCTTTAAAGAGTGCAGGTGAACAATCTATATTTCAAAGAAAGATGACCTTTACTTGATTTAATGGAATCTCTCTTTCAATATCTGAAATGAGAAAGTGATTAAAGCTTTGGTTGATAGGCAAGATGTATTTTAGGAATAGATAAGCATAAAGGTCAGACACTGTCAGTAGGATTTTGACTTTCTTTAATATTTAAGTACTTCATATGAATCATGGTTTATGCATTAACAGTATATTTTCAAGTTAGATTTAAAAGGCCTGCATGTTTTATATAATTCAAATTGGTTTCTGACATAGGTAAAGATATTGGGTAAAGCAGGTATATTTTTGTTGGGATTTTCATAGAGACTATATCTATTCTGTTCACAAAAGACCCTATGAGAAGATATTGGTCATTTGACATACTGCTTTAGAGAATTTAAAATTCTGTTTGATATGTTCCTAAATTATAATTCATTTGAATTTCAATAGCCATGTTTTGACTGCCACCTATATTCAAGGAATTTTTCTCAACAAATGAAGAGAAAAATAAATTTAACATTTATTGAGGACTCACTAAGTATCAAGAGTTTTCTAGGTGCTTTACAAGTATTAATTTATTTAATCTGATCCTAGAACAGTACTTGACCCACAATAAAGATGTATTGAAAGAATGAATAAATAACTTTATGAAGCAGGTTTGTTTATTGTCCCCATTTTATAGATGAGAACTCTGTGACAGGGAGAAGTTAAATAGCTCGCCCCTTGCCCAGGATCATAAAGCAAGTAAGTAGTAGAGCTGGTTTCAACGCAGATCCCAAGCTAGAGCCCCGGTTCTCACCATGATGCTTTGCCATGAATTCTTAATACTAATAATAGGACATAACTTATATTTGCACAGGATTGTGTACAAAACACTTTTGCTCACCTTTCATTTATTCTTAAAAACAGTGAGATATGCATTTTATCCCTCTTTTAAATGTTTTCATCTTTTAAATGTTTCAACAGTTACTGTTTTCTACACTTTATAGGTAAGTGCTTGGATGATTACCTAAATGACGATTTATATGGTGGAATATATATGAAGTGATAGAATTATGTTTAAGAATTATTAGGGGATTATAAAAAGAGGTTATAGTCTATTTCTAGATCAAGATATATTTAATTGAGGAAGAGGAATGTGTGATGACCATTCAAGGAAGGTTTTGACTATTGAAAACATCTCAGACAGAGAGAACACCAAGAGTAAGACAAGAAGGCAGGTAATTAGTGTGAGATTATAAATACTTCCTGGAAGTCAGCTTGCAGCTGTAATCATAATGCCTTCTAGGTTTCTCCTATGTAAGAAACAATGTGAACTTCCCTGACATGTTCTCAGGGTTGTTGATGGAGCCCAAAGTGTGACACCACTGACTTCTTTTATCAAGCCTTTACTCTGCTCCTTGTAAAATCCAAGATATTAAGATAATTCATGTGTTTTGTGGTTTGTCTAGAAATAATATGGAAAATATTGCTGTTATTTTTGGTGAAGAAAATAAATTTTGTATAGTTTATTTCAATCTAAATAAAATGTGAATTTTGTTTAAAAAAAGATAGTTCATAATTAATCATAAAGAAAACCTGGGTGATATCTTGGTCTACTGTATATTAGTAGTGTGATGTTGGCAAAATAATTAGCTCCTTTGAATCTATTTTCTCATTTGTAAAATGGAGATAACTGTTTATGTTACCTTCTGAAGAAAGTTTTCTGTGAGACTGAAATAAAAGCCTTGTGAATTATAATGGCTGTGCATGATAAATTACAAAATATTATATATATCCATGTCATATAAAATGTCACCACAATGCAAAATATTTCTTCTAGTTTATCCTTTCTTCTACCCTTTTAAGTGCTGCTTTTGTCACTGAAAACAAAATATGAATTTTATTTTTTTATTTTATTATCCTTTTCTATGAATACTCTAAATAATATATGAAGACAATATAGACTTTGAAAAAAAAGGCTTATGGTTTTGTTTTGCTGTTTTTTCCAAGATGGCAGAGCACAGGCTTGGTTAGTATACCTCACCCACTATTTGGAAATAGAGAAAGAGTGTGTAGAGATTCACACTGGGAACTTTCATCCAAGAAGGATCCAGGAAGGAAGCTTAACATAAAAGTGAAAGAAACTTCAGACACTGAAAGGTGTAATAGGCAGCAGCCTGTGCTGTGGGTCTGGTGAAAAGCTGTGAGTTCCCACAGTGTGAGAGTGATACACATTCTCACTGGGGAGCCGGGTAACCCAGGACATGGGGGCAGCTCCTTGACCCTGCCAAGCACTGGATCTGATTTGGGAGTGGTGCGGAGCCTGACAAGGAGCGACATTGGGAAGTGCTTTCCGCATGCTCCCAGACCCCAGATCCCGGCACCAAAAGAAGTGGCCATTTCTGATATTAACTCATAGGAGGCTTTGTGGAAATCTACCAGCCATCACAGGTGTTGGTCACAGGTTCAGGGAGGCTCTGAACCAAGATTTGCAGACTACTCTTGAGCAGGAGAGGACCACCATGGCCAGAATTGAGAGGTGAGTTGAGTGTGGCACAGGCTCCTGCCACAAACATGGGGGATTGGGTAATCCTAGCTTTGAAGATCTGGCCTGGGAGGGGCGTGGCCTGGAACCTGTGGGTTTTGTCCCAGGAGGGGAGTTTTGCAGCCTGGGGCAATTTTGTGATCTGAGCACAGAATACTTGTGACTTGGCTGGCTGTTTGAGCTTGCTGCCAGCAGTGGGCTACGGAAGGGAGATTCGTGGGATTAGGGGATGAGAGCTAGGTGGGTCTCACTACCACCTGCTAGGCTGTGGAGCCTGGACTATCCCTCATACAGGCTCTTTGAAGACTCTTTGGCATGTGCCTTTGGTGCAGCAGAGGTGGCTCTGCTCCCCACCTTGCAAGCTCTTTGGCGCTGCAGAGGCAGCTCTTTTCCTCCTTGGAATGTGGCCCCAGTGGCCTGAGAACTGCCATCTGACCCCCATCAGGGTTGGTGCTTGTGCCCACCATTGAGGAGCCTGAACATGGGCTTGTCTGATCCACCCCCTCCCAATTTTGCCACCTCCCCTCAGTGGCAGAACATAGGACAGGAACCTCTGGGAGTTCCATGGCCCCACCTATTACCTGGGACATCCAAATACTTCTTCTGGTTAAAAAAAGTCAAGCATAAATTCCACCACTGCCACAACAATGGCCCTCTCCTGCAAGCACAGCCTACTGCCTGGAAGGTCAACATGTACAACCCACTACCAGATTTGCTAACAAATTGCACAATATTGGGAAGGAGACAAGGTTTTTGAGACTTCAGCTACTGCCACTGCCCACACCATCCTGGCTACTTAGGAGGCCTTGAGCCTCTTCACCCACCTGGTACATTACTACTACAACTGGCATTTGAGAAAGACACCAGATTAAGGCTATTTGTAACCAAGGAAATCTTACAAAGTCAACACCATTCCCCTGCCATCTCCATCAAGGCTGGTGCTTATACTGGATGGCTGGCCTGCCTAGTCCACCTCCACCCAGCTTCAACACAGCCTCTGGGGATGAGAGAAGAGCCCAGAACACTGGGGATTCCACAAACCAGTCCATGTAAGAGGTAGCCAAGAGCTTTGCCTAGTAAACAAAGATCAACCATGTGCCCTACAGCTACCACTACAGCTATCTCTTACCTGCAGGTGCTTGGAGGTTGAAATGCACAACCCGGTACGAATTTTGCTAACACGGGTGAATAGCACTTGGGAAAGATCTAAGCTTCTTGAGATTTCTACCACTCAGATTCCACAGGAGGCCAAGAACCTACTCACATGCCTAGTATACTGCTATTACACCCAGCATTTGAGAAAACAACCAAACTGAAATTATCCATAGCCAAGAAATTTATATAGTGCTTTGGTCATTGAAAGCACCAATAAGCAAAGCCAAATGACCCTACTCAACATACATTATAGTCACATCCTCAGGGGAGAGGGGAAGTCACATTCAATCAGAAGTAAATTGAAATGTAAAAAGAAGTGACAGTTTCTCTAGATAAAAAAGACTCAGCAGAACAATTTTTATAGTCTGAATAAACAGGATATTATGATATCCCCAAAGGATTACACTAACTCTCTAGGAATGAATTCTAACAAAAATGAAATTTTTGAATGGCAGATGAAGAATTCAAAATATTGATTTTAAAGAATTTCAATGAGATCCAAAAGAAATATGTAAACCAATAAAAAGAAACAAGAAAATCAGCTCAGGATAGGAAGGGGAAATTTAAAATTTCTTGGAGAAATTTATTTATCCAAGAGATAGATATTTTAAAGAAAAACCTCACAGAACTTCTGAAAATGAAAAAAATTATTGAAGACATTACAAAATACAGATGAAACCTGAAACAATAGACTAGACCAAGCAGAAGAAAGAATCTCAGATCTTGAAGATACATCTTTTGATTAAACCAGTCAGACAAAAATAAAGAAAAAAATGATTTTAAATAAAAGAACAAAGCCTTTGAGAACTATGGGATTACATAAAGCATCTGAAACTATGAATCATAGGTATTTCCAACAGAGAAGAGAAAGTAAAATGTTTGAGGATATAATTAAGGAAAACTTCCCTCGTCTTGCTAGAGATTTAGACATCTAGATACAAGAGGTTCAGCAAACTCTAGGGAAATACACTGCAAGAAGGAATTTAGCAAGACCTATAGTCATCAGAATATCTGAAGTTAATGTGATAGAAAATATTCTAAAATCAGCAATATAAAAGTGTCTAGTAACCTATAAAGGAAGTCCCATAAGACTAACAGCAGTATTTTCAGCAGAACATCACAAGCCTAAAGATACTGAGGCCCTGCCTTCTGAAAGAAAGAACTATCAAGCACTACTTTTGTATCATGCTAAACTAAGCTTCATAAGTTAAGGAGAAATGAAGTCTTTCTCAGAGAAGCAAACACTAAGGGAATTTATCACCACTAGACCAGCTCTACAACAGATGCTCAAAGAGGTTCTAAACATGGAAATAAAAAGTTGATACTTGCCATCATAAAGTACATAAAGTATAAAACTCATAAATCTTATAAAACAATTACACAAATGTGACTACAAAGCAACTAGATATTAGATCATATTATGAGGGGAACAAAACCTCAAATATCAATATTAACTTTGAATGTAAATGGATTAAATACTCTACTTAAATTATATAGATGGCAGAATGGATAAAAAACAGAATTCAACCATATACTCCTTACAAGAACCTCCTTGTCTGGTAAAGATACTTATAGACTGAAGGTAAAGGGATGGAAAAGATATTCTATGCAAAAACAAACCAAAAGTGAGCAGGAGTAGCTATACTCATATCCAGTAATACAGACTTTAAATCAACAATGATTAAAAATAATAAATAAATAAGGTCCTTATATAATGATAAAGGGATAAATTGAACAAGAAGATATAAAAATCTGCAATATATATGCTCCCAACACTGGAGCACCAGGATTCATAAAACAAATATTACTAGACCTAAGAAATAAGATAGATGACAATACAATAATAGTGGGGGACTTCAACATCTCACTGACAGCACGATACAGATTGAGACAGAAATTCCAAAAAGAAGCACTAGATAAATTAGATTTCAGACCAAATGGACCTGTCAGCTATTTACAGAACATTCTACCCAACAACTGCAGAATATACATTCTTCTCAACAGCACACAGAATATTCTCCAAAGTAGACCACATTCTGGGCCACAAAAAGTCCCAATAAATGTTAAAAAAATCAAAATTATATCAAGTATCTTCTCAGATCACAAAGTAATAAAACTAGAAATCAATTTCAAGAAATGCATTTGTAACTATACAAATACATGGAAATTAAACAAATTTCTTCTGAATAACCTTTGGGTTAGAAAAATCCCCTAATGCTAAATCATTTTGCTAAGAGTTTGTTTTGCCTTCTTACTTTAATATGGCTTTTCTCCTCAGGATTAGGCTTCTTATGAAACCCTCAAAATGCTCATTGGCCATTTCATTTTCTTTGATTCATCAAGCACTAAGCTTATGGGGAAGGTAGTTGTCTTTCTTGCATCTCATGCCAACTTTCAGATCATTTTTTCCCTTCCTCCCTAAAAATAGCCAGTATTCAGTCTGAAGGTTTCAAGAGTATATTACAATTATGGCTCCTTACTTAAGTCATTTGCCCATCTCAAGATCTCTCTCAATCATTTCTTGAAGATTTTTACTGGTTCACTGTTTCCCTCTCTAAGTTACTCTTGCCATATTCTTGGCAATGTCAGTATCCTTATATATCATCCTTTCAGCACATAGACTCTCAGTTCTTTCACTTCTCCTCCACTTATCTTGTCCCCCATCTTACCTCAGCTTCTCACTTCCCAAATCAAACAATAACTTTAGCACACCCCACCCCTCATAATCTCAAATTCAATCACTTAACTCTGACTCTACCTCTTTCATACACATAACTCCATCTAGCACCCAGACACCAACAATTTCTTGATCCTTTTCAGAATGTTAATTCAATGATTATTTTTCCTCTTTGTGGCTTCTCATCCACTTTATGCCCTCACTTCACTTGCCATCCAGCTTAAATTCCTTGTGGCATCAATGTAATCTCTCTTTATTTTATTACTTTAATAATTTTGCTTATTCTCATTTTGCAGATACTCATGGAAAATACATACCCAAACCCACTAAATATCTGCTGCCTTGGCATCTGTACATGCAACCATGCTAACTGGTCACCCTCTAAATTACTACCACTGTTATCAATGAGGCTCTTGCTGCTGCCAGACATCCATGCTACATTTCCCTTATTTATCCACTTACCCATGCTCACAGATAATTGTTAAATTTCTGGTTCTCTCCACTGAAACCTTCAAATCCTCATCCTCAACTATCACACATAAGGTATGACCTTATTTCTTATATTACCCAGGACAAAGAAATAATCAGAAGGAAAAAAATGTCCATAAGCAACCCATGAGTGTTCTTCTCATTCTTTCCCATACTTTACTTTATTAATATGGATTTATTATTTGTGTTTTGTCTAAGGCCAACTCCTATATGCATCATATCTCATACCCTCTCACCTAAATCAGCCCATTACTTCAGTAACACTTGCTTTCTCTCTCTCTGTTGAATCATTCCCATTTATACATAATAATATTTTTCCATCTTAAAACTGTAGGAAACAAATCCCTCTCTAGATCTCATATCCGTTTGCAACTACCACCCACATTTGCTCTCCTCTTATTTACAGCAATGATTTTCTAAAAAAAAAAAAGTATGTGCTTGAAGTTTCCATTTTCTCTGTTGCCTTAAACTTACTCAAATCAATTTGTTCTGTAGCATTCTCTACTGCTTTGTCAAGATTAGCAATGACCATGACCTTGATAAGTTAAGGTCAATTCTCAGCTCTCATTTCATCTGACATAGCAATGGACACTTGACATAGACAATCTCTACTCCTCTTTGTCATACCACCTTTTTATTTATACCTATTGAATCCTTCTAGTTCTTCACAATCTTCTTGCAGATTTTGACTAGCCTCTCCAACTTTTAACATTGTAATATCCAGAGCTCAGTTCCTGAACTTCTTTTGAGGTGGCTGACTACCTGCTTGGGAAACTCAGAAACACTATTTTATGGACATAAATATAAATGTAACACCATCTTTATAGTCACATGCAATTCATTTTATCTATAATTATGATAAAACGATGTATATTGTATGTGGGGAGGGGAGTCAGCAGAGAGTGGTTGAAATGATTCATTTCTGCTGTTGCAATAGTTTAACATAAATCATGGAAGAGAAATACTTAATATTTTCCCTTCAGATCAAATCTTTTTAGATTGCCAGCAGGTTGTATTGAAAAGAGAACTGAGAAAAAAAATTCGCAAACCAAAATTCAATTACTGTGTCAGCTAATTATTATTAGTATTGAGACTACAGCAGGACTGGACCTGGGTCACCTTGCCTGAGCCTCAAGCTTGGGCTTGCCCTATCTGGCAACCATCTGTTAAGAAGGAATGAGGTTTGTACTCTTCACAGGATGTGGAGGAAGAAACTAGATTTGTTTTTTCACAGATTGTGGCCACCATCTGAAGCAGGATCTGTCAACTCCCAGCTAAAACTGGCACATACTAATTTCTGATGAGATGAAGTCTAAACTTGACTGCTTGTAGACTTCTACCCTAATTTTAATGGTAAAATTCACACCGAGGGGTGGAGATTTAAAATTCTAATGATACATATGATGTAGGAAGAAGCATGACTGCCAAGTGTGCAGCTGCCAATAGAACCCTACTTCTACATCTGATGACTTCAAAGCTGACACCTGCTTCCCTCTTCACAATCCCATAAATGTTTGCCAGCCCTTTGATTGAGGGGCCATTCAGGTTACCCGTTAGCCAGTACTGCCTCCCTTTTGTTGAAGCAAGAGCCTTAATAAAGCCTTGGTCTGCTTCAGCTTTTCTGGTCTCATGCCAACTTCTATTGACTTGGGGACCAAGAACCTGAAGTCTGGTATCAGTATGACTCTTAGATTATCTTTGAGATTCCTCATCTATAAAATGTGACTAGGGAACAATATCCTGCATTTTTACATGTTCTAAAGTCAGAATTTGGTTTTTCATCCAAGTTCTAAGAATGAGTTATCTCTTCTTCCTGCTATTCAAAGGCAATCATTCCACCTGCAACCTTGACCCCTACTGTCTGCCGTTTCTACACTTAGAATGATCATTCATTTGTTCTGTCTTCCTTTTGACTTCCTAAAAGGTATATATATATATATATATATACTCTGTAAACTTGCTCATGTCTCTCAGGTTTTGTTTTATTTATTTTTATTTATTTATTTATTTTGGAAGTATGAAATGAAGTTTATTGAGGAAGGACAATGTAGATTTACAGAACAAGAGTAAGATATGGGTTTACAGAGTAAGTACAAGATACCTTCACCACAGAATGGCGAGTGGGCCTCTCTGTTGTAACAAGAGGACCATCCTTCTCAAGTTTTAAAAGAAATCCATTCTGGGCATCTCCATGAGAATGTACGTATCAGTGCTTCAACATCAATAACCTCCAAATCAACTTTTATATTATCCATTAAGTCTAATATCTTCTGGTAATTTTCATGTAAATGCTTAGCATTGTTATTCAGCCAGTCATCCAATGTAGAAAGCTAGAATTATCCCTCTTTACCATTTCCTATATTCACCACATCTAATTACCTAGACTTATGTCTTGTTCCTCCTAGATTTTTCTCAATGCTATACCCCCTTCTCATTTTAAAAGTCACTGCTGCAATTTAAGTTCATCATCATCTATTTCTTAGAAAATGTCAAAGTTCCTTTCTCATCTTACTGATTGACAGAACTTCTTTATAATACTTGTTCAATCCAAGTTCTCACAGATAATCGAAAACTGACAATCTCAGCTCCCTGCATAGAACTAAGGTGCCCCTCATTTTGTAGTACTTCTCAAACTTTTCCAATAATATATTCTAAATAGACAAGGAAGAGTGGCTTACCATGTACCTTAAAGTTTGTCCATTCTATTTTATAGTGCCTATGTTTTTCCCAGGATTAAAAAAAAATAACATATTGTGATTAGGAAAATCTTCCTTTCTATAATCCATTTCAGTTTTTTGCTTGTGGGTCTGACTCTTCCATTAGACTGAGAGATACTCCATGAAAAGGGATCTGTCTTGTTCATCTTTGTTTTGTCAGTGTGGTGCATATTCTCAGATTCATAGGAAGAACACACTACATATTAGTCCAAGGAATAAGCAAAAGGAAAAAAGATGTTAATGACCAGTATTAAACTGAAACCTAAAGATAGAAATCACATATTCAGATACCAGCTCAGACTGAATCATTTATTTCTATTTCTGCCTACTTCTGCCTAGTAAGATCATGACAATTACTGTGAAAATTCTATTATACATGTTTGCTTTTTTATGATATATATTCTTGTTTTTGTTCTATGTAATTGTTGCTTATCTTTCACATTTTCTATTTTATTATAACATATATACTCCTTTCCTTCTTATCATATTCTTAGAAATGGCAATTAAAATGTCACTTAAAATGATTTGGCAAACACATTTAATAATACCTAATATGTGTTTTCACTACGTCCTTAGTATGAGAATTCCTAATTTTTGGCTGGGCACATTGTTTCTATTACAAGCTAGTTGTGGTCACATGACTAAACTTTTGACAGAAATTTTCTGTGGGAATTCTAGTAAGTGGAGTTAAAGGGGAGACAAATCTTATTTCATCTCATCCTCCTTCCTGCTAACTGGAATGTGGATGTGATGATAGGATCTGTAGGGGCCATGGTGGACCACGAGGAGGCATAAATCTGTGACTATTGTGGAGACTTCATACAGCCATGAGCAACCTACCTTCACATTTCATTTACATAAGAGAGCAATTAGCTTCTTATCTTGCATAAGAGACTGTTCTCCTGAGGTTTCTGTCTGTTGTAGCTGAACATGATTCTAACTAATGCATCTTAGGAAAATTTGTCATATTAACAGATGCCCCCTGTGTGAGTCTGTTGGTTGTTGCTATAAAGGCAGTGACTAAGGTTAGGTAATTTATAAAGAAAAGAGATTAATTTGGCTCATGCTTCTGCAGGCTGTAAAAGAAGCATAGAGCCAGGATCTACTTCTGTGAGGGCTTCAGTAGCTTCCAATCAAAGCTGAAGACAAAGGGGGAGCAGGTGTGTCACATGTGCAGAAAAAGAGCAAGAAAAGGAAGAAAGGGTACTAGGCTGTTTTAAATAACCAGCTCTTAAAAAATTAGCCGGGCATGGTGGTGCATGCCTGTAGTCCCAGCTACTCGGGAGGCTGAGGCAGAAGAATTGCTTGAGCCCAGGAGTTGAATGTTGCTGTGAGCTAGGCTGACGCCACAGCACTCTAGTCCAAGCAACAGAGTGAGACTCTGCCTCAAAACAAACAAACAAACAAACAAAATCACCAGCTCTTGTGAGAACTAATAATGCAATAACTTACTCATTATCATAGGGATGGCGCCAGCCATTCATAAGGGATCTGCCATCATGACACAAACACCCCCCGCCAGGCCCTACAGCCAACACTTGGAATCAAATTTCAACATGAGATTTGGACAGGCCAAACACCCAAACCACATCACCCCTGCATTCCTGTTAGAACAAGGACTACAGTGCCCCCAAATTCTTGGATTTGGGGAGAACTTTTCAGCATTAAAAAGGAAAGAAAAGATATTGAGATTCAGTCAGATACGGTATATCTACATATGATAAAAATGTTTGTAGCTGGTTTCAGTAATGAACAATCATATTTAATTCTCATGAGGTTAAAAAAATGCATATAAATGCTCATATGACAACAACAACAAAAAAGCCAGAAAGACATTTTTAAAATTACTACCTGGAAAATATTGAGTTGGTCTTAGAACCAACTAAATCCAAACACACTGTCCCACTATATCATAAGATCGAGAAGAAGCAAAAATAATAACACAAATGATTCATACTTTCAGCATTACTACAAGATGGAGGGGAGTGGAGCAAGATGGCGGATGAGAAACACTGCCAGACAGAGTATCTCTGCAGAAAAGACAGCTTCTAGAAGATATTAGAAGAAAGAAGCAAGCAGACGACCATACATCAGATGGGGGTTGAAAGGACGGGTGCCGGAGACTATGGGAGACTCCACGGGAGGAGGTTGCAGAGAACTGGGAGAAGAGACCTCCCGAGCAAGCAGTTTGGAGACCAGCGACAAGGGTAGGTGGAGCGGTTAACTTCCCCCTCCCTTGCATCTCGGACTGCTTGTGGGCTCCCAAGCTGTTGGAGAGACCTGCAGACACCAGCCCAGAGACAGCCACCGCCAGTGAGTGGTAAGCCTGTAGCGGATGCAGCACCAGGCTCCCAACCCCCTCGGGGCACCTCCATGTGCACAAACCCGACTGCGCGGCAGGCACCATATTGCTACACTCTCCCCTCCCCTGTCCCTATCCGCAGCTGACAAGAGAGACAATATAGCCACCAACCGGAGGCATCTCCAGGGAACGGGACCTTCCCCTTTGGGGCCCTACAGCTGACTGAGGGGTACTCAGACAGGGAGCTACCTACCCGCAAGCCCTCCCAGGTGCTGCTGGCCCGGTGATTCCGGCAGAACAGGGCAGACCCTG
>VBSM01002608.1:72779859-72810739 GCA_008086735.1 Cheirogaleus medius | reverse complement strand
CCTAAGTGGACATATAGGAATAACATTTGTTGGGTGTCAGGCGGGTGGGAGGGGAATGAGGGGATGGGTATATACAAACATAATGTGTGAGATGTGCAACATTTGGGTGAGGGTCATTATTGGGCTCTGCCTCGAGGCGGGGGGCATAGGCAATATACGTAACCGTAATATATGTACCCCCATAATATGCTGAAATAAAAAAAATAAAATAAAATAAGAGAAGAAGATGGAGAACTCCAGTATCTTCAGGTTCCTCAAAAATAGAAAATTAACCAACAAATCGCAATAGAGCTGCTGATGGTTCTCAGTGCTGCTGCAAGCCTGTCGGTGCAAAGTGGAATTTAGGGAAGCTCAAGAGGACACACAGGAAAATATGATGGGGCACAGAACCATACATAAAATACTGGCAAATCATTCCCCAGGAGGGAAAAGCAAGTACCAAGTAATAATGTAATGACAAAAATCTGCATCTTGGTAAGTCACAACAGTAGCTGCAAGGAAGTGAGCAGAACCTTGAACTGAGAAACTTAAAGAAACATTGATTTGGAGGAAGAGAGAAATAGATTATAAGCCACATCATTCAAAAATGTGACAGTGACATTTTATAAAAAAGATATCTGTACTCGAATGTTTCTAGCAGCACAATTTGCAATTGCAAAGATGTGGAAACAATCCAAGTGTCCATCAATACATGAGTGGATTTATAAAATGTGGTATATGTATACCATGGAGTTCTATTCAGCCACAAAAAGCAATGGTGATCTAGCACCTCTTGTATTATCCTGGATAGAGCTGGAGCCCATTCTACTAAGTGAAGTATTAAAAGAATGGAAAAACAAGCACCACATATACTCACCATCAAATTGGTACTAATTGGCCAACACTAATGTGCCCATAGGGAAAATAACATTTATATGGTGTCAGACAGGTGGGAGTGGGGAGTAAAGGTGGGTAAATCCACAGCTAACAGATGTGGCATGCACTGTTTGGAGGATGGGCACACTTGTTGTGCAATGCAAAGGCAATTTACCCCCATAAATTTACCAAAGCATTTGTACCCCCATAATACTGAAATTAATAAAAGGAAAACAAACAAAATGAACAAATAAATAAATTCCTGATTTAGAAAATTTACAACACATATATATTAAGTGCACTACTATATTTGATTTACAATACTGACTGACTTGTAGATCACCTTGAGCCTATGTGTCCGTAGCTTTGATTACTTAGTAAACAGGTGGTACTAAGGAGGATTGCTTCTTTGGGAACTCTTTGCACCTATAGGCTTTTATGACTTAATATACCACAATAAATATCTGACCTTATAGAAAAAAAATCAAAAACAAATGTGACAGGAAGGCTAGAAAAAAGTAGAAGGAAAAAATTAGGAATCTTGCATAGGTGAGAAAGATTCAGGGAACAAAAGACTTCCTCTTGCCCCTCACCACTACCAACAATGTCATGCACTAAGGAAACTACATTCTACCACACTGATGAAGGCGATCTTTTAAAGTGGGCATCAAGTATATGAAATGCCAAAAGAAGTGAGAAAAAGAGACCAATTTCATTATAAGCTAGTGTAAGAAATAAAAAATGAGGATCAAAATATTTCAGTTAGCAAACATTCATACCAAAGATCTAAATAAAGGTAGGAAGAAATGTAACACAGTAATCTAATTCTGTGTATATAGAATCATAAATTTAAAATTAAAAATAGAAAAATATTTAAAAATAAAACAATAAATGAATTGAGAATCTATTGTAATCAGGAGATACATCAAAGAAAACAGCAAAAGCACCTTAGAATTAAAAATGCCCCTGAGAAAGAATAAATTTAAGTAAAAAGATGATAAGAGGCATTAAAGAAAGGCTGAGAAAAAATTAAGGGAATAAAAATGAAAATTTAAATACAGAAAAAAGTTCAGAAAATATGAATTTAAAGTCAAAAATAGGCATAAAAGGATCCAACATAAAATTATTTGGTGATCATGAAGAAAGGAAATTAAATAAGCAACAAAATTAATAATTAAACTACAATCCAGAAATACTGTTTAGAAATATAAAAAAACCTAAATCTCAACGGTCTAATCTATGAACTCCAACACAAATCCTGGTAAAATTTTTAAATTCTAAGATAAAGAAAGAAATTTTCAGGACTCCCAGAAAAAAAAAATCAAGTGATCTCTAAGGAAAAACAATTATGCAGACATCAGCCTTAAGAACTGAACAGCACCCATGAAGCAGCACTTGAAAGAGAGTCAAGGCAAGAATGATGAGCTAGAGATTTTATACACAGTGACATTGTCCTTCAAGTATCACAACTATCAAAAACTGGTATAAAATTGCAAGAACTCAGAGAGTACTATATTCTTAAGCCCTCGCTGGAGAAACTATGAGTGGCTGCATTTTATTCAATGGAGATATGATTTGGATAATCTTAGCAAAAATAATTAAAGTGACTATCTAAAATATTGAATTTCAGACCGAAGTATAAAATAAGGGTAGAGAATGGGTGGAAGAAGAATATATAAATGTTATATGTCCTGGTGAAATTGAAAAAAACTACCTGAAAGCTGGAAGAAGAAGGTGAAAGAAAGGAAGAAGTAGAAAAAGAACATTGATTGTTCAAAAGATAATAGATGCCAGTCAATGGATATCATTTAAAATTGGCAAAGCAGGTAGTAAGGATGAAATACATAAAGTGGGGGATTAAAGGCACTGAGAGGAGATTATTGAAACAAACTTAAATACATATAAAAATGTAGTATAGAGTAAATAACCATTCACAAATGTAAATCTGAAATATATCATCTAACTGTTAATATATATATATACATATACACACAAACAAATATTAAATAACTACATGTGAAAACATGGTGGAACATGGTTGAAAATTTTCTAAATAAGCTGAGTAAAAAATGTCTTTTTATATATGTCTCAAAATCCAAACCTAATAAATTTTTAAAACTAATATATCTGTATATATTACAAACAATAGCTTTTTCTTATAAATAAATGTTCTAAAGTGGAAATGCAAATTAAAAATTAGAAGAATTTGGAATATACATTAGAGATAAAGGGCTAAGATTGCATATATATTTATTAAATATGTATATATGTTTATATAATTTTATAAATTCAGGGCAGTGAAAGCTCCCAAAGACTACAAAATGGTGAGTAAAAAACATGAACTAACAATTTACTTAAAAGCACAATAATGGCTTTAAACATACGAAAAGACATTCAAATTCACTCATCATAAATGACACTCATATTCAAACTACAGTGAAATACCATTCCTCACCTATAAAATTGGAAAAAATTAAAAAGATGGATCTCACACACTGTTGACGAAGCTGTTGGGCAAACAGGCACTTTCATACATTGTTATGCAAGTACAATGCATAAAAAACGATTGGAGTGGAATTTAGAATTATCTAAAAAAATTACATGTGCATTTAGCCTTTGATCCAGGAATACCACAACTAGGAATGTATTCCAAGGATAATATTCCAGCAAAATAAAAATAAATATAGACAAGGATATAGATTGCAACATCATTCAACCTGTAAAACACTGGAAACTACCTAAATGACAAAACATAGGCAATTGCATAAAATATGGCTTACCATTATCAGAAAGGAGCATTACATAGCTGCACAGAAAGAAAGATCTCTATCTACCAATAAGGAGTTCATTTCAGAGATATTATTAAGTTTCAAAAAAAGGAAGGTATAAAGAGTTATATACATATGCATGTATGTATTATATATTTTGGGTAAGGAAGAAAGGAAAATAAAAAGGAATATAGGTATCTACTTATTTTACACATACAAATTAAGCATTTTTGGCTTCTTAAGTGATGCTACGTCCTCAGGGCATCAAAATAGAGGACAATGATGTTTATTTGCAAATTATTGGTGATGTTAATTTTGATCTGTAGATTAAAATATTGTTAATTTTATCCACTTCATAATCACTGCTTGTTCTTTTGTATTTAATAAATAATTTGAAGAGAGATTCTTTGATAATATGTAAATATTGTTACTCATCAAATGACCTCTCCTGCTGATTAAGCCTTTATTAATGATTCTTGCCTGAATCTATTTTTATATGTTTGTTGTAAAAGGAAATTAACTAACTTTATTATTTCTCCTATATTTACTAATTAATATTCTACTAAACAGAAGAATTTTTCCTCTTATATATTATTTATTTCACAAGAATGCATATCTATATGCATGTACAGATGCTCTTTGACTTTCAATGGGGTTATATCCCAATAAACCCATATTAAAGTTGAAAATACTGAAAGTCAAATGTACATTTATTATATCTAACCTAATGAACATCATAGCTTAGCATTTTCTACCTGAGATATGCTCAGAACACTTACATTATCCTACAATTGGGCAAAATCGCCTAACACAAAGTCTATTTTATAATAAAGTGTCAAATATCTCATTTAATTTATGAATACTGAAAGTATAAAACACAATGGTTGTATGGGGACTCAAGATATGGTTGCTACTTAATGCATATCACTTTTCTACTACCATAAAGTGGAAAAGTAGTAACTTAAACTCTAGCAATTTGGAGGACCGTCTGCATTTATTTTCAATAGGGACTAACAGATTCTTACTTTATTCAATGAGATAAAATTCATCATTTTTATATTTTTTGATGATCAAATTGTACATATCTGGCTAGTTGGAACTCTTTTAAATTGGTTGCTCTTTGCTTTTGACACACCCCACCATTATTTTTACTCACTTTCTGGCACATCAAGCATGATGTTTTTCTCTCATTTTGTAGTTTCCCTGTCTTAAACCTGAAACTAATACGTTTTCCAAGGGTTATTGGTTTCTTTTGGTGGTTAATGGTATTTAGAATACGTGTTGGAGATCAATTTCTACTTAAAAAGTTATGCCAAAACTTGGTGTGTTAAACTGAAAATAAACATATCTTACTTATCTCTCAAAATTTTTGTGGGTCAGGAATTCCAGGAATGCCAGGTTGGGTGGCTCTAGCTTTTGTTTCTCATGAGGTTTCTCAGGTGTCCACCGGGCCTGTAGAAATCTGAAGGTCTTAGGTGGTAGAGCAGAATTAGTTGGAATAGCTAAGTGAGTAGTATCACTTCTCTGAGTGTAACTTTTTGTGTAATTTTGACTCTCTGAATCAATTTTTAATATTCTATACATTTTAAAAATTAAAAACAAGGTAGAAAAGAAAAACTGAAAACAAAGAAAATCAAATAAGCCCAACTATATTTCAAATAAATAAAATAACCATTGAATATGGAGATTTTCAAAAGGAAAAAACAAAATACTATTAACTTTTGGATAAATTACTTTGACTATACATTCTCAGACTAAAGAAAAATAGAACAACCAACAAAACTTGAACTTTTCTCACTAATAATGGGCATAGAAGCTCTGAAGCCACTAAATATCCATTGAAGAATTTATTAAATGAATAAACTCATATTCAGACTCATTATTTCATAATTTAAAGTATTTGTACACACATTTGTTTGTATATATACACACTTTGAAAATTGTCAGAATCAAAATGGAATCACTAGTGCTAAAAAAATGACATAATTTTGTGAGTGGTAGGAGATATGGAACCTGGTTCATTCTTCTGCATGTGGCTGTCCACTTGTCCCAGCACCATTTATTGAATAGGGCTTCTTTTCCTCAGTGTATATTGTTGTCTGCTTTGCCAAAGATCAGTAGCCTGTATGTGGATGGTTTTATGTCTGGGTTTTCAGTTCTATTCCATTGGTCTATGTCTCTATTTTTTGTGTCAATACCATGCTCTTTTGGTTACTATAACCTTGTAGTATAGTTTGAAGTCTGGTAATGTGATGCTCCAGATTTGTTCCTTTTGCTTAAGATTGCTTTGGCTATTTGGGCTCTTTTCTGGTTTCAAACAAAGCATAGAATATATTTTTCTGGATCTATGAAATATGACTGTGGTATTTTGATGGAGATTGCACTGAATCTGTCAATCATTTTGGGTAGTATGAACATTTTAACAATGTTGATTCTACTGATCTATGAGTATGATATGTTGAGCATACATGTGCATAGAGGGAAGTATAACTCAATGAAAATCAATCCAGTGGGGGTGTGGGGAGAGGAGAGGATGAGCAAAAACCTACTTAATGGGTACAATGAACATTGGCTGGGTGACTATGGGAATCCAATGGCTAGGTCATGAAAGACATTGACACTTCTATCTTGTTTTCTGGGACTATTCACTCTGGGGGGTAAGCTAGCCACAGGATCATGAAAACACTCAAGCCACTTTGGGGAAGTGCCCATATTGGAGAGTTTTATTTTAAATGACCAATACCAATGTGCCAGCCACATAAGTGATCTGTGTAGATTCTTCAGCCCCAGTCAAGACTTTTGATCACTGAAGATTCGGTGGACATCTAACTGAGAAAACTTATGGGAAGCCCTACTCAGAACCACTCAGCTAAGCTCTCCTGAATTCCTGACCCACAGCAACTGTAAGAGAGAATAAATATATAGTATTGCTTTAAACCACTGAGTTTTGGGGAAATTTGTTAGGTATAAATTGATCACTAATACAGTTTATCAATACCGTTAACCACTGAATAAATCCAGGAATCTTTAGAAGAATGACTGATTCCAGGTCTGGGGGAGAGAAACTAGAAGATGAAACTGAAACAATGTACTGTACCAGAAAATTAAGGAAGTATTTCAAAAATAATGATGGGTGCGTGTCAAAATGTTAGAGGAGTCAGCTTAGTATGATTTCAATTGACCAATTTGGTTCAATCTAAATAACATCAAAATATCTAAAGTTGCTAATAGTTGCATTTAATAAAGTAAAAATCCATGAATATATATGAAAATAAATATGTGCATACAGGTGTGCATAAATATATAAATAAATAAAATAATAAGTGATTAATGGAGAAGAAAAATTCTTCATTTCAGTAAAATATCAGCTGATAAATATGAATGAAATAATATAGTTAAGTACAGTAATTACCTGTACAGCCAACATATTAAAAATTGATTCTGGTAAGAGTCATCAATATATACTTAATCAACAAGAGGAGAGCATTTGATGAGAAACAGAATATTTGCATATTCTCAAAGGACTTCTTTTTAAATTAGTTATTAATTACAAAAAATAGTAATTATAAAGTGGAAAAAATGGACATTTTAACCAACTGATCAAAGTTAACTTTACCAATAAATTGCAATGGAATATTATAGGCCTCCATTTTGATGCCCTAAGAAGGACTCAGCAACATTTAATAAGTGTGCTAACCAAAAATGTATAATCTGAATCTAATCATGAGGAAACATCAGGCAAATCTAAACTGAGGGATAGTTTATTAATAAGTGGCTTGTATTCCTCAAGAAATGTCAATGTCATGAAAGGCAAAGTCAAAGAAAGTCAGAGAAAGGCTGAGAAACTGTCCTAGGTTAAAGAAAACAAAAGAGATGTATAAACTTCATTATAGGATGTGAGCTAGATCCTGTACTGAAAAATAGTCCTACACAGGACATTATTTATACCATTGCATAAATTGGAATAAGGACTGCAGATTAGAATAAAGTAGTATATTACTTTATTATATATTATGCAATTATATAATATAAGGTTTAATATATGGTCATATTACATATTAAATTTCCTGAATTTACTAATTTTATTTTACCTATTTAAGAAAAAAATTGTTGTTAGCAAATGAAAATTGAAACATTACAAGGTTCAAGTGCAATGATGCCTGAAATGTAACCTCATATGATAAAGAAAAAATGTACATATCACACACATGCTGTACACATATATATGAGGAGAAAGAGGGAGAGAGATTACAAAGAAAAAGAGCTAGTAATTAGTAAACTGTTTAAGGGAGATTTTACTCTTATAACCTATCCAAAGTTTGAAATTATTTCAAAATAAATTATTAAATAATTACAAGCTAGTTTCTGTTGTGTTAAAACAAAATTTTCATTTCTTTAATATTTCATTTCAAATTGGTGCCCTTGTTTTTAGAGTAGAGAAAAAGGTGGAGGTAAAAGGTAATTTAATTATCGTTGGTGAGAAGGAAGAGAGAGTAGCCAACTTCTGTATATAATAAAAACTCATGAAAATTTGTAATATACAAAGGGAAAATTGTGAGAATGGTGGGAGCAGAGAGAAGGTGAGAAAAGGCTGTAATAAAAAAATTTATCCTGGAGAACAAAGGATTAGAAGAGGGATTCAGGATTTAAGGAGGCAGTGATAAATAATTTATAATTTTGTCTTTCTCTATATTCTTTTTGATTCTCTTCAAGAACTGGAAATTATTCTAGTGCTAAGAATTTTACCTATTCATGCATTAAAAACTGAACTATTATTTTTCTAAATAAATCTTATTGCATAAACTCTATCATCAATTTCATTTTTTTAATCCAATTCAAAGTTTTTCAGTAAATTGAAATTTCTCCATTGTCATCTGTCCCCCCCTCCCCAGTTGTGATCCAACAACATGGGGGTAAAACAGGAGGAAGTGAGAGGAATTCTGTAGACAAAATTGAAAGGGATAACTCTGATGCTCCTTCTTTATCAATCTTGGTTTAGAGGAGCCATCTATTCTTAACTCTTCAGGCCTTATTCCCATACTACGCACTACTGACTTGCCACTGTTTCTCTTGTATTCCCCCAAACGTCCAGGACATAGTCGTTTCTTTATGAATTCAAGCCAGTTATTTTGTACACCATCCACCAGGTCACTGAGCTTCCTATTTCTCTTCATCAGACATAGGGACACTCTCAAGCCAGTAGCTTACTCTTAACCTTCCTTGATTTTTAGAGACATATAACATTTTATAATAATCTATTTTATCCCACAGGGTCACCAGACCTTGGAGAAAAAGGTATCTCAGACATTTTCTGAACACACATAGTTTTCCTGCCCTGTAACTCTCCCTTTGTTGAGGACCCAGTGGAAAGTGGTAGCCTCATCTATGACCTCCCTTGTTCTTCCCTTTTCTATGTAATCTTTCCAAGGACCTGTCCAGATTATTTCTTTTTGGTTGATAACCTTTTCTTTTATAATCAACATATCCCTCCCCCATTCTCAACACACGATATACACACATACTGTATTTTTTTAAAGTATAAACCATGCTGAGTCCACCATACTCTTATCTTCCTAGAACAAATCCATTTTCATTCTCAAATCTTACCTCTTTAAAATCTAGTCATCTGACGTCAGATATCTGTCCTTGCTTTTTGAACTTTACAAAATCTATTAATATATTCAATGACTTCTTATTTTCTTTCCTTTTTTTTTTTCACTTTTTGAGTGTTTTCTTCCTTTCCTAGAGAAAATAATCTCTCTTTACCCATGGCAAGCATTGATCTAATGAGGTCCAGGAATGAATATATCAGAAACAGCACCTGTAAAACTACTTCAATATTACCAAAATTTTATCTCATTTCTCAACTGATAATGTAGCTTCTATTTATTTCATCAACATACTTATATACTCCTACATTTTGCCAGACAAATACAAGGCAAATTTGGATGAATAAACCATAGTTTCTGTCCTCATGGTTATCTATGATAAATATAGAGGAAAAATGTGTTCACAGTAGCTCAAAGGATAGATCTTAATCACAGCTGGGGAGTACTGTTAGGGGTCAGCTCAGGAGTGGCTTCCAGAGGAAATCTGATACTCTGCACTTCAAGCAAGACTGTGCTGGAGCAACCACTGCACCCTAAGCGGGGCTTGTGTGTTCTGCAAGTTTCTTTTAATCCATAAGACATAGGCTTCAGAGTTGGTTTCATCAACCTACCTCTGGGCACTACTGAACAGCAGTGATAGAAACACAGTCACCAGAAATACAGTCCTTTTATTTAACTGATCTAGCAATATTGAAACAATATGCATCATAGCACAGTTCTACTGAGCTGCGCATGTACAGAAAATAGAAGACAGCAGGATATTCAACTGCTGCTGTAAAGTGAGCTGAAATGGGGGTAATCACAAGCAGAGAGGGCAGCACAAACATGTTAGGAATTCATAGAAGCACAGCCTCAAGCAATGTAGCATAACAATATACGAGAAGGGGCATGCTGTTGAAGGAATGAAAGAAGAAACTTGTTCTTAAAAAATCTATTTCTGATCACACTGGACACAGTATTTTGTAGCTATATGCAGCTCTATTCTTTTCTAGCTTTAAATGACAAAGATTAGTAGGGATGTCAAAGCGTGTCAGAAAGCATACGTGCACTTATCTAGGGTATTTGAGTTATATTATACTTATTTTTACTTATTGTTTCCTAGCTAAATTAACAAATATTTTTCATGACAGACAAAAACTGACATTCTATGAATTTCTTAAAAGCTATTGCAAGTTAATATTTAGGGGTAAGTTGTGCCTTTACACGCATAGATACATGCACACACTCTAGACTTGGAAATATTATTTTAGCAAAACTAAAGAACCTAAAAAAGGAAAGAATAGTGAGGAGAGGCTACTTTGGCTTATATTGTCAAAGCATCACTACAAAGTAACAAACCTGGTTTTTGAGGGTGGTGCATGAAAATCATTCTAATTATTTTAGGCATATATATTAATTCATTCAACAAGTATTTACCCTGTGTGATATGCATATAGTGTGCTACTCACACCTGGAGACAAAGGATGTAGACAAAGAATATTGGTATGCATAATAGGAGCTTTTGCCTTTCCCTCCAGATTTTAACTCTAGGTAGGTAAAGGAAGCACACTTATTTCCATGCAGGCAGTGCTGCTCACTCAATATAATAAGAAGTACTTAGCCCTCACAGACTAAAATTCTGGCAAACATCCATTGAACCTTAGAGCAACTTCCAGAATCACAATGACTTTAGATACAAAATCAACAGTAAATCATTATGATGAAAGTATCCTTTTTATTTTTTTCCCTGCCTGTAGAAAATTTTGTGACAAAGGTGAGCTAAAAGGTTGTAAATGAAAGAAAATGTAAGGGAATTAAACAGCAAGTAAATAATTAGAAGTGATAATTTAATTTAAAAGGATTACAATGGCACATGGAGGCTTTTCAAGGTCAATTCTTTAGATAGTTCAATTTCAGTGTATTTTTTTAGTTGATTCGATTGAGGTCATTTAAAATTTTGCAAGTTGGCTTTTTTTATTCTCTAAAGAATTCATGAGGTACAGTTTAATTGAACTACCTGGAAAGGTAGTGAATTTGATTATAAAGCACATAGACAATTACTCAGTTTATGTTAGCTGAACAACATTCACTTTGGCAATGATTGTATGCACATTCCAGGCTCCTTATTAAGCTGTGCAGCCATTGCCTCAGTGGAAACATTTACCAATTTCTACTGAAGAGAGAAATTATTATTTAAAAAGAGAAGAAAACAAGTGAAGGAGTGGTTTCTCCCTATCTAACTGTAACCCTAGGGATTTTGTTTGCAGCAGCTTTGAATTAATTGCAAAGCATAAAACTTCCACATTCTGTTTCAATAAATAGAATTATTTTCATTTTGTAATAAAACTCCTTTCCATCTCAGTACCAGGTGAACTTTTCAGATTCTGCAAAGATCAAAGGTCAAGGCTATAAATCATTATTTTTTTTCAAAGTCAGTTTCCATAGCCTGTGGGTTTTGTTATTCAGCCTACAGTGGACTGGTTTCAGAGCTTAATGGAGCTAAAGGAATAGAATTTTAAAAAACCTGAAATGCTAATGGGACAAACATCACTGTTTAAACTCTATTGAATTGTTATTTCTTTGCATACCTTTCTTATTAATTACTTATGTATGAAGAAAAATACTGTTTCTGATTTCATTCCATAAATCCATACAGAAAAACTCTGCTTGGGAAGGTAGTACTCAGAGTAAAAACCATTATTGAGCTAAACACTTATTCTTGAGTTTCGTGTTTATGTCACTTGAAAGAGATTGCCATGCCTGAGTGAACTAGACAATAAGTCAGAAACTGTCAGCCTTATTAAATTTGGCTAGTGTCTTTGCTCCATTGCTGAATGCTTCCTGCTTGAAATCAACCCCGAGAGAATGAGGATTATTCTTAAGGTGATTGAAATAATAAACTTTTGTGCTGGCAAACTGGTACCCTATGGTGTCCATTCTTTAAGTGAAAACCTAATTCAGCGTTACAAATTTGAAGAAAATGTTTGACTCTAAGAAGATTATATTTGTAGTATTTATTGTTTTGCCTCAGTCAGTAAGATTCATTCCTTAATAAATGTTTTAGTATTTTAAAAGTGAATAAAACTTCTTTGAACTGTTAAAATTTCATTTAACTATCCTTTTTAGAGAATATATATACTAACAAAAGAGTAAAATATCAGTATTTTTGCATATACCAGTTTTAATATTCAAAATTCCAAAAGTTTAGAAACTTAATTAAGATACTAAATTTTATCAATAAAGTGATGGTGAATGTTGGGTCCCATTAGATCCATCAAATATCATCCTCATTGTTTTTGATATCTTTATGATCTATTCAGATTTGTTTCATACTCAACTGAAATAATATTGTACTCAAAAATTTGTGGTAAATAGCTTTTCTCTTCCATCAGACCTTAATTAATGATATCATTTACTTTAACTTTGTCTCAAGTTCTTAATTTTCAACCAAATAGTCATTTATTTTGACCTCTTCTTAAGGATTTCCACAATTTTTCTAACTCTGTCTTCTTCATGTGACTGATAAAGGAACATAATACTCATAAAACTGTACAATTCTGAAAAAAATGAGAGGCTTTCTCAGAAAATTCATCCTATCTTCCTTTCCATATGCATTCCTGGAAAAATGTTAATCTTTAATCTAAATGTGTTCAATTTATTTGCTCTTATTATCCTAGGCCAGGTCATCATTATCCATTATCTTAGACTCTGGAAACAATTCTCTAAAGTGCTACCTGCCCCTCCACCACTCACAACTCCTTTTTATATACTTATTCACTGCTACTGCCAATGCTCAATATTCTCAATAGCTGTCTGCCAAAATCAGAGTAGGACTCAGCCTGGCATTCAAGGTTGACCTCAACCTCTACCAAATCTGTCTTTTTTATCTTACTGTTCTGTTCTTCTCTTCACTACCTAATATGCAAAAAGACAAGTCATATGATACATTGCTTTGCAAGAACCTCATTCCTTTTATAATAGTATTTTTCTCTACTTGGAAATCACTATTACTCATTTCAATCTGCTGGAAGTATTACAATTCCACCAGGCCTTGCACAAATACAATCTATATGCTGATGTTTTCTCCAAGCAGAAATTATCTGACCTTTCAACTCCAATATTTTGTTTGTGTGTGACATATAAAATTTAGTACATTCTATTTTGATAATTTAAGTATACATTATAATTCTTTTTCATAACTGAAAGTTTTCAAGTAGAAATAATGATATTCACTTAATTTTTAGCTTTCCATTTGTACTTTATGAATAGTACATTTAAAATAGTATTTTTGAAATAATTGCTGAGCCTTAATAAATTATTTAATTAATTCAGTCTACAAGTATTAGTGAAATGCCTGTTAAATTAATATGAAAAATAATCATAAGTTAACAACAATAATATAAAACTATGTATATTCATAGCTAATATATATTGAACTGCAATTCTGTCAGGAAGTGTTTTTAGTGCTTTATATGTGTCAAGTGATGCATATCCTCAAAATTAATTGATACGAGTAATATTACTCCTGTTTTATAGATAAGGGCATAAAGTTACCCCTATAAGGGGCACAAACCTAATATGTAGGAGAGTGGGTGTTTGAACTTATATCTATTTGATGTCGAAGATTGTGCCCTTATTTGTTATCTAGGAATCAAATCAGTACTACACAGACTCTTGGAAATGTATTTAACACATTAACTGCCACCTGAGTCATGCTAACTTTGATCCCTGGGCCTCATGAAGCATATATAGCTCACATGTCACACCCTGGGAGCCGCGTTGTGCACAGGCAACTCACGCTGCCACGCTGTAGCATACATGTTATGTGATGGGTGGCCCCTGGGCAAAACCCTGCAGTTGGTTCGTGACAGTCTTACATGTTGAAGTTCTTATTGTTACAATTAATATTGACAAATTTAATTGCATACAACTCAGATACAGAAAAAATAAAAAATAACAAAATTTCATTAAATTAGAAAGGACTATTATGTTTTTTAAGTTTTTATTCTATTTTTGTAATAAAACATCGTGGCCCCACAAAAAATTTTTGTTTCTAGTGTGGCAGGCAATTTGTTAATGGGAAAGGATATATTAAATTATAGTCAAATAATATTAATAAATAATCACTCAAGTAAATGCATGAAAGTCCAAATGGTGAAAAATCATTGTAAATTGATGTGATCAAAAATCCTGTATTAGTCTGCTCAGGCTGTCAAAACAAAAGACTGGATGGGTTAAACAACAAAAATTTATTTTTGCACAATTCTAGAGGCTAGAAGTCCAAGACCAAGGAACTAGCATGGTTAGTTTCTGGCCAGGCCTCTCTCCTCAGTTTATAGGTGGTCACCTTCTTGTTGTGTCTTTTCTGTTTGTGTTAGCAGAGAAGGAGGGAGTTCTGGTGTTCATTTCTCTTCTTATAAAGACACCATTCATGTAGAATTAGGTCTTTATGCTTATAAACTTATTTAATTTGAATTATCTCCTTAGTGGCCCTATCTCCAGATTGGAGTTTAGGATTTCAACATGAATTTAGGAGGACACAATTCAGTCTATGCAAGTCCAGTCTTCAGATACTCACTTTGACAAGAGATTACCAATTGGGAGAATAATCATCTCTGATGATATCCGTATATGTATATTCTCCATGTCTAGGAAGCATGGTCAGAAAATTTGCATACTAAAACAATAACAGTATATGAGTCAACAGTTGTTCAACAAAGACTCATTAATGTAAGTATCAAAGAAAACAGTAAGAATATGAAAGTCCCAAATTAAGCAATGATTTACAGCTTGGTGTCAAATATTTTGTTAAAAAAGCTGTGTATTCCTTTTATAGTCAGAAATCAAGAGTTAAAGCTTATAGTTATTAATAAATATCAGTAAGTTAGAAGAATATTTGAAAAGTCCATTATTTACACAAGAGTACTCAGATTTTTTTCCTTTTTCAGTGTTAAAAGTTTTAGAATTACACTAGAAATTCTAATTAGTTGTGATGCTTGTATAATTAACACTCACAGATATTCTAAACATTTAAAAAAATCAAATAATCTCCAAACTATAAAATATAGAAACATCTGTCACCTTGTAATTTGGGGCACAACTGCCAGTTTATTTTTCCTTTTACTCTCCATATAGCAACAGTTATTTACCAAATGTGAAATAAAATTTGGATAAAAATACATATCTCAGTACTAATGCCTTTATAATTCCATTCATTTAACCATTAAAAAATTAAATTGTACTTGAACACAAAGTAAAATTTATTTTGTTTATCCATATATTGCACAATTAATTTATCCTAACTCAAATGTTCCTTTCTATTTTAAGAAACAAAGCTTAATGATATTTCCAATGTGAATGGAATTAACAAGGAATCAAGTGTTCAAATTAAGCTGCTTAGTTTTTCTTCTCAGTCTAATGTCTGATTTAATCTTATTTCACTCTATCGAAACAAAAGATAAAAAGAGTATAACATTGTGAAGACCTTAATTTGATGCTGATTTGTAGTGACATTTTATCAATACATTTTGCTTTCCCTCTCTTTTCTTATTAAGCCATTATTTCTAGTTGTGCTCTTTGTTTCAAGATTAATTATAATCACCATTTTTAGGGATGCTCCTATGCTAACAAAAATAAAATAAAAGTAAAACCATAACATTTTAAATACTACCAATCTTGTATTTGACATAAATTAGGCTGAGTATAAAGGGAATTTCACCTTAGCTTAATAAATTCTATAAAAAAGTATAATAAAATATAAACACAATAAAAATTATAATGTTTTAGCTTCACAAGAGAACAAACTACTCTTAGGTGTATTGAAGCTCTAGCTAGGTCTTTCCTCCCTACACAATTTGTGCAATAGATAGAAAGTGTTTAATCTCTGTGTGTGTATAAATATGCCAAATAAAAATTATACATTTGTATCGTTGTATAAATATGTATAATATATTTATGTATTTATATAAACTATTATGTATGTGAATATGTATTAAATGTATGCAGACATATGACAAAATAGAAAATATTCTAATTTTGCTATTATTTCTTCATTTAATTTAAAACTCTAAGCCTCAAAAAAATCCAAATAAGAAAAGAGGGATAAATTGGGTTTTACTACTTAATAAATTTTGTTTATCAAAAGATGCCATTAAGAAAGCGAAACACCCAAGTCGCAACATGGGAAAGAAATTAGCCATAGCTAAAACCTACAAAGGACTTGTTTATAAATTATAAAAAGAATTGCTTCAAAACAAGAAAAAGACAATCAAGTTTTAATACAATTAAGTTCTAAATATGCACTGTACACATAAGATGCCAAAATATTCAGAATATATGAGGTGTGATCGACATCATTAGTAATCAGAGAAATGTAAAATAAAACCTTTGTTTAATAGATAAACAATATGTATTTAATAAATAATCAGATACTACACACTTATAAGAATGTTCTTGTAAGAATGACTAAGATTAAACTACTGAAAATACTGATTTTGAGCAAATATGTTGGACAATTGAAAATCTTCCAGTATTTGTGGCAATGCAATTTGATACAATCAAACTTTTTAAACAGGGGGCCAATTGTCCCTCAGACTGTTGGAGGGCCGAACTATAGTTTTAAAAAAAAACTATGAACAAATTCCTATGCACACTGCACATATCTTATTTTGAAGTAAAAAAACAAAACAGGCAAAAACACCTGGCGGGCTGGATAAATGTCCTCGGCGGGCTGCATGTGGCCCACTGGCCGTAGTTTGAGGATGCTTGCTCTTGAGAAATACTTGATATTATTAAATAAAATTAATAATATATGTATGATAATGTCCAGCAATGCAGCTCCTGGTATAGCCCAAGAGAAATGAGTGTCTAGGTATGCTAGAAATAATGTACAAAGATACTCATAATTGCATCATATTGGGAACAATTTAAATGCTCTTGGTGTTTTTTTTATCAAGCAGACAAAAACTAAACAAATTGGTTTATTTATGCCATGAAAACAGCAATGAAAAACAAAGAGCTGCTGATACATCCCACAAAATGGATGAATCCCACAGATGAGGTGTTGAGAAAAAGAAGTCAGACACAAAGGAATAGAACCTGCATGATATTTTTATATTAAGGTTTAAAATAGACAAAGTATTCTATGCAGATGGAGAATATTCGTTACCCTTGGGGAGAAATATTAATTGGTAGGGATCATTAGAGTGCATTCTGAAATGCCAGAAATATTCTACATCTTGATCTAGGTAGAGTTTTCATGGAATATTCACATCTCATCTTAGCTGTACATGAATTGGACACTAAAGATTTCTGTATATGGCTTTATGTAAGTTATCCTTCAATTTAAAAAAATAAAAGAATATAAACAAGTCCAAAAATCTTTCATTTGTCAGAATGTGGAATAGTCTAAATATTGAAATGATAACACACATGTGTACACATACATATGTATGTGTGTGTGTGTATATATATAAGCATTTATTCCTTATTCTTTTCTCTTATTTATAATCAGTGCTCACCTTTTTTTTTATTTATATGGTCATGAACATTTTACCCAACCTTTCTAAATTTGTTATCTATTAAATGATTATAATATTTTTTTCTGTTTTCTGAACAAATAGAGTTGTTGTGGTAATCAAAGGAAATAATAATATAACCTGAACATTTGTTGAGCTTCCTTTACGTACCAGGGACTGTGCTTGGTGTGATCTATGTACAGTCATGTGCCACACAATGATGTTTCTGTGATGACAGACCACAGATACAATGTGGTCCTATAAGAGCATAATACTGTATTTTTACTGTACCTTTTCTATGTTTAGATATGTTTAGGTACATACTTACCTTTTTGTTACAATTTCCTACAGTACTCAGTACAGCAACATGCTGTACAGGTTTGCAGCCTAGGAACAATAGGCTGCACCATATAGGCCAGGTCTGTAGTAGGCTACACCATCTAGGTTTGAATAATTACTCTCTGTGCTGCTCACACAATGGCAGGATCACCTACTGATGCATTTTTCAGAATATTCCTGTTGTTAACAACATTTATAAAAGCAAAATAATCCATTTCAGATTCATATATTCATTTAGTTGTTTTGTCTCTTTTTAGTCTCCTTCAATCATAAAGTTTCTCAGTCTTCTTTTGACTTTTATGCTCTTGACACTTTTGAATGACTTATTTTGTAGAAGTTCTTCAATTTGGGCTTATCTGATCTTTCTTCATAATTAAATTCAGGTTAGGTATTTTTAGAAGAAATACCATGGAAGTTGATACCTATGTGTAGGATGACATTAAAATATTGTCAACCTTTCTTCCCTCCTACTTTTTTCACGGATTTGGTTCAATTTGTTCCCCTCACATTTCTCCCAAGAAGCCCCAATCCAATTGTAAAGGATCTTTTGTAGTTTGAGACACAGAAATTGGAGTAAAGAAGAGGCTGAGTGGAGTTAAGTGGAAAGGCCACAGGGGAAAAGAGAAAAGGTTATGAGAGAAGATCTAGAAAGAAGTTTGAAGAATGACCTTCAAAGTATGAGAAAAATTTTCAGAAAAGTGATTACTTTTCAGAAAAATTAAGTGATCCTTGCTGTGGTCTTTGCATATCATTAATAGTGTTCGCGAAATGCAAAAGAAAAACTTGGTTACATGGAAATTTATTGAATCATTGAATTGTCTTCTTTTATTCATAACACTTCATTAATATTAAAGCCTATCAGAAAATTATTATATCCACAATAAAACTTCAAATACATTAATAATATTTCTCTTTTTCTGACAAGACAATTGACCCTTGGGGAGAAATGTTTTAATAATACTTCTAAGGTTATTCAGCCAGTACAAGACATTTCAACCCAAGCCTATAAATCTCTAATACCATTTTCCTTGAGTGTATAACGGCTTTTGTTTAAATTATTTTATAAATTGCAAAGTACATACAACACTATTTTCCTCAAAAACCAAGTATAAGAACAAAATTAAAAATGAGTTCTATAACAAGTTATTTTTTTTTCTTTTTTGAGATAGAGTCTCACTCTCTTGCCTGGCCTAGAGTGCCATGGCATCAGTCTAGCTCACAGCAACCTCAAACTCCTGGGCTCAAGCGACCCTCCTGCCTCAGCCTCATGAGTAGCTGGGAACACATACAATTATGCTGTGAAACAAACCATCTAGAAATTCAGTGACTTAAAACAACAAATAATTTGTTCACAAGCACACATCTGTGCATTGGTGGAGATCAGCTGCTCCTCCGTAGATTTGGTTCCTTATGGAAGATGGGGCCTGGCACACCTTTCATTCTCCTTGAAATACAAAGACACCAAGTCTATTTACTCTGACAAGCACATTTGCAGCCTCTGTTTGAATCAAGTCTGCCTGATTCATATTTGTCAGAACACAGTGATCAGAACATTAGTCAGGACACAGACACATGGCTGCTCTTGGTAGTAAAGGAGGCTGGAAAATGCCATGTGGGGAAGAAACTCTGTCTAGTCAAGAACCTGGCTAAATATTGCTGGTTCTTTTACTGAGAAAGAATAAATAAGACAAGTGAGTATCAGGGGCAATCAGTAATTAATACCACCAGGTCTTCATGATAGAGTTGCCAACAAATACACAACTGAAAAAATTATACAATGATGGCAAAATCATGCAATGTCAAAACAACAACAAAATAATAATGTGGAGATGCAAATGACCTATCTTTTTATCTTTATTGGAAGGAAGAATATTTTGATATTAGAAATGTGGCCTGGGAAAGTACAATTTCTTAATATTTGTCATTATAAAAGATTCGTGGAATATTGATTTAGATTCTTTGCAGGTATATGTGTGTGTGTGTATGTTCACACACATGTACATATGTATCTGTTTGTCCTGTATAATATTTTCCTGGATGCTTTGTATTTCTTAGACATTTCACTATTCCTTTAATTATTAAAGTGTCTTACTATTCTCTTAATTGGCAACATCAATTATTTCCACAAGAATCTAAGCGTTCAAGGTCTTTTCATTGCAAAACTCTGAGGTGTACTAACCATTTAGTTCTCCTTCAGGGCTTGCTATTCACATATCATAGAAAGTGACCAGACTTGTGCAACACTGTGATCCTAAAACTACAGCATCATGAATGAACACTGTTGGAGAAATAATGTTTATTCAAGATTTTGAGAATAATCTGTAATTCATCGTTTCTAAACTTTAGCCTTGTGTCAGACCAGACTATGAAAACCAACATTATTTTGCCTTGAAATATAGTTGTTTCTTTTTCTTTCACTTTATTTAGTATCAGTTTATACTGAGAAAAATATGATTCTCTGTAAAAAGTGCAACAGACATATCTGGTTATCACTCCATTAGATCCATCATTTCATTCCCTCACAATCAAAATGCAGGACTCAACATCTTTTTCCATTCCTAAGAAGGATTTTACACACACACACATACACACACACGCATCTTAATATGGTGTAAAGATTCTTTGGGAGATGGTATAGTTTTACATGCAACAACCACTCTGGAAAAATATATATGTTTCCATTATGATGTTTTTTCACATACCTTTTCTCAATACTAGTAAAAGAGAGTTCACTGCCTTTGCTCTTTTTCCCTCCAAGGTGTGATTCTTAACTTGTATAAGGTTTCTTTTCATATCCTGTCTCTGCTTTCTCATAGTGAAGGAGTGAGGAGGAAATCCTACTGGGCCCTAAACTTCTTACTCAACTCCTCCAAATATAAATCTAGGCATTAAGACTTGTGTTTTGGAGAAGGCAATGTTGTGTTAGAAATATTAAATTTGGTGGGGATTTTTACCGCTATACTTGCAATGTATTTATTGTGCAGGTGTTGCTAAAAGTTTTGTTTACTAAACCAGAGACAGTACTTTTTAATGAAAATCTCCTAGAAAACATTTTATCAAGTCTCATTGCTGGGACACCTCCACTGAACCACTGTTAGCTTTAATGCAATAACGTCAATCTTTGAAGTGCCTATGTTTCCTCTTTTAGCAGACTTCCAGACTGTAGAAAAACAAAAATATGGCCCATTTTTAGGAAAATATGACTCCTTGCCTTCTCACAGAATAACATTAGTTAAGCTAACAATGCATCTTATAAGGCATCTCAAATATGATTTTCTTTTTTTCCCCAAGGTATACTCAGCATATATTTATTGAGGTTAGTGTGCTAACCCATAGGGTTTCAGTAGACACAAAACAATCAAGGTGCCTTGAACTTGGATTCTGGAGGGGAAAAAAGTAGTCTATAAACAAGTACATAAGAAAACAAGGTAAGTTCAGAGAGTATGAAACGTTAAGACTTTGATATACCATAAAGTGCAGGCATAAAATGCCTGTCCCTCTCTCCTTCACAGCCTCCTCAGGGATAATCCCTAGTAAATTAATGGCTTTGATGCATTTTTTCCCCTAGTTAGCAAAAAGACATGGCTTGAGCAGGGTAAATATGCCCTTTTCAAAGTTCTGTACTCACATACAGACCTGACTCCAATCCCTGGTGCCTTCTCATAAGGAGAGGACAGTCACACAGTGAATGTAGAGACAGAGCTTAGAAGCCAAGGAATGCCAGCAACCACCAGGAGCTAAGAAAGAAGCACAGAACAGATTCTTCCTTTTTCTTATTTCTTGTTTCCCTTCTCTCTCACTCTCTCGCTCTCTCTCAGCACTATATGAAACTTATTGGTATTATCTTAGAGAAACAAAACCAAGTAGGATGAGTAATAATAATAGCTAATACACTAAGCATATTGCTAGATGTTTTATTACGATGGCCTTATTTAATTATTCCCAAGACCTGGTAAGGAATGTTCTATAATTTTTCTACTTTATCAATAAAAGGATGACTTAGAGATGTTGCATAACTTGCTGGCAGTTACAAAGTTTGCATAAGGTGGAACTGCGTCTGCTGTCCTGGATCATGTGCAAACAAGCTCAAGCTCTTAACCATTGTACTGTCTTGTCTGTCAGGACTTTGATTTGCAAAGTTCATGTATCTAAAAAGAAATCTGAAAATATTTTAATATTATTTTGTAAAGTAAGGAGATGAGAAAAGACTATAATATAAATGCTGATAATGGAAATGAATCTTTTTACCCTGATATGGGACAAAAAGGCCCGAGAGGGTCTCTCTCTTCTATGGCTCACATTCTATGCTGCTGAACCAGTACGTGAGATGATAATCTCATGTAAAAGTCACAACATATATAAACCTTCTTGTTCTTATGGAATTGAGTTCCTTATTACTGAAACTAAGACAAAATTCTCATGGAAAACCTATAAAAAAGGTAATTTTTTAGTCCTCTTGTAATAACCTTTAAGCACATTATAGATCTTTAATTAGAGGGAAGATGGGTAACTTGCACATGAAAGGGAAATTTTTATACTGCTCATTTCAGAAAAAAATGCCCATCTACATGCATACTTAAACTTCACATATTATCTACCAATAAACAAACAAACAAAAATAGTTACCATAGCCATATAATTCCTGCCCATTCCCAGAAAGCATTGTATTAGCCCTAAATATTATAGTCAAGAGATAAAATATCACCTTGAAAAGAACAGAAGGTTTATGGTTAGAGGACATGCACTATTATGTTTCCCAGCACTTGATCTAGGGCCGGCACTAGTTGAGAATGAAATGCTCACTAGTATGGAGTGAAATAAGGAAAATAAGAACGATGTACTGTTTCTTATGGCAGACATTGCTAACCATAAACCAGATGCCCATTTTCCCTTCCTCTTTGCTAACCAAATCTTAATTTTGTTTTAGTTACTGGAGTGTCCTATTAAAACTTTTACATTCCCAGAGTTCTTTGTGAATAGAGTTGATCATGTAATCAGATGCTTTTAATGAGACATTTGCTAAAGTGGATGGGCTGAGGCTGAGAAACACAGTTAGAATGTGTCCCACACATTTCCCTTTTATTCTATTTAAAATGTGGAGGCAATGCCTGGTGATGGACCAACCATGTTGAAATAATCAGAACTAAATTTTGTAGAGAATGAAGCTAAAAAAAAAACTGGAATTCTTAAAGAGTTCTTTTAAGTAACTGCATTCTGGAGAACTATGTCCTCTAGATATTGTTTCTATGAGAAAACAATAAATTCTTAGCCACCCTAATGTGGTTTCTCTACAGCTGCCAAAGATTACTCCCAATATAGTTCTTCATTAAGCCAAATTCAGTCCATGTGAAGTAGTGCTTTCATTTTTGAGAGTTTTAACCATTTTTTATTTAAAAAAATCGGTTACAGATTGAAGTCTTTGTTCTACTACTTTCCTCCTTCTCACTACTGTACTAGACTGGTCTTAAAAAAGAAAAAATAGTAAAAATAGACAATAGGTTTTGATTATTTGTCTTTTCCTGCTCTAATGTGGAAAGCACAACTTGAAAAGATGAAGTTATTCTCAAATTTTAAATATATTTCATTGAAATAGATAATCCTAGGACCACTACGCTGAGTTTCCAGGTTTTCTGCTTCTCACCTCAGTCATCTCTAGCAAGCCCACTGACTTCTATTCCCACAAGTAAAATACACACAACATGTATTCAACTCACAAAACTACTGTGAAGATCAAGTGAGGTAAAGTATTTTATAATCCATAAAGCACTAAGGAGCTTTTCATGGTTATTTCCCATAGAATATATGTCACAGCAATCCCATTCCTTTCTAAATCTGTGCATGAATGAAATAAATGCCATAAACACCAACAAATGTGATTCCAGTATATCCCATAGTCAGACTGTAATTGTATGTCCTCCTTTATGACTCTAGTAGAACGCTCAGCATGAATGTAACCAGCTCAATGTGTCCCTTTGCATTATAATGGTCATAATTCTAATGAAGAAAAAATGACATCTGTTCACATAAATTCTGTAATGTTCAGGTGTGTGGCTTAAGCCAAAATGTGTTGGAAATAATGCAGTATATCTCTTTGTAATAACATTCATAGTTAAATGTCCTGGAAGTGGTAACCCAGTATGTTTGAATATCTCAGAAGACTCTCTCGGGGAGATAAGAGAACTGGCCACCTGATCTACAGTCTTTCATGACATAGATGTTTGGACACATAGATGATGTTAACGTGGATGGAAATGTGAAATAGGGTCTGTGGAGGAAAGCTTATATAATCAAAAAAGAAGCAAGAAAGAAGTAAATTGTACACAGTTCCCCTCAAGAGGTTTCCTTGTATTACTACTAAAAGGGTGCTTGTGCAGGGTTTGGCCAGCATGGGAACCTCACAGAAGACTGTGGTGAAGTCTCTGCCTCCGCAATTCTCTAAACATTTCCGAGGAAAGGAGGGAAGAAGAATCTAGACAACCATTTTACAAAAAAAAGCTTTCTGATCAAAGACATTTTCTGAATAGAAAGCGGATTTTTCTAAAGTGCAAGCTGCTCAATCAAGACACAGCATACCTACCCAGGCAGTCCCTTGCTGTTTTTAAAGTGATTAAGCCTCTGGGAACAACCATATGTGCCTCTCTTCACATGTCAGACTGAATTTGTTTAGGAAATGTTTAAGCTTTAATGCACAGTCTTCCTCATTGTTAGTAACATTTTCTTGACTATCTAAAAGAAGCTCCATATAAATATCAATCCCATTAAAGACTTAAGGAAATATGGCACTTGACTTCCAGGACAATGGTTCTTAAACTTTAATGTACAAAAGCCTCACATGAGGATCTCCTTCAATACTGCCAAGCTCTTCTTGCGGACAGAAAATTATCACAGGTGATTCAGTCAGGGAGCCTGGAGAGGATACTTTTAAAAAAATCCAAATATATGAGACATCTACTTACAGATTGTAAATAAAAGACATAACAACTAATTAGTTAGCAGAAACATGATTTCACATACTCACTACCCTTCAAATTAGTCACCTTAGCAACTATGTACTTAACTATGGGAACACCATTCTAAACATTTAAGAATTATTTTTCAGATAATCCCTTACAATGTTGGTATTCTCCACAGGATGAAAACTGTCATCCTTTTGTGTATAATTAATTTTTTTCAGTGGTCTAAACCATTTTGTAAAATTATGTACAATTATTTGAGAGATAACAAGTAAAACTCTTTTTATAGGCGTAGAAAATATTTGTATGAGATAACAGAATTATATGGATTCAAATAGATTTTATAGCATTTCTTAATAAACTTTGATTATTGAATCACATGATGTCCTGTTGGCTTTTTCATTATGCATAGCTACACTTAGAATTACATACACACTACTTAGATTCAGAACCCAAAAAGAAAACTACAAGAAAATGAAAAGCAAAAATGTCAAGCAACCACACAACTACTTAAACCAGGAGATCTTTATTCTCTATGGTTAAGTTTAGACTCTGCAGCTGAATCGTGGTTTAAATGCCTATTCTGCCACTTATTAGCCTTGCAACCTTGGGCAGATTATAAATTCCTTTTTGCCTCATTTTTCTAAGTCAGAAGGTTAATGTGAATATTATATGATTTAATTCACATAAAGCACTCATATTGTAACTGGTAAAGTTTGCACTTACTGAATTAGATGTCATATTTACTGCTATAGTCATTATTATTATTTTTAATATTTTGTCCCATATGTCTCTTTAAAATTTTTAACATTATTTTTATTTAAAAAATTTTTTAAACTTCAAAATATTAAGGGCTACAAGTGTTTTTGTTGTATGGATAGACTGTATAATGTGAAATCAGAGCTTTTAGTGTGCCTGTCACCAGGACAGTGTTCATTGTACCCAATAGGTAAGTGTTTATCCCTCATACCCTCCCCCTTCTTAGTTTCTAATGTCCTTTATATTTCTTTGTCCCTGTGTGTAACTATCATTTAGTTCCCAATTATTAATGAGAACATGTGGTGTTCATTTTTCCAATCCTTAGATACTTGACTTAGGATGATGATCTCCAATTCCATCCAAGTTGCTGTGAAAGCATTCATTTTTATGGGTAAGTAGTATTCCATTACACACACACACACACACACACACGCACACACACCACATTTTCTGTGTCCACTCAAGGATTGATGGGCACTTCATCAATTCATCAATCAGGTTGATTCCTTAGACTTTAGACTCCATAGGCTGCCTCCTTAGCTGCCCCTGTTTGCAAGTATAGAAATAATCTAAAAAGTAAAACATAAAGATGCTATCATATTCTAAACACTCATTTTATAGGAGTCCATATAACACCTTAGAAAATGATGGAAATTTGTGGTTGCTTTTCTCCCAAGTTTCAAACAAGAAAAACAAAAACAAAAACACGTTGACATGCAATTGACCTATTAGTATTTGATTAATCAGTTTTCGGTGTTGGTGATATACAGATATAACCTGTGTGGCTGAAATCATATCAGAATCACATTTGGTAAATCTGTGAAATGGGAAAAAACTATTTAGAGCCCTTTGTCCATCTGTCCCTCAAAGAGGAAAATTGATATATTGTATCCTTTCCTAAAGTAATTATATCCCATGGTGTGTGATCTTGTATAGTATTTCCTCTTTTGCAAAAGGATGACCTTATAATTAATCATGTACTTGAAAATTGATATGCAATCTTCCTTCCCTTACAAAAAAAAGTATAATACTGTGCGATCAAGAAAAGAAAAGAAAATATTGGCAGAAATAGTGAAAAAGTAAGTTTGGAACTGAATATTCAAAAGACCATAATAAAAATGAGTTAGAGTCTTAATTCAAATGATGTGTTCATTTAACACATTTATTTCAGGCTATACTCTAAATTCACTCTTTTTACTAGTCACATGCTATTCAGTTCATAATTTTATTAAATATATATTTAAATTGTTATTAATTCTCATATCCCCTGTGTTTTTCTCCAAGATAACTAATTTGTGTCACAGAAGGTTTATTATTGAATTCTCATTTATGGTAAAAAATTGATTCCAATCCTAATGTTTTAATTACTGCTTAGTATCAGACAAAATCTTTTCTATAATCCATTGTATTAACATAATAAATTGTTCTTGATGGTGCTGAACAACCAGCTAAACAAAAAGGAGCAAGGCATTGCCAATAAAATGAACTATGATAGATTTCTTCCATAAAATAGTCACAATTATAATTATTCAATTATTTATTGAAATATTATTATACCTCAAGGTCATTATCACACAGACTCTACAGGATCAATTTGTAAACTGAAATATGATAGTCTATCAGATTTCGGAAACTTAATCAAATATATGTTGATTATAAAATATTTCTTAGAAATAAGTTCCTTAGAATATGTTCTTAGAAACATATTTCTAAGAAAAATAGACTTTTTAAAACTGACATTTTATTGAAACATAAGTATTGGGGGAAAGGGTAGTTCAAACTTGAGGGCTGATAAATACCCAAAACACATAAATATATTTATATATTAATAAGTCTACTTACAAATCAGTTATGTTTTACTAATTACTCCATTATTAATATTAATATATTTGCACTAGCTTTCTGCAAGTTATTAAGTTATAAGTCATAGTGAAATGATGTGTGATAGTGATAACTTTTATTTTGTTATCAATTTTCTTTAGATCAAGATATCTTACTAGAGGTGCCAAGCACTTGCCTCCTCCACAAAGAAGGACAAAAGCAACAAATAAAAAAACACATATCAAATAAAATATCTTAAGCAGAACACTGAAATTCGGTAAGGAATGATGAACACCCTCTGAAACACGAAAACTCAGGACGGCAGCATAGAGAGGGAAGCGGAGCATCTAACTATGATTGGCTCAGGGCCAAGAGGGACTCCCCATGATGGGAAAAAGGTAAGCAGAAGATCCCCTGAAGTCCATATTCCCACAATGGATGCCTGCAGTCCTAGTGACAGGAGAGCTCCACAGCTCTCACAGGCCCTGAGGCCAATATACGGAGCTGACTGGTGTCCATGTGACTGCTTTATTCTGGAGAGGGAATTCACACTGGGTCCTTTCTACTCTGGGACCCAGGCTGTTCAACAAAGCACCATCTTGAGACTGTCATTTGGGCAGAGCCACTGGGACAGTACATCCTGCTCTGAGGCCCATAGTCCTTGTATCTTCACATCCCTGGGGCCCTGCTAACATCTCTTCAAATCTACCTAGAGGGCTACAGTGTCAATACCTGGTGGATCCAGTGGTACAGCCTTGGTCTAAGCACCTGAGCCCATGCAGCTCCTTATACCCTTGGGAACAGGTGGTCAAGCACAGTGAGGAGATTGCCCCCAGGACAGAGGGAGACAATGCACCTACTCCCCATAGCCTGAGAGCAACCTATCTGCGGCCCACTGCCGCCACCAACGACTCTACCCCATCTAATAGCAAAGTTGTCTATGCCTATATTGTTAAGCGTTTTTATCATTAAAAAGTGCTGAATTTTGTCAAATGCTTTTTCCGTGTCTATTGAGAGGATCATATGTTTTTTGTTTTTGCTTCTATATATGTGGTGAAACATTTATAAATTTGTGTTGAACCATCCCTGAATCTCTGGGATGAAGCCCACTTGCTAGTGATGGATTACTTTGTTGATAAGCACCTGAATTAAATTTGTTGGGATTTCATTGAGAATTTTTGCATCTATATTCATAAAGGACATTGGTCTGTGGTTTTATTTTTTTTTTTTTTGACTCCTTTCCTGGTATTGATAGCAGGGTGATATTGGCTTCATAAAATGTGTTGGAGAGGATTCCTTTCTTCTTGATATTGTGGAATAATTTCTGCAGGACAGGCACCAGTTCTTCTTTGTAGGCCTGGTAAAATTCAGGTGTGAAACCATCTGGTCTTGGACTTATCTTTTTAGGAAGGCTTTTTTATTCTTTCTTCAATTTCAGTACTTGATATTGGTCTGTTCCAGAATTCTATTTCTTCCTGATAGAGCCTAGGGAGCCTGTGTGTTTCTGAGAATTTGTCCATTTCCTCAAGATTTTCAAGTTTATGTGCATAGAGGTTTTTATAGTAGTCATAGATGATATTTTCTATTTCCATGGTATCAGTTGTAATTTCTCCTTTTTCATTCCTGATTGAGCTTATTAGAGTCCTTTCATTTCTGCTTATCATTAATCTAGCAAGGCGTGTATAAATTTTGTTTATTTTTTTCAAAGAAGCAATTTTTTGTTTTATTAATATTTCTTATAGTTTTTTTATATCAATTTTGTTTAATTCTGTTCTGATCTTTTTTATTTCTTTTGTTCTGCTGGGTTTGGAGTTGATTTGCTCATCCTTTTCCAGTTCTTGGAGATGATTCATTAGATTATTGCTTTCTGATATTTCTGTCTTTTGTATGTAGGCAATTATGGATTTAAATTTTCATATCAAGACTTAGGTATATCCCACAGATTTTGATAACTTGTGTTTCCTTTAACATTTAGTTCAGAGAATTTTTTGATTTCCATCTTAATTTCATCTTTAACACAATAATCATTGAGCAGAAGGTTGTTTAATTTGCATGAATTTGTGTACAGATAACAGTTTCTGTTGGAGTTGATTTCTAAATTTATTCCACTGAGGTCTGAGAAGATGCATGGGATAATTTTTATTTTTTTAAATTTGTTGAGACATGCTTTGTGACCTAGAAAGGATATTATCAAACTTAGAGAATGTCCCATGAGCTGATGAGAAAAGCATATATTCACTGGTGTTTAGGTATAATGTTCTGTAAATACAGTCAGGCCTATTTGTTCTAGAGTTCTGGTTAAATCCATTGTATCATTTTTATTTTTGGTTTGGAGGATCTGTTCTGTTCTGTTAGAGGGGTGTTGAAATCCCTGGATATTACGGTGTCACTATTTAACATTTTGTTTAGATCAAGTAGGATTTGTTTTATGAATTTGGATGCACCTAAGTTAGGTACATAAATATTTAGAATTGTTATGTCTTCTTGTTGAATTGTACCCTTCACCATTATATGGTGACCATCTTTGTCTTATCTCAAAATGCTAAAAGCCATACATGACAAACCAACAGCCAACATCATACTGAACAGGGAAAAATTGAAAGCATTCCCACTTAGAACTGGAACCAGACAAGGTTGCCCTCTATCACCACTTTTATTCAACTTAGTGCTGGAAGTCCTAGTCAGACCAATATGACAAGAGAAGGAAATGAAGTGCATCCAAAGGGGGTAGGAGAGTTCAAAGTATCACTTTTTGCTGACAATATGATCTTATATGTAGAAAACTCCAAAGATTCTGCCATGAGACTACTGGAATTTATAAACAAATTGAGCAAAGCCTCAGGTTATAAAACCAACATACAGAAATCAGTAGCATTTGTACATGCCAACAACAGTCAAAATGAGAACCAAATCAATTACTCAATACCCTTCACAATAGCAACAAAGAAAATAAAGTACCTAGGAACATATTTAACTAAGGAGGTGAAAGATCTCTACAAGGACAGCTAAGAAACACTGAGGAAGGAAATAGCAGAGGATGTAATAGCAGAGGTGGAAAACCATACCATGCTCATGGGTTGGCAGAATCAACATTGTTAAAATGTTTATACTGCCCAAAGGGATCTACAGATTCAATGCAATTCCTACTAAAATACCTATGTCATTTTTCGCAGATCTAGAAAAAATAATTCTACACTTCATATGAAACCAGAGAAGACCTCGCATAACAAAAGCAATCTTAACCAAAAATAACAAATTGGGAGGCATCAATTTACCAGACT
>VBSM01002608.1:72682549-72779759 GCA_008086735.1 Cheirogaleus medius | reverse complement strand
AAAAGCAATCTTAACCAAAAATAACAAATTGGGAGGCATCAATTTACCAGACTTAAAGGCATATTACAATACTATAGTAGCTTAAACAGCATGTTATGGGCACAAGAACAGAGACATAGACCAATGGAACAGAACTGAGAACCCAGATATAAAACCATCTTCATATAGGCATTCAATCTTTGACAAAGCAGACAAAAACATACACTGGGGAAAAGAATCCTTATTCAATAAATGGTACTGGGAAAATTGGATTAGCCATATGAAGAAGACTGAAACAGGGTCCTCATCTTTCACCTATTACTAAAATCAACTCAAGGTGGATGATAGACTTAAACCTAAGGCATAAAACTATAAGAATTATAGAAGAAAATATTGTAAAAACTCTTATGGATATTAGCCTAGGGAAATAATTTATGAAGAAGACCAAAAAGGCAATGACAGCAACAACAAAAATAAATAAATGGCACCTGATGAAATTAAAAAGCTTCTGCACAGCCAAGGAAACTATCATTAAAGTGAATAGACAACCTACAGAATGGGAGAAAATGTTCACATGCTACAACCTGATAAAGGGCTGAGAAACAGAATCTATATAGAACTCAGGAAAATCAGCAAGAAAAAAATCAAACAACCCTATCAAAAATGTGGACAAAGGACATCAACAGAAACATTTCAAAAGAAGATAGACTAATGGCCAACAAACATAAAAAAATGCTCAACATTTCTAATTATCAAGGAAATGCAAATCAAAGTCACAATGAGATACCACTTATCTCCAGTGAGAATAGCCTTTATCAAAAAGTCCCAAAACAATAAATGTTGGAGTGGATGCAGAGAGTTAGGAACACTCAAACAATGCTAGTGGGACTGCAAACTAGTACAACCTCTGTGGAATGTAATATGGAGATACCTTAAAGAGCTACTAGAACTACCATTTGATCCAGAAATGCCGTTACTGGCTATCTACCTAAATGAAAAAGTGGCATTCTACAAAAAAGACATATGCAATAGAATGTTTATAGTAGCACAATTCGCAATTGTAAAGGGGTGGAAACAACCCAAGTGCCCGTCAATACATGAGTGGATTAATAAAATGTAGTATATGTATACCATGGAGTTCTACTCAGCCACAAAAGCAATGGTGATACAGCACCTCTTATAGTATCCTGGATAGAGTTGGAGCCCATTCTACTAACTGAATTATCACAAGAATGGAAAAACAATCACCGCATGTACTCACCATCAAACTGGTATTAACTAATCAGCGCTTATGTGCACATATAGTAGTAACATTCCTCGGGTGTCAGGCAGGTGGGAGGGGTTAGGCAGGGATGGGTATATACACCTAATGTGTGGTGTGCAGTGTGCACCATTTGGGGAATGGTCATGGTTGAAGATATGACTTGGGTGGGGCAAAGGCAATATATGTAACCTAAACATTTGTACCCCTGTAATATGCTGATATAAAGAGATAAATAAATAATACCAAAGCTATCATTCACCCATGCACCCCCAGAGCCCAAGAAAGAGCTCATTCCATATCCCTATCCCCATCAAAGCTGTGCTATAGCCTCCACACATGAAAAACAAAAATCCAAAACAAAAAATAACTGAGGTACTCACAGATACTACTGACATAGATGACACTGAAAGAAATTATATGAAGACAACTGTACTGTGCCCAACTAGAACCAAAGCCAAAGTATCCCACCCAGTCAACTTTATTTTATGCATTTACAGGAAAAAAGTTTTGCCTAAGAAAACTACTCCATAAAATTAGAAGAAGTAACTGGTCCACCAGAAATAAAGATTTCAATGTAAAAACATAAGAAACATTAAAAAGCAAAGAAACATGTTACCTCCTAAGGAACACAATAATTTTCCAGTAACAGAACCCAAAGGAAAGGAAATCTATAAAATGCCAAAACAAATTTCAAAATAATGATCTTAAAGAAACTCAGTGAGATACAAGAGAACACAAATAAACATCTCAAGAAATCAGAACAAAAAATTTAATGATCTGAACGAGAAATTCAACAAATAGGTAGATATCATAAAAAAGAACTAAATAGAAATCCTGGAACTAAAGAATTCAATGAATAAAATAAAAATTATTCAAGAGCTTCAACAGTAGACTAGATCAAGCAGAAAAAAATTCTGAACTTGAGCATAGATCTTTTGAAATAACACAGTCAGAGGAAAAAAGGAAAAAAAAAAAAACAGAGTGAAGAAAAGCTATGGGACATACGGGACACCATTAAATGAACATGTATTTGTATCCTAGGAGTTCCAAAAGGAGAAGAGGTAGGAAAAGAAATAGAAAAATCATTTAATAATACAATAGTTAAAAACTTCCCAAGTCTTGGGAGAAATATAGACATCCAGATAGTTGCCAAACAGAGTTAAAACAAAAAGGTCCTCTCCAAGGAGCATTATAGTCAAACTGTCAAAACTCAAAGACAAAGAGCGAATTTGTCTCTTGCTGTCTAAATACAAGAGAAAAGCATCAAGTCAAGTATAAAATAATCCCCATCAGACTAACAGCAGATTTCTCATCATAATCCTTACAGGCCAGGAGAGAATGGGATGTTATTAATATATTCAAAGTGCAGATAGAAAACACAGAACTATTAGGGAAGAATACTATACCAGCAAATCTATTTTTCAGAAATGAAGGAGTAATAAATCATTCCAAGACAAGCAAAAAACTTAGAGAATTTATCACCACTAGATTGGCCCTACAATTAATACTTTAGGAAATCCTACATCTGCAAGCAAAACTATCACCATAAAAACACACAAAAGTATAAAACTCATGGTAGAGCAGATACACAAATGAGAAAGAGAAACAAATCCAATATTATCACTATAGAAAACCAATAAACCACAAAGATAAACAATAACAAAACAAAAAAGAAACAAAGGATATACAAAACAAACAGAAAATAATTAACAGAAGGACAGGATTAAGTCACACCTATAAATAATAAGCATGAATATAAACATTTTAAATTCCATAATTAAAAAATATAGACTAGCTGAATGAATTTTTTGAAAAAGAGTCAACTCAACTATGTGCTTCCTATGAGAAACAAGTTTCACTTGCAAAGATACACATAGACTAAAAGCAAAATGAAAAAAGATCTTCCATATAAACACAAAGCAAAAGCGAGCAGGATAGCTATACTTAGATTAAAGAAACACTAAGTCAAAAAGCATTTAAAAAGGCAAGGAAGGTTATTATATAATTATAAAAGATCAATTCAGCAAGAAAACATAATAGTTGTGTGTGTGTGTATATATATATATATATACATATGCATATATATATACTCAACATTGGGGCACTTAGATATATGAACAAATATTATTTTAAGTAATGGAAGAGATAGACCTGAATACAATAATAGGCAGGGGCTTCAACATTCTACTCTCAGTATGGACCAAGCACCCAGACAAAAAATCAGTAAAGAAACATCATACCAAACAAACGTTTACAAAAGATTTTTTCCAACAGCTGCAGTATAAAGATTCTTCTCATCAGCACATAGAACATCCTTCAAATAGGACATACATTATACCAAAAAGAAGTCTAAACAAATTTTTAAAAATCCAAGTTATATAATCATGTCCTTCTGTTAATTATTTTCTGTTTGTTTTGTATATCCTCTGTTTCTTTTTTCTTTTCTTATTGTTTATCTTTGTGGTTAAGTCTTATTAGTAAATATCAAACAGAACATTACATATAGAAAGCTGGGACTATAGAAAAGGTTAGACTTAGAGATAGAATTTGAAAGTTATGAGAATTTAAATGATATGGAAAAGGGCCAGCATTGAGTCGTAAGGCTTTCCAATACCTAAAATCTCAAGATCAGAGGAAAAGGCAGGAACAGAGAGTGGGGAGTGTCCATTGGGTAAAAGGTAAAGCAGGGAAACATACTGATACAAAAGTTTAGAGGGAAAAACAGTGTCTCAAAAAAAAAAAAGGGACACAGAATAATTGCAAAAGATTATTTTAAGTAGAAGAGAAGGAACTTTTAATTGATTGATGGGAACAGAATGCAGATTAGAGAAAGATAAAGGCTGAATAGGACTGAAGACTATTGTAAAAACAACTAGAGGCTATTTTTATAAAATATTTCCTTTCTTACATTCTTTTTTGAGAAATAGCTAGCGTAGTGAGGGGGCATATCTAAAAATAATATGGCTAAAAGGATGCTTTTTTAATGAATGCAAAAATAAATAAATAAGGACATGTTTAGGCCATGGGAATAATTAAATTGAGTGGGAGAGATTAAGGATGGTTAATAAAGCAGAGGTGAAGCAGAGTCCTTGAGAAAAATAATGGTTTAGCATCCAAAACACAAGATAAATCACTGGTCTTTGAGAAGAACAAGGATTCTTCTTTCATTGTAACAGAAGGGGAAAGGATAATTTAGTAATTGAGTCAAGTTTCTCTGTAGATTCACAGATGAGACGATGAGGTATTTTCCGTGTACTTTTTCCCCTCTTTGGTGCTGACTAATTCAAGGCCATTGCCTTCGAGTGAGTTAGGAGAAGGGAGTATTAGAGTTTTAAGGCAGAGAGAAAACAGGCATCAGCTTAAAGAGTGAGACAGTGAATTTACTCGGCAAACAGTAAGATGTTCAGGTAGTATTGAGGTATTATTTGAAGTCTATATTTTAAAGTAAATTTAAAAATAACTGTACTCAGTCCAGTTTTGTGATATTTGCTATAATGTCCAATTGCTTGGGTATATGCACAGAGAATGTGATTAGATAAAACGTTAGTTCTACCTTCAGATTTGCCAGCCCAAGATAAGAAAATGAGAACAGCATTGGAAATGAGACTGGCTTGGACATAGCTCATTGTGGCATTGGATCATGAGCATAGTGTAATGGGGAGAGAGAACAAACCCTTGATAGGAATGGAGGTTTCCTGCATTGAGGATGGTGGTTCAGTACTATACAACCTGCAAGCATAAAGAGAAGTCTGGAATGATTAATTCACTATTAAAAGAACATTAATGCTTGCTTCTCTCTGTTTGATGATTTATTTTTAAAATGTGTTATTTACCTCCATTTTCTATTTTTTATAATATAAAAATATTATATAATTTAAAATGAAATAGAATATGATTTTTAAGAGAGGCAGGCATTTTCCATAACTGGAATTAGTACTTTTTCCAAAGCAAATAGAACGTATGCAGACACAAAGTTCTTTGTTGGATATAGCATGGTACAGGGATTCAAACTGAGGAAATAACCTCTACCTTATATTGAAAACTACAGGACTGCTCTTTCTGCCTCCAAAGGACAGAGCTGCATGAGATAGAGTCTTTTATTATGTCAGTATTTAAAATTACATAGCACAAAATAAAAATCTTACAATTTAATTGATAGAGTACATGCTATACCCAATCTTGAATCGAAAGATTAATCCTAGTAAATACATTTAGGTACTATAAGAATTTGTAATAAGAAAATTATCAATATAATTGGCTACTTTATATCTTCGTTCTTTGCACAGTTTTCATTTATTTGCTTTTTTCCCTTATTTAATACATATTTAAAATAAGAAATAATTTGTAATTTCCTACAGCCATCCAAATTATAGGTTCAAAAAAATTTAAGTGATATTTTAAACATAATTATTTAAAATAACAATATACAGTATGTGTGAACCATTATAACAGTTCATGTATATGGGTAATCTCCTCATTTATTTTTGAGATAATTTTAGTCATATAGGTGTTCAAATAATCTACTCAAAGATAAGGAATAATATATTATGGCAAAGTAAAAAAAAAATCACAAGGCTTCATGCAGAAATCTGAGTTATAATTAGGTAGCTATACAATTTATTAAACTATATAGGAAGGTTTGGGGAGTAGAAGAGCTGCTATACAAATTATTCCAGGATAACAGCATAAACCCAAACTCTCATGGGTAATCTGGGTTGAGTATTCAACCCAGTCATAATGCTCATTCCCCTCTAACCTGATGACTTTGTAAATTTATTCAACTTCTTGGCCTCAATTTTCACATTTGAAAAATATGCAATGTGGAATACATAAATATCATACATATTGTTAAATACTTTTTACATACCTGCTCTATGAGTGGCATAGTTATATTAATGTTAGGATATGACTTAATAAATAGTACATGAAATACCATTCAAGAAGTCTGTACTTTGTGAAAGGTGGAGTAAGCTATGGACACATTTGGTTCAATAGATGGTAGAGAGGAAAGTGCTATTCTAGAATTTGGATCATATTCTCTCTCTTATCAACAGCATTATCAAAATCAAGGGTGACTCTAACAACCTCATCTTAAAGGTCCGTGATTTCTACTGCTTCAGCAACCTGTACTCAACAACCACATTTCAGACCTTGTCAGTACCTGAATCTTAACACCTAAAATTTTAAATTCCAATAGCCTGGTTACCGATAATCTCATTACATTGCATAAGAGTAATTACAACAAGGAGAGGCTAGCATAGTGGAATTCCATTTTCAAATTCATTTAGGACTTGAATGAAAATGTAAATAGTCATTAGCAGAGAAAGTAGATTCTAAAGATAGAGAGAAGGAAAAGAATTAACCAATCATATCAACTATCTAGTGAAGATGAGTTGTGAAACATGATATTGGTTCTCTGAATGTCAGCAGTGCTCTTCAAAGAAAACCCAGATGGAAATTCAGACTTGGAGAATAAAATTGTGGTACAATGATTCAAAAGAAGAGAGTTTATTTATACCAAATGTGCTAATCATTAAAGAAGAAATTAATAGATAATGGGACATTTTTAATAAATATATCTTTTATTTTATTAAATATTATTGATTGATTGGTACTTGATTACATCTAATATTAACATCAACTTTTTAAATTTAATAAACTATATCTCAGTAACTTTAATAGAAAAAAATGTACCATTATTCCTTTCACAAAATGTTTCCTCAAAGATTTTCCCCCAAATTAATTATTGTAGTTGTTAATTTATATGGAGTTTTTCTGTTATCAACAAGATGCATGTTATTTGTCTAAACTAATAACTGAATGACAGTGGGAGGGAAGCCGAGAGGGCCATGAAGTGTGGTTTTCAGTTGGAGTAGGATTAAACATCTGTGGATTTAATCTATATGTGAAATTGAAAGAAATATTTTTCATGAGTCAAGTAATAGCATTTTACTCATTGTGAGAGCTGCTTCAATGTACACATCGCAAAATATGCCTCCGAGATGGGAAGTGAGCCATTCCATAGCTTCTGCAATGAACTCAGCAACATCAGAGCACCCTGAGAACTGGAAGCTGTGGATACATCTGTAGTCCCTACTCTCGGAACTGACAACGCCATTCTCAAGGCAGGCAGAGACAGGAAGGAGGTTTTGCCAAATGACAAGCGGGTAATGGAGCAGAAGAGAGAGAAGGTGAAATGTTCCATGAGACACTGCTGTGGGGACTTTTAGGTATTCAGATATTCAAAGAGGGCTAATTTCTAAAAATAAAGTAGGCAGTGGCTTGTGCCATAATGCCTTGATTTTTAAAAAGAGGAATTTTCTAACTAGAGAACATATCCTGATGAAGTTTTAAAAATAGTTTTATATAAACAATAGTAATCTGTTTTTAAGAAGTAATCTACACTACCTTGCAGTTTAAGTTGAAATCCAGAAACAGTGGAATGCTGTCCTCATAAGGAATAAATCAAGACTAAAACAAAATAAGAATGTTGGTTTGACTACAGATAGCATTTTAACCATTCAAGTTCAGATTTCCTCCATCACTGTGTTTAATTGGGTCAATGATTACTTAGTGTGTATTTATATGCAATTTTACACTCTGTCTTTGGAGTGTAGAACCCATTTATAGACAATTTCTAAAATAATATTTTCATTCCTGAGAGCACAGCAAAAGGCATACAGCCTAGACTTTGAACCCTTATTGGTAACTTCATAACCCAAGTGAGAAAATAAGACACATCAATTTGATATTTCCATTTTAGTTTACCACCTTATAACTCGCATCTTCAACATTTCTGCAATCACGACTGTTTCAAACCCTGTGATAGACATAAACATAGGTTTTATTCATATTTTATTTTTTGATCATCATTCCTCTCCAACAGTTTTTAATTTTCTACACTTATGTCTCTCTAGAGGAAAGGAGGATTTTCTAATCACAGTATTACAAATGTGGATGCAGAAATAAAGAGATAAGAATTGCTCAAGGTCATTGCCAGAGTTGGGATTAAATGATAGGAAGCAACCATAGAATAGAGAGCATTATATAAATGTTAAAATTCTAAAGAGTATAAATAGTTGCAAAATGAAAAAAAAAAGGCATTGCTGACTTCAGAAATAATTTTACTTTAATGAGAAAAAAAATTTTTTTATGTAAAGTTGAATAAATATAATAAACAAGAGAAACCTATAGATACTCCCTGATTGTTATTACAATGCCTCCCTTGAAACAGTTAGTCATAGAACATCATGGCATAAGGCAGGCTGACTCTTCTCAGACAGGAATTGTGAATATCTGAGACTATATTCCTACAGTTTTGGAAGCAAAGAGATATTACTCACCCCTCTAAAAAATTAAAAAGCATGAAAACCAATATATTCAAATGGTAAGTTTCTATTGTCATATAAATTATGAGCTAGGTAATATAAATAAATATAAGCCGATTATTAATATATGTGATTGCAAGTAAATATAAATCTTCAAAACTCAATGAGGCCTAAAAGTGTTAGTGATCTATTTTCCAGAGCTCTTTGCCATGTTAAAGAAAAAGAAATTAAGCTAATTTTTAAACCAATCTGTGCTGAAAAAGTCCTATACATTATTTAAATTAATTAGGTGTCATGAAAATCCTGGAAAATAATTAGTATCCCCTATATAAAAAAAAAGAAAACAGTCATAAGGTAGAGTTTTACTGGAATCACATAACTTGCTGGGCATATAATCTAGGATTGAAATCTGTATTTGCCATTCTCTTTCCATCCACTCATTCTACAGAGTTCTCTGAAATGTAACTGTCCGTCATGAATAAGAGGGAGAGAGAGAGACAAAGAGAGAGAGACACTGATGAAACAAACCGGAACTTCCAATAATAATGTGCCCTGTGTATACTCTTTGGTGTCCTGTAAGAATTTCCATGCTTCCCCTCAATCTGAATCAGCACCAGGAAAATAATACAGCACAGGCACCTTTATTGTACAAAACTTGCATGCCCAGTGCAGTTGCTAATATAATAGTTGCACAGGTGGAAAATGAAAGAAAAGGTTCAGAATGATGACTATTTTCATCATGTGCCAAATGCTAACAATCCACTTCAAAGGGAGTGGTGTTATTTCCTTTTCATTTCATTTCTCCTCCAATACTTCTTCGAATGTTAGATTTTCTTGTGATAAGTGTTTCAAGTTAATGATCAAAGTGCACTTCCTGAACCAAAATGATTTTAACTCAGCTTTCAGAGTGAGTCTTCCTAAAATGGGAAGACTTCTTCCGGGATTAAAATTTTCCTGACTCAATATTTTCCATTCAAGGTTTAAAACCACTTTTAATGGTAATAGCTAAGTAAACACTATTATATTTCGGGTGATTGAATCTGTATGAATGATTTTTCATTAAATGGCAAAATCTAATTCTAGGGGAAAAATCTTATTAATTGTTTTCATAAAGATGTGCCCCAGGGCAGCAGCATTTAATTTTTCACCAACCATGGGTTTCAGAAAGCTTTTCAATTCTGCTAAATCTCTGCTTCCTTCTATTTATTACTCATTGAAAATGTAAAATGTAAAAATGACCTTTTATGATGATTATTTATTAAATATACTTTTCCTTCTAGCTAAAAACTTCTTCCTAGTATGAATATTTATTCATATTCTATAAATGAATACCACATGAAAAGCAAGTAGAACCACGCTGACAAACATTTGCCAATAACTTGTTGACAGTTTCAAGTCCTCATCTTGCTGCAGAAAAAGCTGGGCCTCCTGGAATGCCTGTTCAGTTTCCCTAATGCTGAAGAGAATGAAATGATCTGGCCTGGAAAAAAACACAATGCTCTTTGGAGACCAAATCACCCCATTACTTCAGATTCATTTATATACAATTGGTGTAAAAAAAAATGTATTGCAAGAGGGAAGGAATGAACCATTGTCCACTGAAAGTAAGCAGGATTCTTATTCATGGCTAAAGATCTAGGGCAAGGAAGCAAAGCAAGCTGATTTCTCCAGTCCTGTAATCTCAGGGAGATCCTTTTGTGCACACATGCACACTCACATACTCTATAAGAGAATTAGGTGAAATAATGTTTTAGTGACATTTTAACTTCAGTGTTTTCTCTTGAAATCTGAAAGCACAGATTTTTGTAGGGTTACATCAATTTTATAAACTGCTTTTATTTTTACTACGGTCTAGAAGTTTCCTGTTGCACAATGGATCAATCTTACTTCAGCTTATGAAATTACTCCCAAATGAACTTGATTTCTTCAACATTTCTACTTAAAATGTCACTAAAGCTTGCATGGCCAGGGCAGAATGTACTTTTCCTGAGGTACATATTACTTGCATGCCTTATTTTGTGTTTCCTAATTGAGGAAAATTGTCAGTGGCTGACCTGAGTGCTTCAACTAATAAAACTCACGTTGGGATTCAAGTGACTTTACTATCTTAAAAATGTCCTTCAACAATTAGAGCAGAAAATCTTCTGAAGTTTCAATAATGGTTCATTCAAGTGGTTACTTCTACATTCTAGAGATAACTACAGACACCAGGATATAAATTATACACTAAATAATCGCACATTCAGATACCATGTTAATGACGTTATCATTTTCTATGAATGCATTTGATTACAAGGAGGTTTTAACAAAATGCCAAAACTGTAGAATTTCAAAATGAACTTCTTATTCTCTATATGAAAAAAATTTTATAATTTATTTTCTTCTTTTATAAGTAAAGCTGAATTCCCCTTCATGATGTTTGACTTATTTTTGAGTGAAAAACACAGCACTGATGGGGTGCATATAGGATACATATATATGTGCATTTTCCTTGTTTTTCCACCCAGATTCCAAATTTCTTAAACGAAAGGAACCCATAGAGCTATTTTAGAATAGTCTAATGCCAGACATTGAACAAAACTCAATTTATCTTTTAATGAAAAGTCAGCAGTATTTAGTGGAAGACATCTTGGATAAAAATAAATTCACTGTTCAGGCCTGGATCTTACATTAACACAGTGTTATTAAATCTTTCACACAATTTTCAATATTCTGAAACTCAGATTTTTCATCAATAAAATGAGGAACATTTTAAGAATTCAATAATAATTTATTAGTAGACTCTTATATTGATGTGATAATGAAGATCATGTATTTGTAAGAAGCAGAACATATGTTGTTTGTTAGAAATTATCTCAGTACTAGGAATAATAGCAGTTATCAATTAATGAGAAACTTTCAAATACTGGGTGTTGAGTGGCAGGAAAATTACGTAGATAATTTTCCACATTCATACAACTTTGTAAGATTAATAATGTTCTCCTTTTTAAAAAGTATGTCAAAAAAGCTAAGAATCTTAAAGAATTAGTGAATGCAAATAGTAAATCCGAACCTTGGTCTGTTCTGCTCCCTCCAAAACACATGTGTTTTTCTCTACATCATAATAAAAATGAAATCTTTCAATCCAATAAGTAATCTGTTTTAGTGGTGGGGAAAAAAAAAAGTGAAATTGAGTATCAGGAAAACTGAGTTTAGCTACTAAAATTTAACAAAAATTGAAACATCAGAAGAATAAATGGAGACTGATGAGACAGGTTACCTGTACGGCATGGATGGGAATAAGGAAACAGAGGGGAAAAGATATGTGTGCAGCAGGGGGACATCTTTTTGTGAGATCCTAATTTTGAACACATGCTAATGCCTCACAAACTCAAAAAGACAAAAATTAAAAGCAAACAGTTTGGGAGAAACCTCTAAAATTGAATAAAAATGAAAAAGTGCTAACGAAATTGTGTTTTGAATGATTAGCATAACCTCAGTGAAGAGTGAGTTGGAAGAAAGAACTAGCCCAAGCATACTTTGAATGTATTATTTGGACTATATGAGCTAATATAAAAATAATAATAATGACTGAATGCTAGTCAGTAGACTTCTTTTTCACACAGGTGACAATTTGGAAAGTACTTTGTTTCTAAATTTTAGGACTGAGCAAATAAGTAGCTATGTTGTGGATAATGAGAACCAGCTTTGTCACTGTCAGAGAAAGGAGTTATAATAAGGAGAAAGGGTAGGAAAACCCTTGTGGTGTTGAGTAGAAATTAGGGTTATCATTGTGAACTCCTAAGTTCTAATATGTATATGGATGTTTAGATAAAGAAGTAGAAACAGATGTGTTTATAGATGTAAACCTTCCTAGCTCTCTCAGCTAAGAGAGCTCAGAAGCAATAAAATCTCAGCAGCAAGGGTATGTAATACCCAGATCTTGATTTCTGAATTCCATTCTCCACAATAAGAAAACCGTGAAGAAATGCTTGAATGCCTGATAGGGCTGAACAATAAGAAGATAATCCTGGAACATCCTAATGTGTCAGAAAATTCTAAAACATGTTAAAAGGAAACAATGGAGACAGGTCAAAAGGAAGAAGAGTCAGCTTGAAGAGGCTTACACTGGGGAGTTCTGGGACAATTTGATACTAAAAATAAATAAGGGCAATGAGAATTATAATATAGTCAATAAAATATTCAAGGATCCCCAATGATGAATAATAAATAGATAAATAAATACATAAAAAAAGCTTCCTTTTGACAGAAAACCAAGTATAAATGTAGGAATGATAGAATTGGGAAATAAATCCCATTCAACTATAGTAATAATAATTGAGTCAAGCATCAGTCATCAAATAGATGCTAAAACTAATGAGTGGAGTGTTGATAAACAAAAAGATATTTCCATAATTCCAAAGTATCTTCACAAAGGATGTTTATTAATGTAAAAGAGTAAAATAGTGACTGCTATGGTTTGAATGTGTCCCCTAAATTTCATGTGTTGGAAACCCAAACAGGGCAGTTTGGGTAGTCTTTAAGAGGTGATTGGATCATGAGAACTCTGTGATTATGAATGGATTAATTCATTCATGTCTTAAAGGATTAATTTGTTAATGGATTAATGGGTTATCATAAGGGTGGGACAAGGGGCTGTACAAGATGTGAACTAGCACACTCACCACCCTCACTGTGTGACTTCCTGCACTGCCTCAGAACTCTGCTCAGAGTGCCCACCAGCAAGAAGGCTCCCTCTCACCAGATGCAGCCCCTCAATCCTGAACTTCTCAGCCTCCACATATATAAAAGGTAAATTCCCTTTCTTTACAAATTAGCCATTTTCACATATTCTGTTATAAAAACAGAAAAATTAATACAGGAACTTACAGTGGAGAAACTTGACAGACAACAATTTAACCAACTATTAACGTTAACGCCTCAATATTTTCACACACTAATACTTTGTGCCTGCTGATATGAGGCTCTGAGAAGGATACAGAATCACTTCTATTGTATTCCTCTCCCAAATGTGCATAACCTGAATCTAGCCATGAAGAAACTTTAAATAAACCCAAATTGAAAAATTCTACAAAATAACTACCCTAAACATCAATGTTGAAAGTGCAAAGAAATATCCAGAAACTGTTTCAGATCAAAGGAAACTGAAGACATATGTCCTATCCCCCAAAAAAGTGATACATAATCCTAGATTTAATTTTACTATAAAAGATATTATTTTGGTAATTAATAGAATCTGAGTATAAACTTTGGCTTAAATAACAACACTGTATCAATGTTAGATTTCCTGATTTTGATAATTATATAATGGAATGTCTGTGCTTTTAGAAAATTCACACTGATGTAGGGGTAAAAGACCATAATGTCTACAAGTTATTGCCCAGTGAATCAGAAAAATAATTGTATGCATACAGAGAATTATAAATAGTTACACATAAAGAGACCATACAAAGGGTAAAACAAATGTAACAGTATCTTAACATGGAAACCGTGTAAAAAAAACATGGAATTTTGGGGATATTATTCTTATATGTTTTCTAAAAGTCTGAATTTACGTTAATGTAATGGTTAATGTTATGTGTCAACCTGAATGTGCTAAGGGATGCTCAGATGGCTGGTAAAACATTATTTCCAGGTGTGTCTCTGAGGGTATTTCCAGAAGATATTAGCATTTGAATCAGTAGGCTAAATAAAGATCATCCTAACCAACATGAGCAGCCTTCATCTAATCCCCTGAGGGCCCAGATATAACAAAAAGATGAGGAAGGACAAATTCATTACCTTTTTCAGCTCAGGAATCCATCTTCTTCTGCCTTTAGACATCAGAGCTCCTGGTTCTCAAAGCCTTCAGACTTAGACTGAATTCCATCCCCAAATTTCCTGGTTCTCTGACTTGCACATAGCCTACCAGAGGCCTTCCTGGCCTCCATATTTCTGTGAGCCAATTCCCATATAAATCTCTTCTTAAATATCTGTATATATCCTTTCAGGTCTGTTTTTCTGGAGAACCCTGATTGATGCAGTTAATATATATGTTTTTAAAATTTGCAATAATAAGGTACAGATTTTTCATCCTGAAAATTTCTGATGATATCAAAGAATCTTTGCATACGAAACATTATCTAATTCAATAAAATACTTGATAAGACTTTTTGGTAGCGAAATTCACATCAATCATGATTCTTAAAACTGAATTCCAAAATCACATTTATGCCAAACCAACTGTATATACAGTAAGATCTTTGAATTAAGGAAACTCATTTTTCATAATAATAAGATACATGCTGTGCCTGAATTTGATTAGATAAAATATGTTTATCTGCTGATTTAAGTGTTTAATATTGCCTTGAAATTAATGAAATTCACTATAGCTTACTCTCTTACATTTTTTTCAATTCTTACAGTATCGGAATATTTCATGTAAGAATACTCATTAGTAAAAACAAAATACAATGTAGGCGATATGATATGTATTTTTTTTTTTTTTTGGTACTGGTTGGTAGTTCTTTTTTTTTTTTTTATTTCAGCATATTATGGGGGTACAAATATTACGGTTATGTATATTGCCCACGTCCCCCTCCCCCCTCGAGGCAGAGCCTCAAGCATGACCATACCCCATACATTGCACATCTTACTCATTATGTTTGTATATACCCATCCCCTCCTCCCCCCTCCCACCCGCCCGACACCCGATAAATGTTATGATATGTATTTTTTAAGAGAACGTTTTACCTACTCAGAGTCTATTTTCACTCTCAATATATCTTCAGAGCCTTTGCATGTATTTGTGTGTAAGGCTGGTTTCTTGTATCCTATTTGGGTGTTTTCAGATTCTCTTCATGAATTCAGAGTTTTGAAATGTTTAGAAGACAAAACTCATTATTCTGTTAATATTTCTGCTCAAACTGGGCTGACTTTATGTAAAATTAAAAGGTTGACATAAATTAGTAATTTTAAAAGAAAAAAGTATATAGACAGTTTTTACCCCTTGAGGGGAACTCAGATAAATGAAAACATCAACTATGGAATAATTGATATACATTGTACAGTTCTGAATTTGCTGGTACAGAATTAATATAACATTAAAATGATAAACAACAAATGAATACATGTCATTGCCTAATGTTTCCTGGTGACAGTATGTCACTCTTTTCATTTGTTTACCTTAAATTACAGACATTTGGAGCTTAAAATTGACTGTTTTGGGAGGTGGGGATAACAGTTTTTGTTTAGACTTTGGGAAACAAAATATCTGCATATTTCAAATAGTTTAATTGGTTTAATGCCTTTATTCTATTCTTTGTTTCAACTTAACATATATCTTCATCAGTTTTCTTTTCTTTTTTTTGGCAAAGAGTAAATTAATAATATGAGAATATTATAGTCAGATATTTTCTTATACTGAATGAAAATGACAAAAATATAAAAATTCAGGATATGGATTTAGAGAGCAAACAAGGATAGAGAAAATAATTTCTCTATTTTGGGATATAGTAAATGCACCTTACTCTCTATAAACTATCCTCCACTTTCATGCTCCATTTTAATTCATTTCAGAGCCCATAATAAAATTATTTTACATGGTATATTTGTCTTAAAGCTCAACATTTTGTAAAATCCTTTAGGAACAATAGCCCAGCAGTATCTTGGCTGATATCCAGTGGACTAAAAAATAGAAGAGGATATTTCTGAAGCATTGGTGGTGCTGGTGAAGAGAAAAGGGAGGTAGATGGTGGCAGAACCTGGGGAGATTAACAAGCAGATCAGAATTGGAATAGGTCCAAGGCAAGTCATTTTGCATTGGTATGTTCCTCCCTTTCTTTTTTAATGTGTTGGCACCAGTTTTGGCTTCCTCCAAGCAAAGAACTTTTTTTTTTTAACATTAAACAATTTTCTCTACTTTAATGCCTTGCTCCCGTAGCATAAAAAGGAAGCTGAATTGAAAATTGTATGAAGAATCGAGCATGCCCGGTAGCCCTTAACACTTTGTGTGTTGCCAGCAGGGCATTATACAATGTCTTTCTAATCAAATTTCATTGCTAATTCATCTAATCCACAAAATTGGAAGCTGGCTCTTGTTAGAAGTTTGGTCAATTTCTTCAGTCAATTAAGAAGGGCTCTATCAGTCAGGATTCTCTAGAGAAATTGAACCAATAGACAAGAGCTCGTATCTATGTATACATATATATATATAAAACCTTGAACATGGTTTGAACTGCAAGGGTCCACTTATACAGTGATTTTCTTCTGTCTCTGTAATTTCCAAGATTACTTTATTGTAAGAATGTGGCATATAATATATATAACATACAAAATATGTATTAATCAACCATTTATTTTATTGATAAGGCTTCAGGTCAACAGTAGGCTATTAGTTAAGTTTTCGGAAAGTCAGAAATTATATAAGAATGTTTAACTATGTGGGGAAGGGTCAGCACCCCTAACCCGCCTTGTTCAAGGGTCAACTGAATCTACTTAAAGTCAACTGATTGTAAATGTTAATCACAGGTACAAAAATACTTCCACAGCAACATCTAGGCTAATGTTTGACCAAACAGATGGGCATCATAGCCTAGACAAGTTGACACAAGTTAACATCTAAAATTAACCATTACAATGCTGGTTTGGCACTATCCTTAACAAAGGCCTCTCATAGATACTTGATAAACCACTAACAAAATTCTTTCCTTGACCAAACTCTAATCCAGGCTTCTCTGAGTCCTTTCATGACTAAGCCTCAATCTTGGCCTGTAAAGACTAGAAGAAAACACTAACACTATTTCTAACAGCTCAAAGCCACATTCCTGGAATGACCACAGCCTTCTGTAAAGGGCTGAGAAACTCAGCGGTGCCAAAAGAATGTATTGGTTGTTCCAGGCAAAACTTGATGATAGGATTCTTGTCTTATAGTCTCTGTGGGAGGGTAGGAGCCTAAATTTCATAGGACCAATTAGCAAACCCAGATGGGTTTCACATACACCATCCCTACCCTTCCCCCCTTTTGTAATTTTTTACTTCCCTGACTCTACTGAGCCCCTGATCACCCCCTTCATTTTCTCTTTAAGATGTTTAGTCATATTTGTATATTAGAAGTTGAGCTCAGTTCACACTGAGCTCCCTATTGTAATAATGTATTAATGAATGATTCAAATATGTCCTTATCTCTTTAAATAGTGCTCAGCCCTGTTTATCTTTGACATCACTCTCTTTTTCAAAAAAGAAAGAAAGAAAAAATAATCAGGAAAACAACAGCAAGAACACACCAACTAATTAATTAATTAGTGGAACCCAGAAACCTCTGATGTCATAAAACCAGAGGAAAATAAATATTAGAAGACTAAAAGTGATACTAAAACTAAAAACTAAAAGTGATAGGGTTGCTACATAATTCTTGAAAGGAAAAAAACATAGGAAAAGAAAGAATTTTAGAAAACAAAAAAATATATACACATTTCTCAATGGTAAAATGAGAAATGACTAAGAATTCACTCCTCTGATATCATGAAATCACCATTGTCGCCCTGATTATGTGGTGGAAACAAACAATATCCCTTGAACTATGAAAGTCCCAAAGTCCTTGACAATTAAGCCTTCGAATATTATCCTTCTACACACAAATAGTTCTACTTGAACCTTCTTTATGCATATCAATAAATAATGTTATATTTGCATTTTATGTTCCCATTTTAGAGGATCTACCATCTTGTTTTACCTCTTCCATATGCTAGCATTATGTGGCTTGAGATGTTAGACGTGAGGAACATCCTCTCACGCAACAAAAATTTATACTATTTCTTCTCCTGGTAGGAATCACTGCTTAACCTAATTTAATCCATATGTACAAAACAGAACTATATCTTTTATTTACAACTACTCCTGAGCCCATAACACAGCACTGTCTGCCTCTAAATGACACTGCCTGTCATTACTCTAAATACCAATTTAGATCAAATACTCCTTAGAAATCTACTTCATGAAATTTTTAAAAAATTACATCTCTTTACCTTTCTAATTTAGCCATTATTATATTCAGCTACATTTATTTTTAAATAAAATATTTGGTATATATAATATGTTCCAGCTAATCAGAAATTACATGTCTCTAGCCATTGAGGAGGTATTCCTGTATGCACAAACTTCATATGTTGGGAAGAATGAAAAATAGAAAGTTGATAAATCCTAGAAGACTGAGCATAAATTCAAAGACTGACTTGGACAAAATAATATTACTTTAAACTGAAAGCTGATACCAAATCACCTTTGACTGAGGTGTTTACTTTTCAATCAATCCTACATGTCACCATCTCTATCCTTCATCAACTAGAATGGGAATGGCAGAATAATATCAGGTAACATAAAGAAAATAGAGAAATTTTTCTAAATGTGAGTTGTATTGAATACATTTTATCCTTGTCATAAGAGGATATCAAGCTCTTTAAATCTACAGTCTCAGAATATCCTTGACCACCACCTAATTTATGTACCCAATACTTAATTCCCCATACCACCCCACCCCCACAAATAAATCTACTTTAAAGTATTTAAAATAATTAAAACAACTTAATTATCAGAGAAATCCATTTGGCTAGAGTTATTCATGAACGGATTTTGATTGTGATGATATGTGATGTAGACAACTAGGTTCTGTTGTAAAACATTTTTGCTTTTGTTTAGTTAAATTTGACTTTCCTTTACTTGCAAAAATTCTATTGTTTATAATGGAAAGATAGGGAAAAGAATCATATATAAGTATTTTGCCTATTAAATAATCAAAAAGAAAAAAGCCAGCCTCAACCTGTGCTACTGATTTTATATGACTAAGCATATATAAACAGAAGACTTCCGCATAGTTTCTTCTCATTTCTGTAATTATCATTTTAAAAGTGTTAATCAGTTATTTTAAAGATAACTTAATTTCTTATAGCACAGAGAAGAGTAGAAAATATAGTATAATTGCTCTTAAGTATCTCATTCAATAATAGCCACTTCGAAGTATATTTTAAGGAAAGATTTAGATTGCGAGACCAAGATTTTATTTTCCAAAGTGAACTCGGGTGCTTATTAAATCTCTTAGCTTTTTCAGTCCCACACAGTATTTCTACCTCTGTAACAGAAGAGGCTTACACTATCAAATCCCTAAAGTTTTCAATAACTTTAAAAATTCTGATTTTTAAACTTTTTCAAATACATTATTTAAGTCTAAAATACTTTATTGGTTCTAAACTTTAGGAAGCAATAAAATAAAAACATTTATCTAAAATGGTTACATTTTCTTGATCATTATCTAGCTGATAACTTCAGCTGCCTTATAAAGTTGCCAATCTGAATAACGCAACTAAAGCAACTCCCATGAAGTTAAAACAATAACCATCATGTCATCAACAACCACCAAAAATAGTAAAGGGAAACATAAAGAGAATTTGTAAATCCTCAGGGGAGCCGTAAGAGATGCCAAGATATTAAAAAACAAGTAAACAAATAAATACATGGTGAGAAATTAAAAATATGAGGAAGCAACAAGTAAACAAATAACAAACTTAAATAATAATAAAGAACTTTAGTCATATAAAGAATACTATTGTTAGTACTCCATGGTATACATATACCACATATTCAGCTATAAGAAACAATGGTGATATAGCACCTCTTGTATTTTCCTGGCTAGAGCTGGAACCCATTCTACTAAGTGAAGTATCCCAAGAATGGAAAAATAAGCACCACATGTGCTCACCAGCAAACTGATTTCACTGATCAACACCTAAGTGGACCTATAGGAATAACATATCGAGCGTCGGGCAAATGGGAAGGGGGAGGAGGGGATGGGCATATACATACATAATGAGTGCCATGCGCACCATCTGGGGGATGGACACACTTGGAGCTCTGACTCGGGGGAGGGCAATATAGGTAACTTTAATATGGTACTCCCATAATATGCTGAAATAAAAAAAAAAGAATACTATTGTTTTAAACTGAAGAGTGCCTTGTTTGTTTCTGTAACAGATTTATAACATTTATCACTGGAAATAATGAAAACATCTGATTCATCTTAGAGATACTTTTTAATATAAAACAAGGGGACTTATTTCATTTTTTCTGTTAGAATCATATATGTTAATAGAGGGATCAAGAAGATAGCTTTGTTTCCTGTTTTACCACATTTTATCAGCAATTTAATATTATGTGGTCATTTTCAAATAAAAGAAAATCTCACATGTAAATAAATTTAGAAACAGCAGCCAACACAGATTCAGATGAGAAAGATTTGGTTCAGCATTTATGAACAGGGCTTTAGATAAGATCTTTGAAACATAGACATAGTTTGGGGACAAATCAGATACTAGGTTCCCGGGGCCATTCCTCACTCTTCAAATAAAAGAAAAGTTACTATCAACAGATAAAAATTTTCTAATCATTTGATTTAGTTGAACAGAAAACTGAACAAAGCAAGATTCATTCCTTTGCACTGTATAGCATTACATTTAGAGATGAAAATTATTTTCTTCATGATTTTAAAGAAATTTAACTTACTAAATCAGAGTCATATTATAAAAAGATCATTAGAAAAAAACTGTGTTCGTTTGCTGAAACTCAGTTGACAACATAATCCTTATAGAGGAGCCAAGTATGATAAATGAGGTTTAGTTCCAGCATCTTGAGTGATCATTAGATGTGAACTTTTGTACTCATGGGGGCTCAAGGGCCTAAAAGTTTCTAAGAGCTAATGATCATTATTAAAGAGCTGATTTTTATAAGTTGACATTCCTAAGACATTTTGATTGAGATTATAGATAGAGAAGCTCTCTCAGTTTATAAATAAAAGTAATTAAGTGGCTAGTTTACCTTTTGTTCAAAAACTATATTTGGATACTCTCAATTTTGTATAGTAAACAAAGCATATCCATAGTCTTTAAAAAATTATTTAGGTTCTTCTGCTTTTAGGTTGTAAGTAATAAAGCAATTATAGATGTTAAAATAGTAATTTCCTTGTGAGCAGGAAACTCCAGGTGAATGCATTTTCACTCACTTACTTCCTTAGCTACTATTTTCCAGTCTCCTCTATGCATATGGATATTCCGTTCCTGACAGTGCCAAGCAGTCTGGTTTCTTAGCACATTTTTTTTTTTTAAATCATGGGCCAAATCAAGCAGTAAATCATGAAACATAGATAGATTTGTTGCTAGAGATGAGGCCAAGGCATAATTCTGGAATATATTCCTTCTTAATGTGGAAAAGTGTGTAAAATTGTGAAGATTTCTATATTTGCTACAGTAGACCTAATCTAAACTCTCAAAAATTATACTCATAAAATGCTGATTAATAAGGTGATCAACAACTTTACTGATTTCACTAATATTTACTGAACATCTACTCTGTGGCACTGGTGATGAATACAGAGATAAATATCATAGACAAAATTAAGACCTTATCAAATTTACCTGGTTACTAACCATGAGAATTGCATAAGCAAGGAGGACAAAGTATTTTCTTATTCTTTAGGAACTTGGCTTAGTAAAATAGAAGCTAAGAATTTGCTGATAGAAAGAACTTAGGACAAATAACTAGGCAATAGGTAATTAAAAAATAAGACATAAAGGACATAGTTACAAAAAATAAGCTCAGGGAAAAATAGATCAATGTGTTCAATGGATTGGGGAAGGTATTTTAGAAAAATAGAAACTAAGAAATAATACAATACATGTTTAGACTGACTTTAAACAAGAAATGAATAAGCAGAAACTTATCCACATCAGGAAGAATCTAAGGAAAAGAATAGGAAGGGGAGTTAATTTCATACAAATAAGTGGTTGATAGTGTCACATCAGACCATGACAATTGTTTTTGTTTATATAGATGTAGGACTATGTGGCAGGGACCAACACCAGATAATTAGTTGTCTTAGACTTAAAAGAAAGTTCAGTAATTATTAGCTAATAAATAACTAATAATGTGCTATTTATTTCTATACAAGTAACTTTTTACCTTGGTTTTATTTATGATGGCTTATTTTCTTTTATTTAATCATATTTGTTACAGTAAAGTGATTTACTAAATTTATTTTATACCTATAGATTCAGTTCTTCCATATTTGGTATGTTTTCCATACCGTACTCTCAGTATAAAAATGAAAACATCTTCATGGAGCTTACAGCTGAGGTTAGGAGGATGAAGGATAGCATAGTGACCCAATTAAAGAGGCACGTCAATGTGGAAGTTACTTTTGTGAGTTAATGCCTTTATCTTTGAAAAACTTTTCATAGAAATAAATTTGCAATTTGAAAAAAAATTGTCAGATTCTATAATTCAATTTCTAATTAAGAAAATGTGATCATCCTGGAAACAAGCTAGAATCAGGCTCCAAGCACTTGTTTGTGAATTATAGGAGTGGTTACAATTATTATGCACTCCATATGTTAATCTCCAGATGGTCAAGAGCTTTGGAACACACAGTCTATATGTACTATATAAATAAAACTGTTTAACTTTATCTAGTATATGTCTTTCTTAGTTACATAAATTGAAAAAATTCAGAAAAAAATAAGGGTCTTTCCCTTTCAGATGCCAGGGAACTACCATGAGTAAATTAAGAGCACTGAAGGCAGGAAAGTAAATTCCTCTTACTAAAAGAAGGTCAGAACTACTTGACGAAAAAATAAATCTGGAATATCAAAATTTTAGGGAAACTATCCAATGAGAAAAATATAGAAATAATAATGTCTAGTCTGTGTTAAAAGAATGGGGGATATAGACATGATATGTGTCAAATACCTATGATATTATCTGTTCCATAATAGGAACTAAATAAGTGGTAACAAAGTTACAATTATCTTATGTGATGTTGGTTGCACAACAAATATTCTTTACAATGTATGTATATACCACACAAATTGTCTTACATATTTGTTAATGATTGGGTGATTTATGGGTGATTTTAGTTACTCAGTGTGAATATAATATTGCCAATATTTCTCATTACAAATGAGAAAAATACTGGCAATATTGATTATAATGGTGTGAGGTATACAAATATTAATAATATATACAAAACACTGTCCAGAGTATATATGCTATCATAAATATTAGCTAATAAATTAACAAATTAAAGTGTTTTTGATTCCTAAGCAAGTATTTTTAAAAGAATATATATCATAAAATATCAAATGATTATTAATTAATAACATCCATTTATGAAAGTTCCTCCATGATAGATATTGTAATAGTCTTCACTGGTTTCCTATTAGCACTGTAAAAATACTATCACAAACTAATTACCTTACCATTCTGAAGGTCAAAATTCAAAATGAGTTACACAGCACTGGCACCAGGGTGTGGGTAGAGCTGGGTACCTTCTGGAGACAACAGTGGAACATTTGTTTCTCTGTCTTTTGCAGCTTTTGGATGCCACCTGCATTTCTTGGTTCATGGCCCCTTCTTCCATCTTCAAATCACATCAGTCTGTTATAGCGATTGACCGGGAAAGAACCCAGCGGCACACGAAGAGTCGGAGAACAGCCTTTCTTCCACCAGCAGGCTCAGCATACCGCCAACTTCTGAGGCCCGCTTCCTTGCTCTCCTCCAGATTGTATACCCTTGGTAGGATTCAAAAAGCGTCCAATCAGCAACAAGCTTTAACATCCAATCAGCAGTGGGATTCAAAAATTATCCAATCAACCTCACGCGAGCAGCTCGGGGAGGGAGTTGAGGGCCTCACCTGCACACCCACTCTAGCAGCCAGAGCGGCAGGGAGGCCGGGAGCGGCAGGGAGGTGGCAAGCGGTGGCGTCCCGGCGCCCGATGGTGATGACCGTTTTCCCTGTCAACTCCAACCTTTGTTTCTGTGGCCACATTTTCTTTTTCTCTATCTTGACCTACTTGCCCCCCTCTTATAATGACTTTTGTGATTACACAGGACACAGCTACATAATCCAAGCTAATCTCTGCATCTCAAGATTCCTAACTTAATCACATCTGCAAATTCCCCTTTACCATGTAAAGTAATATATTCAAAGATTCCAGGAATTCGAATGTGGATGTCTTTGAAAGACCATCATTCTGTCTACCCCACAATTTAAAAAAAAAAAAATTCTAACTATATACTAAAAACAGCACAATGCAGTAGAATCTACTCTCCCTGTTTTACAGATGGACAATTGTAGACATATATTTAAAAAATAGAGTCTTTATCCCTATTCTGTCTGTCTACAACCCTATCTTTCACCTGAAAATTTTACTTATTCTGATCTTTCCTATTGGCAAATCATTTACCCTTAATAAGGAACATAATGAAACATCTCACATTTCAACTTTCTACTTGGTTTTCAAGGGTATATGTTAGGATGATGGAAACCAGTGTCCAGCTCTACCCTCGGAATGGCCATTTCTCCCATTGCCCCAACCGCAGGGTCTCTTAGTTCTGTTGATGCTCCTGGTGAGGCACTTGGGCAGCAGCCACTCCCGACACGGGCACTTTCAGAAGCTGACGTTTGCTTTCTTCAGTAGGAACTTCCTAGTAATTGCCCCGTGGCGTCTTTTTAAGATCTCTTGTATTGCTCATCTTCCTAGACCCTTCTGTGACAAAATACTTTAAATCTGCTGTTTCAGTGACTACTCTAGAGTGTTGTTCAAAGAACAACTCTTGCTGTGCCATTTGGCGGTAGCCACAGGGCAGCACAGCCCTTTCAAAAAACTTGTTCAGTGCTGCCTAGATTGTAAAGCATCTGATAGCACATCTTGAGTCAGCCCTTGGCCCCATTTGACTATAATATTAAATGAAACATAACTTATAAAAGACTTTAGAGGCTTGAAGGAAGCTTTAAAATTATTCTCCTATGACTCTCCTTTGCCACAACAGTGTACAAGGGTAATTATGGAAACAAGACCCACGTTTGACTAGGCTATTCCATTATTCCCTAAAATCAACATTTTAATTAAACTCTAAGAGTAATGAATGCAAAGTGTGTGTGTGTCTGTAATATAAATACACATATATACAAATGCACAAGCATACATGTATATTGGGCACAGACATATTTGTATACACATAAATATATTATTTATACACTCACACACATATATATTAAGGAATAGGTTCTGGCTTAATATCATTCACACCAATGGAGGTAAATCTGGTTGGGCCACCTCAGTATTTTATTTCAGCGAAGGTAGTGTCCTCTCCTGGAACATTTTTCTGAGCTCTTCCCTCAAGGCTACAGAATTGCCCTATATATAGCTCTCTCATTGCACTTGCTTAAAATTGTCTGCTTCAGTCAGTCTGCCTGACTTAAATTACACTATAAGCAACTTGAGGGGACAGACCATACATTATTCATCTGCATAATTCCTGAAACATGATAGAAGTTAAAAATAATTGGCTGACTTAAACAGGCATTCAGTCATACTATAGCCACCCGAGGTCAAGGCTGGCTGTGAAGTGCACTGGATAATCCAATAAGCCATTGGGCTTACTCTGCGACTTCACACCTTCCCTGGTGACAGGCCCAGCACATGAGCGCTCAGATTTCTGCATTCCCACACACGTGTATCCATCTCTAGTTCCCACTTTCCTTTTTTTTTTTTGCATTACTTTAATATTGCTTATGATAGTCTAGGGATGTTCAGATTTGGGACTAGCAATTAAAGAAGGTACTAGAAAAAAAATCAGTAGAAAATTAGGAAGCAATCCAGAAAATATGTAAAACAAACATTTTTTTCCCCCCTAGCCCATGTAAAAGGATTTTAAAAACGAAAAAAACAAAAGGCAAAATGAATGCAAACTGTTACAGAAGCAAGCAAGCAAGCAAGCAGACAGACAAACAAACCCAATTCTGCATTCTTCCAGTATGGAGAAATTGCAACATAAAAACCATGCTGGCCAAATTAGGCCTCACACAGATCCCATTATGTAAGTGCACTGATTACTTGGTTCAACCCTCTTGAGGCACCAGAATCTTGGCCACAGTGTTAGTTTGGTTGATTAGTCAGGTAGCTTTCTTTAATAATACCTCAAGGGGTTGTGGCTTTTGGCAAGAATAGAGCTAATTCTAGCTTAATTGTCATATAAAATTTTCCCTAAAGCACAGTAGCCACTGACCTTATGCTGCTTCCTATGACACGCTCTGAGACATCCCTCCTGAGTGTAATAACATACCCTGGTGTTGCTGTTTAACTGCTTAAACCCATCGTAGATGGTCCTGTCACTACTGTCATTTCACCTTTTCTGCAAGGAGAAAAAACTATCAGGAGTCTATCATTCAGACCTCCGAACCTGCATTTTGTTCTTTCTGCAACAACCTCCAGTAGCTCTCCTTTGTCCTTCAGAGAATGGAGATTCTTAGCACAAAGTAATTAAAATACTATCTTTTCTTCTGCAAACCATTCAAAGTCTCTCTCCCTGGTATATTCTCTTCCCTCCAAACTATCAAATAATTCCATGCGTATACTTTCCCAAGTACAGTATTCATTTTTTCCTCTCCACAAGTTCCATAAAGAGAACTATGTTTTACACATCTTTATATTTGCTATAACATAAACAACCTATTAATTCCCTATTTGCACATCAAGGCTATGGTTCCCTCATTTGTTCTAAGAATTCTGGGGTTTATAAGGTCTTCATGATACACTGTATGGCACTTACATGCTGCTACGATCTTTGGTAAGTTCAGTAATATCACACTTTATTTTCGACAGTAACTTCAAATTTTTGAAGAACCTTAGAGGAGGGTCAATATTTTTGAGAAACATTTTTGTTTGCTGTTAGAGAAAAGTGCTATAAAATTCCCAAAGATCTGACCTCACCCATATTGTTTTTTAGCACCTGACAAAATTCAGAATGGATTGGACACTCCCAGTATTGATTGGTTTTCCAGAAAAGTGTTTTATCTGAAGGCTCTTTCTGATCAAGCATGGCCAAGGTAGCCAATAGTTCTTCCAAAGAGAGAAGGCATTCCTGTTATAAAAGGTTTCCTTTTATAATACATGCGAGAAATGTATTACTAATGATTCATTGTCTCAGATATTTTGGCATCTTTATCTTTAAAAAAAACCCATTAGGATAGGAGAGAATTGTAATAAACAGAAGAGGGCTCTATATTTCAAAGAAATGTTGGATCAGATTTCAAGCATTGAATAGTATATAATACTTCACATCTTCCATATGTAAATTAAAAAAAAGAAATATTAAGGCATGGAACAAGTGTTAAGGAAGTGTAATAAAATTCTACCCTCCTGCTTCCTATTGTGACTTTTTAAAATTATGAAATAGAAAATTATTTATAATTCAAACTTATTTAAGAGGTGTTCTTTGCATCTACCAATTGTATAATCTGGCATTACTAAAATGGGTAGGGAGAGAAGAGGACAATAACCTTCATTTATTTCATAGTCTAATAAAGTCTAGCCCTGAGTTAAATATACACTTGTGTTTGGCCATCCTCTAAATATAAAATAAATCTAATTTCACCTCTCATTTCACACATCTCTTCTCTGTTTTAAGATTAACCAACAAGGCTTCTTAGCTGATGCTTCCCACCCCCTTCTGTCTTTTGTTACATTGGCTGTCAGGATTTGGAATAATGTTTTGGAAAACATACTGAGTGTCACACGCTGTACTGCGGAGGCTTTATATACTATTGAATTCTTAGAACAAATTAGGAAACTACAACCTTGATATGTCTGGGTGTGGATTTTCATTCAGGATCTGTAAGGCATATTGTGCCTCAGATTTTCTCCACTAAAAATAGCCCATTATAATGGTTGAACAAAATAGTGGCTTGTAGTGCAGAACCTGGTATGTCATAGCCATATTTCTAACTCAGGCCCACGCGCCAAACAATGATGTTCATTCTGCTTCAGCAGCGGTCCTGTTGGATTTTAGTCGTGATCTGAAATGCCAGCAAAATTTTTCAAAGCAGCCTCCATTTCCAACCACATATTCCTAGAAAAGTCATATTTTTCCCACTGCTAAGATAACTTTCTCATATAGTTTGCCTTTCTGGGGTGAGGAAGAGGAAAAAATGTGGAGTGGGAGTTAAAAAAATTCAGCATCCAAAATCAGCAGAGCTCTGTTCCAAGTGCAAAGAGTATATTTGAGGCTTGTACTCCATGAAGAGTACATTTGAAGTTTATACACAGCACTGTACAAAGATTCACTTCAGAAATATTTAAACAGCACAAGGTTATTTAGGCAGGATGATAACATTCAGATATGAGAATTGTGGTCAGGTAAGCCATCTAACACCAATTACAGATATTAATTCTTTTACTTATTGAGACACTAACTTATTCCTAAATAATGAAGCTTTGAGTGGTCAGATATACAAGACACATTTACATGAATTGTTGAGACTATGAGACTCCCGATTTCATTCCACAAACACCCTTTAAAAGTTATTACACTTTATTGCATTATTTATTAAGCGATTGAGCTCAATCATTTTATGCCATATCTTACGTTCTAAGGGCATATTACACTGTCACAAGCATCTTATATTTGATCAATTTTAAATGCACAGCTTATTATATTTATAGATTGACATTTGAATATCTGATCAATTACAAATCATCAGTACCTAATGCAATATGATACTTTAGTTTAATTCAATTTCACTTTGAATTGGTTTCATCTTGAAATATTAATTTTGGTATATGTGAGTGCACAAAAGTGTAATTACTTCAAGCAAGAACAGATTTAATCTATTTTTAAAACTATAGAAGTAAAATACATGCATCGACTTTCCAACTATAAAAAAATGTATTGAAAGTTGTCACATACTCAACACTAATTTTGTGTACCTCTAAATTGCTTCACCAAGAGCAGATTATGGTGGTTTTAAATAAATTTTCATAGACACATTTGTTCACTTTCCAGCCAATAAATACATAATCAAGCCTTTGTCTGAGATTATTTACGGCAGAGTTTGAAACCGCCTGCAAATTCATCTGGATATGCTTGTTTTACCTCACACACAAAAAGGAGATCTACATTTTATTAGACAATTTTTTTAAAAGTCAAAATCAAAGATTTTGTACCACCCAGGCCACACTCCTGTAGGGCAACAATTGGCTGGTTTAGGTGGCAGGTGTCCGATCCCCTTTCAATGGACCAGGCAGAGGCAAAACAGTTTGCTGCAGCTCCACTGCATTTCCTAATAGAAGACTTGCACAGTGAATATACAATATAGTTACACCCTGCCTGATTTGGGAGGCATTTGTGTTTGCCATCCTTCATCTATGAAACTCATATTGTGGAAGAACACAAATGCAGAATATTGAGGGGGAGTGATTTGCATAAGTACTAGTTAGAATGCTGTTTTGGAAACATACCTAATAGTGAAACTCTGTCAGAAGGGTCCCTCATCATTATTTTCTATGTCTACAAAATGAAAGTCCCACATGTGTTCTTCGATATGCTTCACTGTTTCTAATCCCCCTTCCCCATCGCTCCTCCTCTTTTTTCCTTCAGATCAGGTTAGCATGGAACAGTGTATATAATATACATATATATATATATATGATATCATTTGTCAAATAGTAGATAACACAGGTAAAGGAATATAAAAAGGGTATTTATTTTTTTAGAAACTGCAGTAGGAAGTGAACAGAAAACAGGAGATACTTTAAAGTTTGACTTTCCTGAATTATTTTAGTGTTTCCCCCCAACTCATTACATATTAAAGGGATTTGGGAGAATCTTGTTCATGTTGGGTTTTTTCAATAAATAACTATGAGAGTCAGTTACACAGCCTCTCTGACATTTGTTTCCTTTTCTTTTAAGGAGATGTCTGGTATAGGGAGAGCACAGAGTGAGGAGTCAGACAGCCTAGGCTCAAACGCTGGCTGTGTCATTAATTTTGAAACCTGGTGCAAGGCAACTAATATCTCTGACCCTTGGCATCTGCACCTGCTCAATGGAGATGATAACAACAGCATTTCCCTCAGAGGGTTAATATGCAGATTAAATGAACTAATATTGCAAAGCATTCAAAATAGTGGCTGGCATATAATACTACTATATAAAAGTTTGTTAACACTGAATAAAACTGCCAATAAATTCTAGATTATATCTAAATTAACCACCAGCTTTAAAATTCTATCCACTTTGGTTTCAAATTCTGTGACTTTATATCAATATAGTAATTAAAGTATCTCTTTAAATATGTGATATTAAAGAGGTTATCACTATTATTAATGCTGAATTTAAATTTTAAAAATATCATCACCAAATATTTTTAGATGAGCCTACATTTGATTTTTAATAGTAAAAAATAAAAATACAGAGACTTAAATGTGGAAACCCACTGTCCAAGGTCACATAAGTTCTTAGAATGTAGTGAAGCTTGAGTTCTATTTTAAAGCATAAACAATTTAATATCTGTATATAATTTACTACATAAAAGACATAGATTAAAAACTTTAGAATGTTATGATACACTTATAATTGAAATATATGTTGATAATCAGGAGGCAAAACCTCTCATTGAGTAACTTTCCTTTTTCCAACCTAATTCTACTATCAACTTTTATCTATACTTAAAAAAAAAATTACTAATTATGTTGTGTTCTACCTGAAGATCCTAACCTAAAGAGATTGTTACTTCTTTAAAACTATCCTGACATTCTTTGTACTTAATATGGTTTTGATATCCTTATGTATTAAAAATATCCATTCCAGAGTGTTTTAATTTTCCGCTTAATTCCAGGGTGATGAAATGTCCAAAATGTTGAAATGTCTTAATAAAACTAGTGACCTAATTCCATATGGAAATGAAATTTTAACCAGTATAGTTCTATGATAGAATGTTTTAATATTTTTTTCTGTTTCAAATAAAAATCTATTTTAAACTATATTCTATGAGTCATTGAGAATTATTGGCAAATGGGACTTAACTCAAAAAGAAAAGAATATATATGTAGAGAGATGTGTGCAATGATGGAGCAGGAAGGAAACATAGAGTCAAAGTGGTGTAATGCCATTATAAAAAGAAGAAATTTAAAAGCAGACAGGTTTACAAAAGTTTATTCAACAAGGGAGTATAATAGCCAAAAAAGGATACAAGTCATCCTACTCACCGTCCATTTTGTCATAGCAGTATTTAATGTGAGCAGACTTGTTAAACGATTCTCTAATCAAGAAACTTGAATGATGTTTAGACACTAAATATGTTAATTATTTTTATTATTACTTCTTTCAAACACTGAAACTCATTAATATTGATGATGATTCACTAGAAAAAGACTAATAAAAATGTTATTGTAAAGTTAAAGAATTGCATTGGCACATAGGTCAAAGTGTTTGCTGCAGATATTTAACACCAAATATTTTATACTAAGATATTTCAGTAATTTTGACTCAAATGGTGCAAAAGCAATTTATGTAATGACAATATCTGTACCACTATGATAGTCTGAAATAAAAATAAAATAAGAGAAAAATAAAATGAAATAAAATAAAGTAAGATCCTCACCCTCCAAAAAAGATAAATCTCATGTTAATTTAGAATTGTGGGCTATTCGTATTCTTTAAAAGTAGTACAAAAGTATTTATTATCTTATTCAATACAGAAATTATTCATATATTTCCTATCATATCTCAGGATTTTTGAAATGATTACACACCCACAAACACACATATGAGCACAATTCATTGTTTAAATGACATACTTTAGTCCTACAGAAATTAAGTGTAACATGAAGGAAACACAGGTGTTTAGATATCTTTTGTGATTAATAATCTTTGATGTATCATAATTTAATAGAAACCTGTAAAGAACTTTAAATGAACTCATACTCTAACTACTTGCTGAAAGCCACTGGTAATATTCTGGCATTTTTTTCCCAGACTCTTTACTATCCGTTTGTGTTTCTGGGTGTGTCTATGTGCTATATGTGCTAAGATAGGAGAATATAGTGAAATCCAAATATATAATACTTGATTTCTTTTGTTCAAGAGCGATGTATGTACTTTAAGACCAGAAATACTTAATGAAGATCAGATATATTTTTCTACAACTTTAAGGGTTGATCTATAGTTATTTATGGCTCTTCTTCATTTATGCATTTCAATTAAATTATTGTAATGTTCTACTTTATTTTAATGGGATTTATTTCTATAAATTTACCTCTAATATTACTGGTCAGATTTTATTTATTTTGATTCACGTAACTTTTTAAAATTTTTAAAGTATTTTATTATTGTCACTTTGGCTTAATAATTCACAAATTAAATGCCTTCACGACAGTTCTTTGGGTGGTCTTGGATTGATCCATTTCTTCCCCTTTTCCCATTTGCAATTCTCAACAATAATTATAAAATGTACTGAGAATAAGACATCCTGAGATGCCAGGGGACTGCCTGTACCCCCTAGAAACTGAATGTCCTTCATCACTTTAGCCCAACAAGGTACATCACACCAAGGTGTAATAACACCCATGGTGATTTGTTTTCTGGGTCGCTCAGCTGTAGCACAAGAGAGGCCTGCATATGAGCCTTTATCTGTCCCAGTTTTACCTAGCCTTGGAGGAAAAGCTGGCAATGAATCCTAGGTTTCTACAGTCTATTTGTAAGTAATAAATCCAGTTCAAGTAACTTGTTGTAAGTATGGGTGTTCTGTCTTGCTGGACAACTTTGTAACCAGTACACAGTGAATCTGTTTCATAATATCAGGAGACTGAGTTTTATTCATGGATTCAATAAATATTTCTGTGTTCACCGTACACGAGAGTCATTCTCTTAGATGGCAAAGTAAAACGGAATAAATACCACCAAAGTAACAATAAAGCCATGTCCTAACAGAATTCACATTCTGTTAGGTAACTACATATGATAAACAATTAGATAATATAATAAATGATATAATGACAAGGAGTGACGAATATTATAAACAAAAATAAAGCAGGATAAAATGACAAAAACTAATAGGAAGCATTGTTTTGGATGGGGTAGTTTCATAAAGCCTTTCTCATAAGGTACCTTTTGAGCATAGACCTAAGTAAAGGAAATAGCAATGTGTCTACCATGAATTCTACAGTGACGTAAGAGGCAATTCTGCCAGGAACCACATGAGTGGGGAAGCAGATCCTTAGTCAAGTATCCAGATGAGATCCCAGCCCTGGCTGACCCCTTGATTGTGACTTTGGAAGATCCTCATCAAAGGACCAAAGTAAAGAATGCCCAAATTCCTGACTCAGAAAGTTTAAGATAAGAAATGAGTCATTTGTAGTGAATTGTCACACAGCAAGTGAAAACTAATACACCTTTTAGTACCTGGAAATGGTTGCAGCTGCAACAAACACCTGAAATTGTGGTAGTGGCATTGGAATTGGGCAATGGGCACAGTCTGAAAAATTTTCAGGAGTATTACAGAGAAACCTTAAATTGCCTAGAGCAAACTGTTAGTGAGTATGGGCTTTAAGGATGCTGCTGCTGAGGGCTCAAAAATCAGGTGAGGAATCCTTGTTAAGCAGTGACAGAAAGCAAAACTCTCTCCTGAATTAATGAGGATAGCAAAACTTATAAGAGATGAACTTGTTTATCTAGATAAGGAAATTTCCAAGTAAGTTTGTTTCTTTCTGAATACAGTAAAATGTGAAAGGAGAAAGATAAACTGTTCAACACCCAAAATTCTACTGGAAAGAAGCCGACTGATAAAATACTCCAATGCAAACACATGCTACCTTTTATAAAAAGGAAAGATAAACCCAGATGATGGAACAAAGAGACAAGAGGGTAGAATGGAGAGCCATGAAGAATTATTCCTAAACCTTGAAACCTAATAAGGAATTTCCAACATTTTCCCAGCTGGACTGCAGAACTGTTATTAAACAGGGACTCATTTTTGCCTTCTTTTTCTCACTTATTAAAGTGGAAAGTTTGTGTCTCATAGCTTATGCCTTCCCTACCATCATATAGCATCAAGACTGATAACTTGTCTCTTTTGTTTCCCACGCCCACAAATGGAAAATAATTTTATCTCAGTAACTGTACTTAAGTAATTACACGCAGGAGCCACATCTGCTCCAGGACCTGATTTAGATGATGACATTTTGGATTTGATCTGATGCATATAGGTATGAGATCTGGGGGAACCATGGGAGAAAATAGATGTATTTTGCATGTGGGAGGAACATGGATATATCTATGTCAATGAAATATGATGCTGCTTCTCGGTCCTTGTCCATGTAACCCTCTTTCTTTCTCCTTGCAATAACTAAAAGATCACTGGACTAGATTATTTCCAACTCTTTTCATTTCTAAAATTTACATTTTTTTCCAGAGAGGCATACAGGTATTCAAATTAAAAAAAAACTATTTATCAAAGTAACATGAACATGACTTGTGCTCTTATAAAAAATACTGGATTTGTTAAAGTCATTAAACTTTAAAAACCCAGGTGTTGTTTAAACATTTAAAGACAAAATTCTTGTAGAATGCCTAGCTCAAAGAAGGGCTGGCATGTAGTAAATGCATTATACTTGTTGTTATCATTATCGAATTATTATCTGATAAGTTTCATAAACTATTTATTCTGGAAATAGAGTAGAGACATCATCTTAGTGTGAAAAGTAAATACAAGATCCCATGAATATCAAGTCAAGCTATTCAGAAAATAGGACTTCATTATAATAATTCACATAATTGAAAAATATTTCCCCTTAACTGACACCTTATCCCTGAAGAATCTAGTACTTTATTAATCAAATAAAGATAGTGGTCAAAAAGTAAACTGATTCATGGGTACTTTCGTATTTCTCTATTTATTATTTTTCCAACCTGCAGGCCCTATACCAAATTATCCTTCTCCCTTGTGACCTTTCCTGGCCACTGTAGTAACAACTGTACCAAATTAACTCTGAACTTATTGGACTTTTTCCTTCTCTCAGGGCATTTATTACTTGCTATAATATAATTGACTCATCATGCTGATTTATTCTCCCCTAATGCCTAAGAGCCTGTAGGAACAAGGGTCTATTTTGATTCATCTTTATCCTACTCTTTGTACTTAGCATGGGATTTTGCAAAAGATAGGTGCACAGATGTTCAAGTTGTCCTATATCCTACCACGATGCAATAAGCTTAGGGATTTTCTGTGAGTTGTTGCAAATAATAGTTTTTAATAGTCAGAATATGCAGCAGTTTCTATCCTTCACTCTTTCAACTCTCCACATTTCACAGTAGCTGTGAAAAGTATGATCTAACCTTTCTGAAATTCCTTTATATCATTGGTAAACTGATACAACATCTTATATTTTAGAATAAGAAAAGACTAAGCTAAAAGGTCTGTTCAGGTTCTTTGCTAGTCTTTGATCTTTGATATGTGAGGACTTTCTGAACTTTACCTAGAATATATGTCTCCTGAAGTAGAAAGCGATTCCTTTGTATTGTTCACAAGAGAATTATTAAGATTTATGGAAAATACAGGTGACCTTCCTTTACATTCTTACCAAGATTCCCAGATGGCTTTATTGTCGAGAGAAATATTTACAAAAAAAAGTGTTAATTGAGATAATAAAGCAAAGCTATAGGAATAGACATGAAAGAGAAATCCAACATGCTCTGAGTTTAATTTGAAAGTGAAAATAAGGGATAAGAACTTCAAATAAGTAAGATGAGGATGCATAGAGGAAAAAAGACAAGTATCATGCATATAGTCAAGTTTTATCAAGTCTAAATCACAACTAGGAGGAATACTTGAAAAAATCAATAAATCTCTCTTAAGTGTAGATTTCAAAAATATTCTTAAGGATGTGTGCAACACACTAGGCTACATATGGCTTTTCACGAGCCCTTTAATTTTTATGTGATTGTCTGTGATTTAATTACGTGAGTGGGGTTTAGAAATTTTTGCAATGAAGAATTGTGCAATATTACAATGAAGAGGGATATGAATAAGGGGAATTTAGAGGAATTCATTACTTATCAATATATTAGTATTAGTACTCTTATGTCTACATTCCCCATTCCCCTTCTGGTATTAGCTAGATAACATCCTCTGCTTTAAAAAAAATTTTTTTTATGGTGGTAAGAACACTTAGCATGAGATCTCTTTTAACAGATTTTAATTGTAAAATATAGTAATATTATCTATAGGTGGATGTTTTACAGATCTCTAGAATTTATTCATCTTGCATAACTGAAATTTTATACCCCTTGATTAGTATTTGTGAGATACATCAGGCCCACCTAGATACTCTTCCTATCTTAAATTCAACTATGTCATATAATACAACATCATTACAAGAGTAAATAAAATTCCATCATATTTACCATTTCCAGCCACATTCCAAAGGAAGGGGTTTACTCAAGTATTGACTGTTACTAATACGTTAAATAGAGAACATGATAATAATAATAGTGAAAATTTACACAGCGTTCTTCCACAAATACTTTTACATTTGCCCCTAAAAGAAAGCTTAGGCAACTTTTATTATACCTATTTTCCAGAGGAAGAAATGAAGCATAAAGAACTTTAAGTAAAGTCTTTTCACATTTTGCCAATAGAAAATTCTAAATTCAATTTTGAAAAGTCTGATTCTAAATACATTATGTTTTACTTCATACAGAACTATTTATTGTATATAATGTTGTTACCAGAATCATCAAACACAATTGATTTTCACTATCAGCAAAGTAGAGTGAGTATGTGCTAATACCTTACGGTTTGAAATATAGCTACATGAGTTACAAGTAATATGAAAATCAAAGTAGAGATACAGTCCAAGAAGATGTGAGTCATGTTAACCTGTATCTCTGAAGCAACACTGGTCTTGAGTATTAGAGATAAGAGACAGGAAGAGGAATCCCAGTTCTGGGCTCTTTTTGTCATCAGGTGAATTGTCTCTCTTTAGGAGGCCTCCAACTGCTTGAGTTGTGAAAATTAGGCTTTCCTCCTTCCTCAACATCTGAAAACCTATTCTGACCCACTTAGATTTCTAAGTGTATTTCCTTGGTGTTCTATGTCAGGAGTTGCACTGAGGAGAAAAAAAATACCAATCCTCATTCTCCTTTAACCTGCCCAATGCCTAGGTTATTTAATTCCTAAAAATTAGTAGTTTCTTTTCTTTTCTTTTTTTTTAAGTCAGTTGACTGTGATAATGTAGCTTTATTACATAAGAACTAAGTCAATGAGGTATCATTATATGCAAATCCATAGGGTGACTGAAATAGTTTAAGACAACATAACTCCTGTTTCAGGATATATTTTTAAACAGAAATTTTACCTCTGGCATTTTTCTGCCAAGTTAAAGAAATCTACAACTTTAGTAAATAGTTGGCCTTAATATAATGCTTACCAAACTTGTATGAGGAATCTCAATGATCATTCCAGAGAGAATTCTGCTTGAATAAGATTTACACTTAAATAGTTCATGTAATGTTGATTTTTGAGTGTTGGTCTTCTGAGGAAAAAAGGAGTACTTCATGTATGATGTATTTTACCCTCGGTGGCCTTGAAATTTCTCACAGAGAATATCTTTCTTTAATTTTCTTTTTTTATTTTTTTTTATTTTAGCATATTATGGGGGAAGAAATGTTTAGGTTACGTATGTTGCCTTTACCCCCCTCTGCCCCCCAGGTCAGAGCTTCAAGTGTGCCCATCCCCCAGATTGTGTGCATCGTACTCATTATATATGTATATACCCATCCCCTCCTCCTCCCTCCCACCTGCCTGATGCTCGATGAAAGTTATTTCTATATGTCCACTTGGGTGTTGATCAGTGAAACCAATCTGCTGGTGAATACATGTGGTGCTTATTTTTCCATTCTTGGGATACTTCACTTAGTAGAATGGGTTCTGAGTATGATTATATAGCACCCTTTTCTAAGAATTCAAGTGTCAAAGAGAAGAGCATATTGAACATTATATTTTTCAAATGGAAAGCTAATCATATCTAAGAATAATAAAGGCAGAATATGGCAGATATTAGAAAAAGATATAAAAAGAATATATGTATACATACATGACAGATAGATAAAAGAGAGAAAGAGAGAGAGAGAAAGGGGAAACTTGCCCTTAATGTTTTCTGACAGATCAACTCAAGATTAAAGCAAATTAGTAAGAGAGAGTTTTATTTACCATGCACGTGGCAAGAATCACAGAGTGACTGATTACTTGATACACCAATGGGATCCAGATATTTTTATACAACCCTCTGGGGGTGGGGATATGAGGAGTATGAGTAATTCAGTTTAGGGGGAACAAATGATGCTAGGGAGAATGAATGGATGGGGAAAACTGACTGACTTGTAAATGCTTCTCTTAGCAAATTAAATTAATCTGAGAGACAGGTATTATATTTAAATGATTTGGGCCAGTTCTGGTTGCATTCTTGATCCTGCTTCATTTAATAATTGACGTAACAGGGAAAGGAAGGGAACTTAATAGCCCCCTTGGACCTTTTGATTAGTCAGTCTGGGTTATGCAGGTAGAGGGAAAGCCCCCTGCAATGACTTTTTGATCTCCAAGGGGCCTGTAATTCAATATACTCTTTATAGCAAGGAGTCATAATTTGGGGTAAATTTTCCTGAGCTCCTTCAAAAGAAAGCAGAGTTGCTAACTTCTTCCTATTACAACTTTCTGAAATTATTAGATTTAACAGGGTAAAAAGACTTACAGATATATTTCCTCAGTTTTGATGCTTGGATAAAACAATTAAAAGTAGATACTTAGAAAGATGAATTTAGTAGAGTACTTCTTCCAACTATAACTCAGAGCATGCATGCTTTGCTCATATAAGCACCACATTTGAATCCACAAGTTTCAAGTTGGACTTACTTCCTCAAATAAAACTGAATATATTGATAAAACAAGCCCTGTTTATAATATATTGAGTTTAAAAACAAGAAGTGTTATGATCATTGCCTTAGAGTTAATAAAACATGGAATTTTTATTACCCAAGAAATACTTAGAGTATTGCTGACCTTTGTATTTTCAAAGAAGAATCAGATGGGTATTTATTGATAGATAGTAAATTAAAAGTTTTCATAATAGTTTTACTTTACTCACTTCCATTTGTAAATGTAGAAAATTTCAGATATATCATCCTGTATTATTAGTCTCATTTTGACTTATACTATTATTAGCAGGAAGCTATTCACCAAGGTTTATTAAAAAGTGGTAATAATATCTCAGCAAATTTGACCCTGAAGTTGGCACTTTTGAGGAACCTAGTTTAATACCTAAACCAGCAGTACAATTAATCAAAGAATGTGCCTAAATTATCGACACAGCTTTGCCATCTTAACGGTAGCTTGTTTATGCCAGCAGTGAGGAAGCCTGGAGTGCAAGTGGCAATGAAATCACAAAAGGCGCTTTCCACAGCTTGTTGAGAATTGAATATTTTTCCTTGCAAGAAGTGGTCCAAAGCCTGGAAGAAGTGGTAGTCAGTGAGTAGTGCAAGATTTGGTGAATACAGTGGATGACAGAGAGTTTCCAAGTTCAGCTTCTGTAGTTTGAGCAGCGTTGTTTGTGCTACATGTGGTCCAGCCTTACCTTGCAAGAGGACTGACTTGTCTCTACTGACCAATCTTGACTGCTTACTTGCAAGTATCCTCATCATATCATCTAACTGGGTGCCGTAAACATTTGCTGTAATGGATTGACCAGATTTCATGAAGCTGTAGTGGATAATACCAGCGTTGGATCCCCAAACGGACACCATTAGCTTTTTTTTGATGAATATTCAGTTTTGGACTGTGTTTTGGCACTTCATCTTTATCCAACAATTGTGCTAACACTTGTAATTGTCAAAAATAATCCATTTTCATCACACATAACAATAGGTGTAGAAGTGGTTCACCTTTCTGTCATGACAGCAAAGAAAGGCAAACTTCAAGATAATTTCTCTTCTGATGCTCATTTAATTTACGTGAAACCCATCTATCCAGCTTCTTTGCCTTCACAATTTGTCTCAAATGGTCCAATATTGTTGGAATAGTAACGTCAAACCTTGCTGCTAATTTATGCAGAGGTTGAGATGGATTTGCTTCCACTACAGCTTTCAGCTCATCATCATCCAGCTTGTTCTCAGGTTGCCCACGTGGCTCATTTTCAAGATTAAAATCACTGGAAGGAAATTCTCAAACCACTGACATTCTATGCATTCATTAGTCACATCCTTCTCAAAGACTTTGTTGATATTTCAAGCTGTCTGTGCTGCATTAGTTTCATGATGGAACTCATGTTCAAAAATAACAGGAGTTTGACTTATCCATGGTTTCACAAAAATTGCTCTTAAAAAAATTTTTTAAAGACAATCACAGGCCAAATCATGCGTTTGAAAAGCTGAGGAGGTACCTTCACAATAATAATAATAATAATAAAAGAAGTGTCAAAGTGAAATATTAGAGGTATCAACTGTCAAACTTAATACTTAGGGAAGTACTAAGGAAATTGGACATTTCATATTTAATAAACTTAATCATATTTTTCTAAGCTTATTCTAGGCAAATACATTGTTTCCTCCTGCTTTGACATGGAATCAGTCATTACTTCCCTTGGTACCTGTCAAACAATATGTGACACTCAGTTTGTTTTTTTCAGTTAGTTTGAAGCACTGTGAAAATGAGACCAAATGAGGCAGAAGTTTGATACTTGGCTTGGTTTGTTGTTGAATAAAAACAGAAGTGTTCTCCCTGAAAAATGAATGCTTTGAAAAGTAAGGTTGAATTTATTCTATTATTTTAAAAAGATATGCAATAAAATATATATATTTATTTTTTTAAAACATGTTATGCATGTCTTATAACAAAAAAACTTCTTTTACCTTAAAGCATGAGAGGTCTGTCTTAAAGAAGTTATAACTTCTTTACCAGTGAAAAGCCAGTATGTCCGTAGATAGACATTGTCTTTGGTTATGAATTTACTCGAAGCTAGACATGTGACTTCACACAAGTTATTTAAATTTCTGGAAATCTTTTTCTCACTTAGAAAATGAAGCAAACCAAAAGTTCCCAATATTTCTTAGGATAGGCAAGATTCTGTTGGTATAATGGGAGAAAATCAAAATATCATTGGCACTTTCTTTTTTAAATCTCACACAAACTCTTCTACAGATCCAGGCCACTCTCTGACTCCCGAGGGCTACTGTCCTTCATAGTGCTGCTTGGTGGCTGGAGGTGCAGCTCCTACTATTATATCAGCCAGAACATGTGGCTTTCTTGGATGATGGAGCCGGGAGAGAAAATGCAGGTGGGTCTTTAAAAATCAAGGATGTTCTTAGGGGTAGAAGTGATACATGACTCTCCCCCATACACTTCTTTGGTCACAGCTGGTCGCACAGTCATACTTATTCAAGGAAGCCTGTAGAAGAATGGAGAGGAGTTCTGGAAATCTTTATGAGCACTGATTATACCTAACATATTCCCTTGTAGCTCTAACGTCCCACAATTCCCTTATGTCTTGTCATTTCCCAGGGAAAAAGTACAAGACTCTGGCAATTTTACTAAGGATATAAGCCTGAGGCTTTCAGCATTTTAAACACACACACATATATTTACCTTTTTTCAATGTATATTCACAAAGAAACCCACTCTTATAGTAAAATATGACAGGCATCATTCCTATATCATGAATAAACAAATTGAGGCACAAAGTAATAAAATGAAATAATTAAATTGCATCTAAAACTCACACCCTCTAATCAGAGACAAATCCTAGAATCTAATCTGAATCCTAATCAAACATTCTTATCCACAAGACAATGTCTAAGGTAAATGCAAATACCTGGACAGCCCTAAGAGAACTAATTGTGTAAGGAAAATCAACTTGAAAGAATGTTCAAATATTTGAATTAAAGCAAGTAGTTTTACTTATTTTTATCAAGAATATGAATTCTCTGAAGTAAAGGTTATGTTTCATTTTCTATCAGATTCCTTCACGAAGTTCAAGACAGGGCAAGGTATTTTCACTCAGCTGCTTTCACGGTGTACTGTGCATGTGCCCATATTCAAAATATGTTTCTTCTGGGTTGTAGTCAAATAAACTTGTACACCAATTTGTGGTGATGTGCTAAGCATCCCTATAAAACTGTAGCATAAATTAATAGAACAAGCAGGCTTTTAGAGAACAACTAGCCTAAAACCCTTTTTTGCCATTAAGATAGCTGAGACTCAAGGAGGTCACTTGGTTTTTCCACTGGTACTATACCTGTTAATATTGACAGGGTAACATAGATCAGCCCTAAACCTAAGCCTTAATCCAATAAAATATGTGCAATAGTAAGTACAATTAAAGAAGGCATAAGAACTCTATTTGGGGAGTTGATCTTAAAATCCTTTCAATAATAAAAGCCATATAGGTTGATTTTTTTAATTAAGCTATTTGGCACTAATCTCCCGCCCCTATACATGTTCAATATTTCCCTTGCTTATCACGAAATAACACATATAATCACATGGCTCCCCTTCTGGAAGAGCTCAGTAAGCCTCTGTTTATCCAAGAAAGCACACAAATTCTGCAGTATGGCCTACTTAATTTTGCAGTCTGCCTTTCACTGGCTTCTCCAGATTCTTTGGCAATCTTTATAGCTTATGCCACAATCACATAGAATTCATTAATCTCTGCACATTTGGCGATATTTTACAACTCTGCACCTTTGCGATTGCTATTGGCTATTCCCTGCCTCCCCGTCCATCCTGGAACTATCATTATCTATCCTTTATTTCAAAATGATGCCTGTCATTGACAGCTCTCCCATCTCCTTAGGGCTAAATCTGTGTGCTCCTACAACATATTGTTCATACCACTATTAAAGTTTTATCAAACTCTACTGCAATTTTCTTCTGTTTCACCCAATAGAACCCTTGAGGGAAGTCAGCACATTTCATGCATCTTCTTTCCCAGATATCAGAGTATCAGACACCTAATAGCTGCCCAATACATTTTGTAGAAGAGTAAAACCATTAATGGATTAACTCCTTGCAGTAACACTGTACTAATCACAAAACATTTTTCACTTTGCACTATATCAGTCCCTTAACACAGAGCGCCTATGTATCTATAATTCTTATACATAAAGTAGGACGTGTGTGTGTGTGTGTGTGTGTGTGTGTGGTTGGGGATGGTTTGGGGTTTAGTTTTTAAAGAGTCCCATGACTGAAGAAAACTGCTGGTAATTGGGAAATGGGTAACATTTAGCCTACTCTCAACATGTCTGTGCCTCTAGTGACTTATCCAGTTGTGTCCCTCTCTACTTCTGAATGGCATGGCCACAGCTACACAGCAGTCATCTAAACTAGCAGTTAGATACATTTTTTCAAACTGTAGAAGAGGAGGATTTCAAGTCTGCACACCAATTTCCCTTTGTAAGGTGTTTCACTCATTATGTTCACTGACCTTATTTCCACTGTGTTAGTTTATATTCCTCTCTGCTTGAGGAGTTTAATGAGGGCGTGAATTCCACTGGGTATTCTGATTACAATATCCCTGCATATGTGTACCTTTTTATGAGAAAACAGATTACCCTGGATCTATAAAAAAGTGTTTCTTGGGTTTTCCACCTGAATTTTAGATTTTTTCTTCAGTTATGGGTTTCTCAACCCAAATTACAATATTTGTGGCAAATAAGCTGGTATGTCAAGAATAAATTCACATATTCTATTTCAGCCCAGCTAGAAGTGAAAAGAACATGAGATTTTGAGTGAAGCAACTAGTTCCACCTCCACTACTTACATTTTGTTTGACATTGGGAATGTCTCTAACCACACTTAGCCTCGAGTTCTTCTGCTAAATGTGGATACTAATTAGATACAGATTCTGTCAGAATCACGAGAGGGGTAGATGTAAATGTTCCTTTTTATATTCAAGGATGTATATGAATTTCACAGTGCAAAATTATATATGTACATTGTCATCGGTTCTTGCTAAATCCTATTCAGGTATTGACCTGCTTACTCTGAATGCAGTCGCAGAATATAATTAAGCAGATCTGATATCTGGTTTTGACTCTTTAGTTGGGAGCCTTAATGGGTGGCTTGGGCAGCTCCTAGTAACCTCCACCAAATCTGTCTCCTATCTTTAGAATTCAGGAACTCTGAGAACCATCCGGGTTTCAGACTTTCTGAATATGAGTATAAATTCCTGCTTGTCAAGCTAATTATTTTTCCTTTGTATCTCTTTTTTTCCTTCCATGACTCTAATACCAACACAACTTTTAACTCTACCTTGCTAGATCCAAAATGACATCCAAAATGACATTTGCCATTTTTCTGAAGAATTTGTTTATACCCCTATAATATGACCATGAATAGGAAAAAACTGCAAACAAAAGGTTAAACCAATTCTAAATTCAGAAATCAAGAAGCTTAAAGTCTAATATGAGAATTAGGATTTATGTACTGGAAATTCTCAAATTTATATCATTTATCACAAACTCTTTGTTGTGTTCAAGAGCCAAAATATCCAACTTCCCTCCAGACCTTACAACTTTAATGTACACATATGCCTAGGAGGCTTCTTTTCCAAAACAAACTCATCTTTCTCCAAACTTTCCATTCTACCATAATTTCTATCTCAGTGAATGGCACTATCATTTCATTAGTTGCCAAGCCATAAATGTAGTCATCCTTGATTCTTATCACACTTCCATCACAACCATTATGTGATAAAGTCATGAAGAGCATATGTTCTTACTATCTCAGCAATTCTTTTGTGTCTCTTAATCACCTCTGCTACTGCCCGTAGCCCAGGTCTTCTCACTTATTTTGTGTATTGTTGCCCTGTTTCCTATCACTCTTCCTGCCTCTTCTTGACTCCTGCTAGCCCCTCTCCAATCACTTCTTTTCCTAGCCTCAGGAATTATTTTTCAAATATACAAATGTGATAATGTCACTCTCCTATTTTAAAATCTTCAATAGCTGTTCATAGCATTTAGGTTACACACACGTTGGCACCCAGGGTCCTTTGTAATCCGACTTCTGCAACTTCCTACTTTATCTCCACCACTTTCCCACAAGCTTCTTCTGTATCAAACTGTCTCTCACATCCTTGATTTCAGAATAGCTCTTTTGTCTGAGTGTATTCTTTCTCCACTCCTATTCTTCCAAAACTCTATTCATTCTTCCAATTTTGAAATTATTCCTATTTCTTAGAAGCCTTCTCTACTCAACTGCCCTTTTCATCCCATGATCATTCTCCAGAGTCCCAGGTATCACCATCGGAGCATATACATCTAAATCATTTTTGAACTATTCACTCACTTACTAAATATGGTATGAAAAATTTATGACAAGCATTGTTTTGGGCATTGGAGACATTAGCTTTAAACAAAGACGGAGTTTTTACCTGGATGTAGCTAATATTCTAAGATAGACAATAAACAATAAATGAATGAGATATGGTTCAATGTCAGATACACTTACCAAAAATTCAAATGGAGCATGGAAAGAAGAGAAACTCATTGGGCCATAGGGTCAAGAGTCTAGAAAGAACTCTTTAGGAATATGACACTTGATAAAGGACCTAGGGGAAGAACATGACTGACAAGAGGATCTGTATTTCAAGCACTGATGTAGGAGCATGATTAGGGATTTTGAGGAAAAGCAGAGGCCAGTGCAATGGCACGGGAGAACTAGGATGACAGTGGCAGGAAATAAATTCAGAAAGATGCATAGGAGACCTTAAATCCTATATTAGTAACAGATATTTTTTTTCTTACCAAAGTCTCATAGTCTGGGAATGATAAGTGCTATCAGATTGTGTACCAAGTTCAACCGCATTTAGTCAATTACTCAACTCGAGGATCTATAAAAGTAGCCATGGAACATGGAAAAAATCAAAGCAAAAAGTTTTTAAGATAGAATAATTCAGAAAACCTACATGTGTGTTCCAAAATTTGGGGGACAAAGAGAACTATATTTGGTTCGTGCCTGAAAAATCTCAACAGGAATGAGCTGTTCTTCCATCACTGATAGTGGAAATGTGGGCATTTGCCATGTGGCCAGCTGTGAAGCTTTTGACAGTAGGCTTTGCGTAATATTAAAAGGGTCTCGGCCTAAGAGGATTTCTTGCCAGGCGTGATGAAAGCTCATTAGAAGAGACTGAAGGTGTCTCATCATGTGTAAAATACCCATACCTCAGTGGTGGTGTAAGAGAAAATCAGGACATTGAAAATACAAATAAAAACACCATAATGCCAGATAATACTATGCCCCAGTGTATACACACAAGTTCCAAAATTAGAGTAAAATAAGATTCTATATATTTATATATTTATTAGGCTCCCACAGACCCTTTAAAATTTACTCATGAGGTTAACCCCAATGCCACTGAATAGAAACTTTGAAAAGCTTCCTAAACTATTAGGTAATAGACAATACTATTCCCTCTTTATGTTGCAAATAGGGCCTCCATTCAGAAATTATATTATCTTGTTAAGGATGGCAATTGATAATCACTTAATTACAAGATATCTCCCAGTAAATATACTTTTCTCCCAATGCTAAGGCCTGAAATTGGCAGCTCTTGGCATTTGAGAAAAAGGTATAATCACTCTGTCCTCTCTCTCTGGTTACATCTTCTCTCATAGCAGGTGGGGAAGAGGTGAGATATGGAATTCATGGTTGTGCTCTCTTGGTTTGGCAGTGGTTACAAGAGCCTCTTTCTTCTGGCTTATTCAGAAAGTGGTGTCTCTGGGCACCTCTTTCTCCTATTTCTCTTATCCAGAGCAGACAGGTCTTTATTTTGTTTGCTCTTAGTTCTTAATAGTTTGTCATTCACTACCAGTTTTTTTGATGCTGGATCCTCTCTACTTCTCTCTTTGACTCTTTCAGACAGTACATTAGATAATCCCATACCAGCTTTCTCTCTTGCAGGTTCACTCCTGATCTGTGTAAATACACATATTTTGGCCCAACTAATTCTGGAGAGATGACTTAGAAAAGAGAATCTTAAACTCTAGGTAGCTTGATTAAAAATCGTGCAAACACTGGTATCTGCTGCATTACTACCATCTCAAAGGGTGTAACATGCAAAACTTTTAATCCACCTCTCTTAGGTTATAAATAAAATGGCATGTGAGCAGAAAGTCATTTTCTTCTCTACCACTGTTCTTTAAACTCATTCTGCTCAATCTTTAGTTCCTAACTTTGGATGAAATGTGGATTAAATATCACAACTTTTATGGCCACCATTGAACATGGACATAAAGTCTTATTGTTCAGGCATTTAAAAGTCCAGGTCAGTCCAAGTCTCAAATTCTCCTTTATTCTAAATGTCTTCTTCTATAGCTTGGGCCTGACTCAGGTCTAGAACCTTCCACTGGAGGAAGCATTTTCAGCCTTGACTTGTCTTCTTTACATTGCTTCCTCCTGCTCATTATTTGCCCTCTCTTTCTTCAAGGTTGATCTTTGTTTGAGAGGTGTGGGGCAGTGAGGAGTTAAGAATATGGGGGAATATTTATCTTATGTGTGTGATGCATTTACAATACTATCTAGGCTATGGAATACTCTCAGACATGACACAATTTTAAATGTTTACCTTTGCTCCTATGGTGTCTGTGTGTGTGTGTGTGTGTGTTTATTCTTGGAGGTATTTGCCACCTGCATTTCCTTTGTCTAGACATCTCACCTCTGAACTCCATCTCAGTCCTTGGATTTCAATGGTCCAACCTACATAGATTCTTTATGTTGGAAACACCTCTTTCTTCTTGTGAAAGTTTTTTGAGAAAGCTTTCTTTTATGATAATTCTAGCCTCCAGTACACTCCATGGAGTTGATATCTAACCCATAGTCACTTGTAGTCACTTGTCTTTGTACTTCATTGGTGGAATGTAAATTATTCCAACTCTGTCTCTTTCTACCTGCCCTATAATCGGAGTTGCTCCAGGCTCATTCCTGCTTTTAGTCTTTTCCAAATGAATGTTACTAGTGCTATGCCTACCAAACTCTGTCAAAATAATATGAGTACAGGTATTTAGAGAACAGAGAAATCAATACCACTTAATTTCAGGATTCCTGGAGAGGGTGATATGTGAAATTGACAGGGCTTGAACAGAAGAAGATGAAAAGAAAGTAATGTTAGGTGAGCAAATTTGTGTTGGGTTTAAGAATGAACTTTATAATCAGACAGACCTAGATTTGAATTAATTTCAGTGATATATCACTTGGTTGCATTGGAACAGATACTTCAGTTTTTATGGCCCCTATTTCTCTTCTGTAAAAGGGGACTAACATTTCATATTTGTAAGGTTATTATGAATATTAATAATACCTAATACCTAGTAGATAGTAAACACTGAGTAAATTATAGAGTAAAATAAAATGTGGTATAACATATAATTCTGGAGTTAAATTTTTAATTCATGTAAGGATATGAAGAAATAAAAAATAATTATCATTGAATAGTGAGAAGCTATACTTGGTTAGTAATGACCAGTTCATCCTCACACCTTAGATGCTCCCATAGTACTTTGTACATTATAGTTTGATAATCTTTGGTCTTCCCCAAAAGTCTATGGGCTCTTTAAATCAAAACCTGTATCTTTTTTAATTAATTAATTTTTTTTAATTTCAGAATATTATGGGGGTACAAACTCCTACGTTCTCAGGCCTTAACACATAGTGTCTTCTAAAAGGAATTTCTGCATTGAATACGTTAAAATATTATGAACTGATTGTCCTCAGAAGTTAAAAATTGACACAACTATCAATAATAGGTATTGAATAAGAGAATTAAACAATGAAAGTGGTGAATTGGCAATATGATCCAATGTTTGAACGCAGAACAAATTCAAGGAGATGAAGGTGAATAATTATAAGACCGTTTCTCTAAATTGGGCGCACTGTGATGGGAACCTAGCAATGGATGTAACACTGAATGTAGTCATCTAAGAGACAGTGGGGAAGAGCAGGTTGCCCTTCGTGACAGAACAATATAGTGAATATAGGAAATAAAGGAAAATAAAAGCATGAAGTCCTGCTGCTAAGGACTTTGGTAAAGAAGAAAGCAGTAGTATTACACACATATATGTGAAATTAAGAGGCATATTCACTTAGGCACAAAAAATTAAATTTTAGTGTTTGGATTTTGAGACACCATTCAGGCATTTAAGTTTAAATTTCTTTTTCCAGATTTGGAAATGTGTAAGTAGAGGGTTAATTAAATTAAAAAATCAACTTGCTAAATTATCACCCAAAAAGTAATAGCCATAACGTGTGCTTAGATTAACTGGGAGAAATACAAATATATAGAAATGTACTATATTATTTATAGTTTATTTTCAAAAGCAGAGAGAATCAACATGGAGCTCTGAATTTTGATCAGACTTAGAAACTGAAAATGCTGATATGTATTGAGCATGCAGTATGTGACCAGCTAGAGAGAGAACCTGGGGTTTAAGGAGGAAGAGTAAGTTGCCTCAGATCGCGTGGCTAGTAGATGTTACCAAATGGGAGATCCAGGACCCACCCACACTCTGTCTTGAAATCCTCCTTCATGAACCAATTATAACAAAGATTACATAGATGGAATAATCTAAAAGAAGGAAAGCAAATCCAGGTTTTAATGGAGATAAGTGTCTGAAGAACGAATTATTAAAACTATAGGTTGACATGGAGAAAAAAGTTGAGGATGATAGAAATAAAATGTGATTAGAAAGACCAAGCTGCCTAAACTTCCTTGAATGTCCATGCTTGGGAAACCATGTCATACTGCTTTGGGTCATCATTAAGTAACACTTTTGTTATCCATGTCTTTTCTAATGATGAAAATTCTAGGTTTTATAAACAGTCTTCCCTAGAAGTGCTTCTGGCAAATTTGTATTGAAAGATTTCCATAGCCCTGCGCACTCAAGGTCTCATGTTACTGACAAGATAATGACAGGGGCAATTTTAAACTGTTAAAAGAGTTTGCTGCATTTGATCTTTTCCAGTGCTGATTTCAGCAAAAGAGGGGGAAATGTTCATTATGTCAAAAAGAATGTAAAACACAAAATATGATGCCAGTTTCTGAGACTTTTCCTTCCAAATGTTCTCCTACCAAATGACAGGAATGTGTCAAAAATATAGTCAGAGAAAAGGAAATAAATGTTGGTTGATCTGAAACTACGAAAGTAGTTATTGTTAACAAGCTTTGCAATTTCACAAATCTCCATTTGTGTATAACAGTACATGATTTTATATTAGTCAAAAGAGATGACAGGAAAAGGGGTAATCTTTACTACAATAAAAATGATCTTTGCTTATATAAGGCAGGTTTTATTCTTTGATTTTCAATTTGACTCCATGTTCAACCTAATGAAAATGCTACAGCAAGTAAAATGCATTTCCGTTGCACAATCATTTGTGATTTTGTTGGACTAGCTATGAATAACTTGTTTCTCATAAGTGTGGTTATTTATTGCCCAATATTAAACTGTTCGTTGTACTGCTAACAACAGAAGAGAAAAGGTTAATTTAAAACATTATTAAGCAAAAAAAAAAGTTCAGCACGGGAAATGCAAGGTTTAGTCAAAATAGACAATTGGGAACAAATGGCAAGGAGTAAAATACACTAATTGAAAACCAGGCAGGACATTTTTCCATTTCCTTCTTTTTTGGTACACTGATTAAAAAAATACTTAATTAGCGCACTTTGCCAAATCTACTCCTTATTGGGAGTTTAACCTTGTAATTTTGTCATTTTTCAGAGAGGCAGGGTGTTTAATGAAAGCACCATTAAGTTATAATGCATAATGATGTGTATTGTCAATAGATGAGAGAGTACTCAAAACATTCCTTTGTAAATTTTGCGTATTTCTAACATTTATCTACCACTTCATGTTTACTAAGTGCTTTATTCTTGTTCAAAAATCTATTTTTCAGAATCATGTGGAAATACTTTTTGCTGAAAGGCTATTAGAACACATAATGATGATTTTTTTTCCTTAACAGTTTATATCATTTATATTATTTAACCACAATTACTCTCAATTATATAGGAAAGTGCTGCAACTCTCCTCTAGAACTCCCTGATTCAACAATTATTTATCAATTGCCTACTGTGTGAAGCATGAATGTACACGGAGGTCCTTATCTTTTCAAGGCTTATATACTCTATTGGAGGAACAAGGCAGTTGGAACTTAAATGCTTAGATCTACATCCATGCAGGATTTCTTTAGGCATGCCCTCCAGCATTCACGACCACATTAGAAATATCCTCAACCCTTAATTACCAAGAGAAGGAATTACTGTACCCCAATGAGTTACAATAATAAAAGGCAGCATTAGTTGAGTGTACATTCTGCATCAGGTACTGTGCTAAACATGCTGAGGAAGTATTCTGCATTTTTGCTTCATAATAACTCCATAAGGCAGCCTTTATAATCACTTCCTGATTCCAGACGGGAAAACTGAATTTTAGGGAGTCCAACTAATTTGCCAAACATTTTATAACTAGGCATGATGAAGCTGGGATTCACACTTACATAGACTGATTCCAGACTCTTGACTTTCACTCAGTGAAATATACTTTCCTGCCATCACACTGGGAACTTGTAATGCCTCACTAGAGAGACTATTTCAACAAGCCTTGCTTTAGGTTAGCTGTCCTCCTACCACCCTGCTTCTTACAAAGGGGACAAGCGGAGCCAGCATTACTCCATCAGGTGGAAAGAATCGCTTCTCATGTACTCCTGTTCATAGGAATTTGTCTCACATCCTTTGGCTTATAAAGCACCTGAGCCAACAAAAAGTAAAATAAAATGATCTAAGCAGAACTATTTAAGCTTTTCTCAGTTTTTCTATAGAGTCAGTAGGGCAGCTGTTCCTATGATGGCCAGATTCTCTGGGGATGCCTTGGCTGTGACTATCCATGTGATTATGATTGCAGATTTCAGTTTGCCAAAGAGAAAACATATTTTGACCAAAGCAAATGAAGGAGAGACGGTCATGCATCCAGAGTATCGCAGAATTAACAAAATTTCAGAGTTGGAAGGTCTCTTAAAGGTCACTATTCCTTCATGTCAACAAAGTCTGACCCAAGGCATATGCATTCCACCACAGCTGAAAGAGGAGTGAGCTGTTAAGTGAGCTGGTCAGAATATTCTAATAATTATCTTAACTGTAAAATCTGGTGGTTCTTTGTGGTCTAATTGTTATATGCTGCAAAAGTTTAGATAAAGTTTCACTATGTTTCATATAAAAATACAGAGTCTGATGACAGTACTAAACTCACACATCAAATCTGTGTTAGGCATCCTGCTCCAAATTCTGATGCATTCGTTCTTCTGAATCAATCCAATTTGGCTACCTAGCCAATCCTAACAAATTTGGCAGCATTATTTTGAGCTCCACAGCATTATTTCAAGCTTCATCATCACCCCACCATATTGCTGTTGTCCACAGATACAGGTTAACAAAATTGAAGTTTTCACCCTTATCATTTTGGTTTTGCCAAGTTTCATTCCCTTGCTGGTGGTTCTTCCTTTGCCATTTTCAATCGGTCTTCCAAATGGGGCTGCTGTCCAGGTTTCCATAATCTTTATGAGTTTTTCCATCATAAGTATGAGTCTTACTTTAAACCTCATGCATTTGAGGAGGACACCCACCAGAAGACTTCTCCTAGAAGTTGAACATTTGTTTTCTGATTTCCAGTTCATTTTTATTGAAACTGAATTAACTTAGATAGACCCATCACACTATGACTCTTACACTCATTTACAATAATTATCGCTTCAACCACATCTGCTACTTGCCATGCTTGAGCACTTGGGTGGTGAACCAGATCAAATTGGGCAACACTTCCCCCTTATTACCTTGTCTGATGTTTACTCACTTTTAGGTCCTCAATAAGGGCAGATTGTTCTCATATATCCATGCCTACTTTCTTTTCCCCCAGTCATCCATTATTTTGTTTTCAACATGCTTTTCGGTTGCTAATCTTTAAAACTGATAGGAGCTAATTTTTTTTTATTCTTCTTTATAATAAATAACTTGTTTTTAACATCCTCCTGGACATAAAAGGTGGACTCAGCCTCAGGAAATATCCAATGAAATTATGTCATGCCATAATTCTTTCATTTGAAATATATTTCATTTTGAAGTATATTTTTAATATTTTGGAATAATCTTCTTTTTATCATAAAGAAAATCCTTAATCTTATCAGCTAAAAGGTTACAATACATAGCTTTTAAATCCCTGGTATTATTCAGAAAATAATCTATTTAGGAATAAAAGTGGCATTAGGAAAGTGGTTGAAGAGGCTCTGCCTAGACTTTCTGTAGTGTATCAGACTCTGTACACTTAAAGAAATGAACTATCTTTAAATAGCCTAATGGCTTTTAGAAGCACTCTAATAAAACACCACTTCCTTTCAGTTATTTGATGCACTAAATGTATTGCTGCTCCAGTAGTTTCATGTTAAGTGTTACCTTTCTCCTAAATTGTTTTTATATTTGCATATATATTTTTATGGCTATAGATATACAGCATATTTTGTACAATTAAAGAGAAAGTATTTTAAATCCAGAAAGTTCAAATTTAAAAAGTATAGTTTTCAGCAACTCTTTAATATGTTTTCCCAAACCGTGTCTCTAATGCAAGGTTTCCTTTTATACCAAATGGCCTTTACTTTTATTACTTGATTTCTACCTTTGTATGAATTAGTCTCAGATGTTCATTCATATGCCTGCAACTAATTATTAATATCTAACGAATACTTTATCAATGGCTGACTCTATTCTAAGTTTTTGCATGTATTAATGTATTTAATACTGTAGTCCCAATAGTCCTTTAAAGTAGATGTTTTTATCATCCTCATTTGACAAATGAGAAAATTAAAGAAAAGTTAAATAACTTGTACTAGTTGTACTGATAGATGAGAATACTGTGTCACAGACATCACACAAGTGATAGAGGGAGGTATCATGTCCAGCTCACAGTGTTAGCCTCTGCTCTATCCTATCTTAGTTGAGTTCAGAGAATCAGAATAACTCACTCAAGGCCACCTGAGTAGTATGTGATATAATTGGGATTTCAATTCAAGTCTTCTAACTCCAATTCTAGGACAGTGTCTATTTTACTCCAGGAAAACTCTTCATAATAAAGTGCTTCTTATAATTGCCATAAAAAATGATGGCACTCCTTGGCATAGTCATAACACTTTGTGTTTTTAAATAATTTTGCCAAGAGGTATCTTAAGATACCTTTTCTAGCACTTCTCCCAACACTACAACTATAAAAAGAAAGCATTTCTACAGATATTCCCAACTGGAGAAATTCATTGGAAAATATTTTCTCAGTATAGAACCTTTGTAGAAAGACAGATATGTCTGAATGGGGGCAAAGGGTAACAAACTCTTATTTTTCTTCTTAGCTGGGGTATTGGCCTTTCCTTGCTAGTCAATAATGTGGGTGATTGAGGCTGATTGATGAATAGACTAAGCTTTATATCTAGTTGGAACCAAAAGATGAATGTGAAAACCAATGGAATTATTTCATATTTATTTCAAAAGTAAAGCATGACTCTCTCTCAGCACTGAGAGCAAAATTCAGTATCAGTGGTCTATGTTGTCATATTTGAGTACTTTCAACCTGATACCATTTTATATATTTAAATGTCTAATGTGCATTGGACATTGGACCAGGCACAGAAGTTGGAAAAAAAGAGAAACAGGACATAGCTTTTACTCTGTCTACATTAGTAGGTTATCAAGGGGAAAATACTGTTAAGTTTGAAGGAAGATCAGGCTGTCCCTGGCAGAGGACAAGATGGAATTGAACAAGAGTGGTAGAACTTTTATCTGTAGGCCTCACTAGCTGGTCTTTCTCAGTCTCTTTCCCTGGTTCCTCATCTTCCTCCAAATGTCCTACTGCAAGATATAGCCCTTGGACACATCATGGCTTTAAATATCATTTATAGGTATTCACCTGCTAATTTTATCTCTAGCACAGACCTTTCTTCTGTCCTCTAGTCTCATACCTCCATTTTCTAACTTAACATAGCCAAATCTACATTTCCGAACTTACCTCTATTCCCCAGATTTGGTCTGCCCACAGTCTTTCTCATTCGTCTGATTAAAAAACTCATATTTTCAATTGCTTGATTATAAAAACAAACAAACAAAAAAACTCCTCCCATTTCCTTAAGCATTCTACATAATTTTACAATTCTTTATTTTATCTTACTATACTCTGACATATCAGTTACATGTTTAATACTGTTCTAAGCATCTACACAGGTTATTTAATTTAATCCAAACAACTCTGTGTTGTAGGAACTTTAATAATCCCCATCTAAGAAATGGGGAACATAGTGACATAAAAATATTAAGCATTTCACCCGATTTGCATTGCTAGTAAGTGGCTGAGCTGAAATTCAAACAATCTAACTTGAGGTCTAGTTCTCTTAAATACTATGTTGTGCTGCTTCTAGGAGGCAAAATGGAATTTACTATGTTATAATCAGTGCTGTGCACAGTTACCATGGAGACGCCCAGCAACAGCACCTAAGGAGGAAAGGTTTTAGCTTGAAGTTTAAGAATTGGCAAGGAGGCTTTCCAAAGGATGCATTTATGCTTGAAGGATGTGGTGGTATTACAACAACAACAACAAAGGAATAAACAAGCAAGGTATTTCAGAAATATGGAGAATAAAGACATACAGAAAGCTTGGCATGTAGGACTACAAGAACTTACAGTATTACTTGAGCATAAAATGCCAAATCATAAAGAGCCATGAATGCTGCCCACATGTCAGACAATACAAAAACACTGAGGAATTTGAAGCGGGGTTTGTTGCTGTAAGTTGAGTGTTCCTGAGCTAGCCCTGAGAATGGTATTCATGTGAAATGTAGGAGAGTAGACAAAAAGGAAAGGAAGGAAAAAAGAGAGATTGAGGATGGAGCAAGCCACATAGAGAGTGAATTTGTCCAACTCTCACAGGAGAGCTCAGATCAATGATAGTCATGCCTCACAGCTTTTGGCATCAGAGGCCAGGACGCTGGAGTATTTATCACCCACTCTTCAGTCACTGGGTAAGGACTTCGCCCTGCAGGGTGCACATTGCCCTGACACTGCAGCCTCTAAGGCACAGACAAGCAGATCAGGCAGCTTGAGGGCAATCCCTTTAAGGAGAGGCACATGTGCTGGGAATAAAAGCTGGGAGCAAATGAGCCTAAAAATAGCAAAGGGATCTGTGGCACAGGTGGAGCTCTGACAGTGTCCACAGAGCTATACGCTGGCCAGGGTCTAATTGATCTCCAATTCTATTTCAATTTGTGGACAAAACAATACACTGGCTGAGAAACATCCTATCTTCTTGTTGTTTAGTGATCACTTTGACTGTAATTTTATTGAACCTCAAAATTGTTTAGTGAATGAAAATAACCATTACTTTAATTGAACTTCCATAATTACCAAAGTGTAAAGTTTGGAACTTCCTATTCATTTCACCCAATATCTATTGAAAATGTATTATATACAAGACAACTACATTGGCTTTAGAATAGCTAAAATTGAGGATTTCACAACTTTTTACATATTGCAAGTGGTAGGAAAGGAAAATCAATTAACCAAAGCAATGTTACACACATGAGATAACAGTTTTCTTGGTAATTATTTTTATAAGAATTATTTGTGCAAGATACATATTATTTTCCTCCATTTTACCAAGAAGAAACCTAAGTTTCAAAATGAGATTTAGCAATTTTCCCTAAGGTTGTGGAGCTGGTCTTGCAGCTCAGCCTGCCTGACCCCACGGCTCATACCTCTGCTGCTGTGGTCTCACCACCTCCCTCATTATTGAATGCGGAAAGAGAGGGCACATCTCTTGGGTCCAATAAGAACTTTTCATCTACTCTTTCTGCTCACCATCAGATAGTCTAAAAGTAGGGAAAAAGTAAGAATTGTGCATAATTGGCTTTAAAGTAAAAGGCATAAGATAAAAGAAGTAGATTAACCTGTGGAATATTTTAGGAAATCTTTATTAAACTGAAAGTGTTTTCCTAAATACACATGAACTATGTGAATATGAACATGTCAGACTATTCCCTAAGAAGGGGAGAAATGTGCATGTGAGAAGAAGAGTTTGCCCTCTTACAGCGACACATTTTCAGTGTCACACCTAACTAAGCAAGTCTTCCATGCCTGGCCAATGTGTAATGAACACAATAATGATGAATAAGTTTAAATAATAAGTCAATAAAAAGCAGTAAAAGGTCCTTAAAAGGGAGATTTTCCTTTAGTGACTAAGAATTGGAGAGACATAATTTGGTAGTGGAAAGACAATTGTAAAACATTTAACAATTTATAGTAATGCCTGCTCTGCCAATTTACAACGTTATTGTGAAGATCAGAGGGTAGAAAGTATATGAAGTAACTTAAAATTATAAAGCACAAGGCTTGATGTACATAAATGAATTTGAAATTTCTGATTCAGGCAGCCTATACCATGTAGACATTCCTACTGCAGACCTTCCGACATAGAACCTTTGTATATTTGCACAGTATATTTGTATGTGTGTGTTTGTGTGGATACAAGTTTTCTTCCCTTACCTATAGTAGTAGGCAGAATGGACACTAGCAAATTTCAATGCCCTAATTCCTAGAACCTATAAATATATTATGTTACATGGCAAGCAGGAATTATGGGTACAGATGGAATTAAGACTGTTACTCAGCAGACATTAAGAGGGGGAAATCATGCTGGATTATCTGAGTGTTTTAAATGTAATTACAATGACCCTGAAAATGTGGAAGAAGAATATAGAAAAGAAAATATCACAATGATTACAATATGCAAAAGACTCAACTGGTCACTGCTGGCTTTGCAGGATGGGAAGGGGCTGTGAGCCAAGGAATGCAGGCTGCCTCCATAAACAGGGATGGTAAGGAAGTAGATTCTCTCCTGAGCTACAGAATGAACACGACCCTGCCAACACCTTCATTTTAGCCAGTAAGACCCATTTTAGATATATGAACTCTAAAACTTTCAGATAATAAATTTGTATTAAGCCACAAAGTTTGTGTTATTTGATGCAGCAGGAGCAGAAAACCAATACACATATTGATAAAATTCTCCTGCATATAAATTTTGCATTGAAGAATGTAACCTTATACATTAGGAAAATAAATTTTTGAAAATGTCTTATTATGTAGACTGATATGAAGTATTTTTATAACCATTTCTCCAACCTAAAGAAATAAAGGTAGTAGAGTTCAGTTAAACTGAAGAAGCAATGGGAACACTGAACTAAAACTGGAATGAGTGAGTCATATAACTAGAATTTACCAAGCTCTTAAATATAAGTTTTAGGATATTTTGTTATTATTTTTATTATTCTGAAGGAAAAGAAATAGTTACCTGGGAAAGGAGCCATATATAGTATTTTACTGAGTAAAAAACACCTGGTTTACTTTTCTAGTAAGATCCAAGAAAGGAATTCTTAATTCCTGTAATGGATGCAAAACTCCAGTTACGGGTGAGAAAAGACAATTCACTGCGTATTGTCATAGAAAGAAACAGTCAATGTTCAAAGACCACATCTATTTTTCGTCTGTTTTCAAGCCAGTTAAATATCCAACTGTGATGAGTTTTGATGCTACTAACATAATGCTCAAAGAAAATTAACACCTCCAAGCATGATGACTTTGTTATAAATGGGGAAGTGAAGATGGGAGGAGGAGAGGAAGGAGAGGGAGAGAGAGCCTGATAGAGACAATGGGATCTGGCACCATCTGTCTGTGTGCTAATAGTTGCTTCCATAGCAGCAGCAGGTTTAAATCAAGAAAATCAAGCATTTGGATGATTCACCATTGTCTCAGCTGTCGTTTGCATTTTACTTTTGCTCGTTATCTCTATTAGGTAAAGGCACTGAAAATCATATTGTTTATTCAAAGAAATTTTTGAGAGAAAAAGATCAAATTCTGTATATAATATTTTAGAGAATACTAAATGACTATGGCAAAAAGAAAAGATGCTAAAATAATAACATATTTTAGAATTAAGATTTGGAACTAAGAGATTTTGAATATAGGAAAGTTGGCACGTAGAATTGAGATTGTTATAACATTTGACTGCTGCTTTTTCATGTATCTAATATGAATTATGGTTAAAAATGATCAAAGCCAAATTTTTATTGTATGTTATCAGCTCGCCTATCCTCCATATTCTCTGTTATTTCATAACACAACCTTCACACTCTAGTGGGGACGGAGCAGTAAATGTTTCAAATTGGGAAAGTTTCTGTGCCTTTCTAAAGTTTCCATCTCTAAGATCAACAAGATTTCAAATCTAGGCTTCCTTTAAGAGCCTATTTAAGAATTATTGCCTCTGTGAAGTTATAATGACATGAAAAATGAGTAGGTGTTAAATAACAGGTTGTGGAGGAAAGAGAAGGATAGGTAGGATGAAACAAGACACAGAGACTGAATGTGAAAGTGAGAATGGAGTGGTCAAGAAGCTACCAAGTGGATGGATAATATAGTGTGTTTTAAAGTTATCAATAAAATCAAATAAATTAGTGAAGAAATATACACCCTTTACCAAACTTCAGCTTCCTAATATATAAATCTACTCACAGTTTTTTTTAAAAAAATAGATCATAGTGTATATATTAATTTGAAGACATATTCTCAATTATCACATTTTATCCACATGCCAAGTAAGTGGCATTCCTCATCTTCAAATTCCCATTTTTAACATTTGCTCAGTACAAACTATTCCTGCACTTTTTTTCATTGATTCCTGAAGCATAAATGTATACCAACACTTTTAATGAAAATTACTAAATTATAAGCTTCTTGTCACATTGGTATATGATAGACACTTAAAACACTGTCACTGAATGAATTAATGATAGGTTGAAAAAGTTTCAGTATTCTTCTCTTTGGATATTATTACAATCCTTAAATTAACAAGGGAGAAGAACTAGGTAGACTGGATTTTAAAAGGTCAAGGTTATAGGCTGAACCATATTATGAGTGATCATGAGTAATCGTAGCAATTTCTAGTGACATATAGGGATGTACATCATTTAGACTTAAGGATGCTTATAATATAACTTGAAGTATATAAAGAATGTAGCCTCTGTGGCCATCGGCTCTAATTTTGAAAAGGTGATCAAGTCATGTATTACTAGAATGCGCACCTTTATGGAAGGTAGCCAAAAAGTTGTGGAAACAACCCAGGTGCCCATCAATACATGAGTGGATTAATAAAATGTGGTATATGTATCCCATGGAGTACTATTCAGCTTTAAGAAACAATGGTGATATAACACCTCTTGTATTTTCCTGGATAGAGCTGGAACCCATTCTACTAAGTGAAGTATCTCAAGAATGGAAAAACAAGCACCACATGTACTCACCAGCAAATTGGTATTAACGGATCAACATCTAAGTGGACATATAGGAATAACATTTATCGGGTGTCGGGCGGGTGGGAGGGGGGAGGAGGGGATGGGTATATACAAACATAATGAGCGAGATGTGCAATGTTTGGGGGATGGTCACGCTTGAAGCTCTGCCTTGAGGGGGGAAGGGAGGCATGGGCAATATATGTAACTGTAATATTTGTACCCCCATAATATGCTGAAATAAAAAAAATGTGTACCTGTTTCAATTTTTGTCCCTGTAGTCTTGATATTAATTTATTTATACTAGGGAATCAGGTATGTTTCACACACAATAAAATGCATTTTATAAAAGGAAAATATACAGTGTTATACATCTTTAAGTAGACATAGCAATGCAGTCTGCGATGCTCTTCTGGAATAGGTACTCAAGATAGCTAAGGTGGTGAGCTAATAAATTTTCATGTATTGGTTGATCAGCTTTAAATGAATAAATTAAAAAACACAAAACAAGATAAAGTAGTTAATGAAAAAAATAGTCACTTGACCATATGAACTAATAAACTATACATTTGCCAACATTTTTGCCTCATATGGTATTTTACAGGAACAATGGGAACCTATTCATCCAATGTATTCTGACAACACTTTATTATAAACTGTCTGACTCCTGAGGCAGTGAAAAATAAGGCCAAGTCAATGACACTTTTGTTGTTATTCAAAAGCAACACTGTTTACGATGCTATTTCCATGTAGTCATTTGTGTGTACATACTCACATATGTATATATGCATATACACATAAATATATAAAACATATATACATATATTATACACACCCATATACCCATATATGTACACACAAAGAAAGATAAATAGCAGATAAAGTCTTCATGTGGGTAATGATTGTATCCATTGATTGTAAGACCAGTAGCAATTAGCCTTTCAGGGAATACAATATAGATGCTTAAAGGATGGAATTGCCCACTCACTGTTCTATTTCACTGTACTTTTTTTTATCCCTTTACTTTACATTTTGGTGACATTGCCATGATTTTTTTTTTTAAAAAAAACTGCACAATTTCATATCCTAAGCAACTAGAGTGCTGTCTCCTATAACAATTAGTGTGCTATCCTGAGGCTAAAATGTGAACCTTTGATTTGTAAAAATGTAGCTAAGCCAGCTATAGTTCTCCAAAATAAGGAAAATAAATCCTTGGCCTAATGGGAAAACATACAACCATGTAAATTATTTTAACATCTGTAGTCTTATACTTTATGCATCCTATATTTTATCAGACTATGGCATCTTTTGGATGCCAACATATGGGCACACCTCCAGCTGTGCGATGGGCATTTTCCCACATGGCCTTGAATAAGATCCTCAATTCCACCTCCTGGTATTCTTCCTTTCCCCTGGCGTACAGGTTCCTCAAATCTTACTTTGGAGCCTACCAAAGTGACATGAGTTTGTTTCAGCATTATTATTATTTTTTTTTGTCTGAGATAGGCTGATTCCCATAGTATTATTTAATGAGGGTCTACTATATCACAAATCCACTTAATATGCTTTCTTACTTCTTCCTTGCAGCAAATTTGCCAAATTTCTATAAAGATTAAAAAAAAAATTGGGCTTTGAAATATTACATAACTGGTTAAGTTCTCACATTTCATAAATCACAAACTTAAGACTTAAAAGTAAATCAGTGTTGTTCCAAAATCAAGCTAGACGTGGGCCCTGGCTCTCCCTTCTGCCTTTTGCAGCTTTGAAGTACTTTCTTTGAAGAATGTCTCCTTCTGGGACCTGGAACTTGCCTGAGTCAGCAGTACCATATACGCACGAGTACCAGTACTGTCTCTTTTCTTTAAGGTGTTTTCAAATCCCCTCCTCCCATGGTGCCACTCACTTACATGGGGCTATCCAGGTGCCTGAAGAGCTCCAAGACTCACACCAATGAAGTCCTGGTTCCAGCAGTATGGCCTGAAAAGCAGATAATTCTCACTATCTGGTATATTATTTCTTTCACAGGATCATTTGAAATTGGACCAACAGGGTGGTGCTGACACTCTGATTTTGGGATACTTTCAGTCATTTTAGACATAGAATGAGAATAGTCTCTGATCTATAATCCATCAGTTACATTGTACTTAAGGCTCTTGCCTTTTCCCATCTGTGTTCTGATATTGGTGATCCTCTAGCCTACAGGGTTTATATTACCAAATGTCATGACAGCAACCTTTATCTTGTGGGTCTCCACCACTGGTATATAAGACAGCAATTTACCAAATTTGCAGGCTCTATGCCGTATGTCAGGTGGTCCTCTGGAAGCAGTCATGCCTATCACTTCTTATGGCTTTTTTAAGATCTATGCTCCTCAATACCAATGGATCCTTATGATTGATGCCCTTTCTTTGATCCATGTGGAGAGTTCATGCTTTCCTAGGTTGGTCTTAAGACATGCTAGATGAGGGAAGGATATTCCTTGCACAAATGGGAGTGTTGTGTGGAAGGCAGGGACATTGCCAATACTGAAAGAGATCACATTCTGGAATGCAGTGTTCACTGCCTAAAGAATTTGAAAGATGATGTAGTTAGAAGGTGTGTGTGTTGTTCTGTGTTTATAAATGAGAAATCATGAATAGTTAATTTAACATCACCAGAAAAGGCAAATTATTGTTCACACTTTTCTTTACACTCCAGGCAAGATTTGTGTTTGTGTTCTTCAAGAATGAAGCACAATAACCAAATTTGAAAGAGTCACTGCAAGGCAATAGTCATGATGGCATAATGCATAATGATATATCATCATATGAGTAATTATATAACCAGCAAGAAATATACTGCAGAGGTAAGATCTATTTCATTTCAATACATGCTCGTAGCAAATAACCATGGACTTGTGATTAATAATAATATTGTGATCGTTCCTTACAGCGGGAGATATGAAATTAGTCAGGTATTGTGAAATTGACAATAAAGAACAGGAATAATTGGTTTGTGGGCCCAGGAACAGGGAGAGTTGGTTACTAAAGCATTTTACTGATTGGACTAAAACAATATCTCTTTTCTATCCATTATTTTAAATCTTCATTGACAAGTCACTATACTTCACACAGATACGTAAATTTTAAATATAGTTTTTACTCAAATTGCTTATGTGGACTGAAAGCCCACAAAAAGCATTTGCCTGAAGTCTTGCTTGCCCTATTGGTGGGTGGCCTTGTTCCCAAGGTACTGTCTTATAGAGCCTCGCTGTTCACACTCCTCGGACATTTATTCCTTCCTTGATGCTACTTCTAACTTGTAGCTACTCGCTATTCTGTATAACAATTTCACCGAAATGGTAAAATAGTTGCATATCTCATTTATATTATATTATATCGGTCACAAAATGCTCAGAATTTTTTAATCACAAATAATTTTAAAGGTGCTTTAATGAATCACTTTTTTAACATTAGTACCAGCACTCCATTTATGGATGTAAACTGGTTCAGAAAAAAAAAAAAATCTAACTTCTATTGTTTTGTGGTTTCCTTGAAGATATTGAGACATGAAAAACCTAAAACAGTCACACTTTTCTTTACCTGAGTTTTTAATCATTGAAAGACAATGTAGAAGACAGAGATAAATACATTATCTTTATTACTGGTAACTACTAAATTAAAGGTTACTAATTCTAATCTTGGAATTCGGACGAATTATTGATCTGGTCTCAGAGAGACCGTCCCAGGCAATCTTCCACCATGGCAGAATGCCTTGTAAAACAGCCCAGGAAACGTCTGCTTCCTGAAGGGCAACTCTGTCTGAAGCAGGAAAGTGCATGGCTGAGATGCAGCTGCACAGCCCTTTGACGAACTCAGCTTGCCTGTCAGGAATTTCCCATGCTCTCCCTTGAAGGAGGCCAGTGAAGGCAGACAGGACCAGGAGTATTGCGACTTGATGTCTCTCTGAGCGGTTCAGAATTCACATTCATAGAAGATGAAGAAAGTACACACAGCTTTTTTTACTGCAGCAAAAAGCTAAAGTAATTCAACAATTTTTGAGGTTCCCTTTTGTGTTATAACTCTGATCTGTAAGAGAGTAATATCTTCACCAACTACATCAATGGAGTTGTAAAATTAGTTAATACATGCTAAATAATTTTCTAAAATAATGTAAGTAGAATTGAAATCAGATAAGAGAAGCTATCAATCAGAAAGATTTGAGAATAAAGAAAGGGGAAAATATTACTTACTTCAATTCTTAATTCCAATTGAAGATGTGGCCATAAAATAAGCAGTTAAGTGCCAGGTGCAGTGGCTCATGCCTGTAATCCTAGCACTCTGGGAGGCCAAGGCGGGAGGATCGCTCAAGCTCAGGAGTTTGAGATCAGCCTGAGCAAGAGTGAGAACCCCTGTCTCTGCTAAAAATAGAAAACTTAGCAGGGCCTGGTGGTGCATGCCTGTAGTCCCAGCTGCTCAGGAGACTGAGACAGGAGAATCGCTTTACCAAGGAGTTTGAGGTTTCTGTGAGCTAGGCTAACGCCACAGCACTCTGAACAGAGTGAGATTCCGTCTCAAAAAAAGGGGTCAGTTAAATGGATCAAACAAGACTAAAAAAGGGGGATGGAGAGGAAGGAAAGAAGAAAGAAAGAAAAGAGGAGCTTAAATTGTAGAGACCAGATCCCATTAAAAAAGTCCACCCCTTCCACCCATTCACTGATTTGGCTAGCATAATTCTACAAATTTTACATCAAAGCTACTGCTTGCATTCCATAGAGCTCCATGAATAAGTAATCAATGAACTATAGTAGACATTACAACAGAAAACTTGGAAATGTAACTGTGGCTGGTACCATACAATTACATCTCCCAAATATCCCTAAAATATAGGTATAAAATTCATCTACTCTGATCAAATCTACAAAGAGCCAAGAAAGAAATTAGTCAAAATTATGCCTTTCTCTGCACCTACATGCACCTTCTATCAACAGCATGCTAGTGAAAAGAATCATCAACATTGCTATTGTGGTTCAACAAAGAATAATTACCTAGAAAATACATTAAATGGTTTTGTTCTCCTGAAAATGCTTTTCTTTTCAAGGCAAGCTATTTTTTCATCACGGATTGAGAATTTTAGTGATTGTCTTTGAAAGCTTTACAATCCTAATAGTACCATTGGAATAAATCACTGTGCATCTGGGTATGATCTGTTGCTTCTTTTCTAATAATCCTAAATCTCATATTCAAATGGTCATTACGGGATAGTAAGTCTAAAAGAATATACAGAACAATGCTGTCATCAAATGCAACACTACACGATTGAGCATGAATTATTGATAATGAGGTTGTCCTTCATTTTTTACCAGTTCTACTTACATGGAATGAAAAATATAAGACAATTTATCATAGGTAAGAGAAGAAACACAACAACTGAGAATTCTTACATAGGAAAATTTAAAAATATATCATCAATTAAAAGAATTTGCTAATATTAGTATAGTGTCATTTTAATGATGAAGAGTTTACTTGCCTAAACTCTCTAACAGAATTTACATGTAGACAGATTATGACAATGACCCTTGTATTTTTAAGGAAATTATCCCTGGGAAGAAAGATTAATATAGTTTCACTGTAATGTAGCTTTTTTATATTCCCCATGTGTGGTCACTTAATAGATATTTAAAAATATCTTGAACTCTATTCATGAGGTAAAGATTTTTACAATGAAATATAAATTAGGACATGTTAATGTTGTCAACACAAGATATAGTATGCAAAACTTCTACCTGTGTTTTTTTTACCTCTTTAATCATGTGCATCTAAGTGAGATTTCTTTGAAAGAACAAACACAGAATAAGGAAAACTTGTGTTTTTGCCAAATACAGAAGAGTTGGATATCAAATATAATGACAGGTGTTTCTGCAACCAAAACAGAATCAGAAAATAATCAAGAGATATAGCCAATCTTTTGATTTTGTTATAGTACTGATTGAAACAAATGTTACTAATTTAACATGGTATAGGTAAAATCTATTATTAAACATTTGGAAAATTATACTTTATTATAAAAGGCTTTTAAGTACATTGAAAATAATATATAGATGATTTTCTCTGAGCTGCTGGTTAGTCTCAGGCTTAAATCTCAAATCCAACTTCATTACAAAGAATAAGAGTTGATTTATAAAAAGAAAAATGTACCCTCATCCCATTTTGTGACTCTAGTTTACTTATGAAAGATTGTTCTAACAAGAAGCCTACATATAATCCTTTGACTTATTTCCCCCAAGTTCACAACCTTATAAAAAGATAGGGGAAGAGAAATGGACATGTGATATCCCATCCTACCTCCTCTCTTACTTTCTTGTCTTTACAAGAAAAAGGAGGGTAGATTGGTTGGGAAATGAACAAGTCATCTGGATCCTCTCCAAGTTTAACAGTGAAGGCACAATCTACTGATCATAAGGAGACTGGACCACCTGTCTCCATCCCCATCCCTCTGACTTACACCTACCTCTTCCCATCTCCTGCTCTCCTTCCTCCACCTTACTGCCTGCACTTTATGAAAACTTTTTGCTAAGAATGATATATAGCTTTTGTTTCTTTGTGACCCCAGCTGAGATACAGTAAAATATTCAAAAAATTGTTCTTTTACTTAGTCTTTAGCAGAGATAGAATCCACTTTCTTTTCTTTCAAAGAAAAATTTTACAGGCTAGGTTAAAAGGTAAGGGAGACTTTATTTGAGACTCTTGCAACAGGGAGAGAGAATGAACTCAACCACATTGAAACAATAGATGGGGAAGGTTTTCAGTGGAGGTGAGCGAGCCTTTAAAGTACTGAAAGACATTCCAGGTGTGGGATTAGTGGATGCTATTAGGCCATCAGGGTTTGCTAATTGGTGCTTATGGAAGTTAGACTCCTATCCACAGAAACTGGCAGATAGGAGCATTATCTTTCAAGATGAATACAGTTCAAAGGGATGACTCCTAGGTCTTTAATAAAAATATTAAAGGATTGGAAAAATGGCAAGAATCTCTCAGAAGATTTACATCTCAAAAGTGCAGAAAAAGAATTTAAAATTGCAAGTTTTCCAAAGTATATATCAAGTGAGATCAGGGACCTCTATATTCATGGGAGAAAAAAAATAAAAACTTGCCTAATATTTAGTTAAGTTAATGGAGTAAGATTGGAAATCACTACAGATATCTTGACCAGGAAAGAAGAACCAAAGTGAAAAGAGTTGAAAATGAGAAAGAGAAACCGGATCCTAGAACTATTCTTTGAATATTTATCTAGCAGCATCTGAAGACGTTCTTCTCTGGGCTTTGTATTAATGTGAAGCAATAAACTACACTTTGCTTTCGGATTTAGATTTTCTGTGACATTAAAATAAAAGGCACCTAAGTGATGGTCATGGTCATAGACACAATCTCATGTGTGGTACGGTGTACTGTTATGTCTCAAAATGCAGGTTTATTGCTTCTTAGGAAAGAAAGAGACTTGAAAACACCTATTTCGTATTAATATTTCCCAATCACAACTGAAATCAACAATGATATGTAAAACCAAGAACAGCTTATGCAAGATCAAAAGATATGAAAAGAAGCATTTCTTTTTTATAGAGTGCTGTAACCTTAAAATATGTATCCCAAATGCAATGGAAATAGTATCTTACATGTTTATGCAAAGCTTTGTCAGTCACCCTCTGTGGATTCAAGATCATGCTCAGAAGCTTATCAATGGATAAGGAACCAACCCACTAATATGCATTATCAAACTGTAAGACCTGCTACCACCAAACAAACAAACAAAAATTATTGGTAATTCAGGGAGGGATTTTTACCTTAAAGATTTCCTTTATGATAAACATCTTTCATAAATGGACCATTATCAGTATTTGTTAACCCTTGTCCAAAATTAACTTCTAATTCTGAGTTGGGGTGGACATTGTTTTTCTAGTTACAAGTGTAAAGCACTTAATACAGAACCTAACATGCATTTAATGCATAGAAAACATCTAGGATCAGGGGAAAATAAGATTCCACTGACTATAATGCAAAGTAAATATTGGCATTGTCAGGTTTGGCCTCTTGGCAGACTGTTGTCCTGGGTCTTTGGCTCCTTGCTTGGAAAATTCACAAGCAGGATGGGTGTGACGGAGTGATTGCAAATGGGAATTTGGGATTTGGGGCTGAAGATCTGTCTTCTGCATTTGCTTCAAGCTGAACAGGGATGATGTTCTCCAGACTTTGTGACCTGTTAAGGGCTACACTTGTGGCCTTATCCAGCAGCTCCACGGGTGGTGGTATTATCTTGTTCCTGTGAGGGGTAGAATCCCCAAGCTAGCACAAGCTTCACATGGAACTATGGAAGTCTTGAAGACACAAACTTATGGTTAAAATGCATGGACCAAATATTCACCGAAGGATGATGGCCACTAAAGGTCCCAGAACTGGTAGCAACCAGGTTATAGAAGAAAAGAGAAATCCCCCATAATGAAAATATGAAAATTATGGGTACTTGAAAATAGGCAAGCACAAAATTATCCCCACATGGCCCAATATATCTAATATGCGGAGGGTTCCAGCAAAGGCTGTCCTAAGAACAGTCAGGAAATATATGAACTTTTTTTTACTATCTATGGTAGCATAATACGTGAGGCTTAATTATTTCACCATTTTGAAGAGAACCTTCAATCCCTCAGTTGGTTTGCCCTCATGGGTGTCTGTTGTCTTAGTGTCCTTGCCTGTGTCTGGGCTCTGAGCGTCCACTGCTTTCGCTGTGGCGATGTGTACCCAGCTCTTGATTCCCTTCGTTTGACTCCTGTGGGGGCAGACCTGATACAGGCCCTTCTCCACGGGCTCTGACTGACTGGAAAGAAAGAGGACCCACCAGTCTTTAAGAAGGGGCCTGAACAGAGGGGATTTCTGACCACTTTCCCTCCCTTATATAAAAAAGATTTAATTGTAGCATAGTATTCAGGTTAAGACTCCCATTCTCAGTTCTCAAGCCAGGATTCTCAGTTGGTATTGGGGCCAGGCTGTGTTGCAGAGAAACTCTAGTGTTGTCTTGCAGAGAATGTAAGTCCAAGGGTCTTCCAGCTTTTTAAGAGACATCCCGGGGGACAATTGGTGGGTACAGAGATTTCCTGTCCCATTATCTCTATGAGAAAAGAACAGAATAGACCAAAAGTAGATTACCCAGACCAAGAGTAGATTACCCAGACCAGAAGTCCCCATGTCCAGCAGGTTTGGCTCAGAGCTTGCTTAATTAGGCCATGACACCAGGAACCTTTCCTCATTGAAGTGGGGCTTGCTTAGTTAGGCCATTCCTAAAACCTCTATTCCAACTGCCCATTGAACCAGGCATCCCCAAACCCAATGTGTCAGTTGCCATCCATTTAGATGTCTCTGTCCTGGGCGATACTTTATCGTGGGGACACCACATCCCGGCCCACAGTCAAATCCCTCCCCCCCCATGACCATGTGGCAGATGGCGAGGTTGGTCTACCTTCAGTTCTCCCATCCAAGTACTAACCAGGCCCGACCCTGCTGAGCTTCCGAGGTCAGACGAGGTCTGGCGCATTCAGGGTTGTGTGGCTCTAGACTACCTTGGGTTCTCTATGTCTGAAACAACATGGGATGTCACGAACACAGTCCTGGGAAACTAAATTTTAGTTGGAAAGAGAAAGATAGGTGAGAGAACACTTATGTTACTACAGGGATCTCAGAACAGTCAGGAAGCTTCCAGTCAGGGCATCCCCTCACCTGCTCCACTGGTCCCTCAGCCAAGGACAAACCACTGTCCAGAGAGAGTAGGCGCCTACTGACTGAGGGTGAGGGGAGTCGCGTAAGACCTGGGCTGGCCCATAGCAGGATCAGATTTCTTCAACGCTGTCTCTGAGTCCTAGTGTCCTAACAAAAAAGACAGGAGCTCTGGGGTTTGCACCATATTTGTACTGCTCACCATGTCCCACCAGAGTCAGGAAAGCAAGGAGACAAAAACCATGTGACAAGTCAACCTCCAGAAAACACACATACTCCGTCATCTTACCTTCAAAAAAGAGAGGCTTCTGGGTTTTGGTACCAAATGTCAGGTTTGGCCTCTTGGTGGACTGTCATTCTGGTTCTGTGGCTCCTTGCTTGGAAAATTCACAAGCAGGAGGAGAGCGAAGGAGTGATTGCAAACAGGAAGCAATGCCACACAAACAGCTTTTGTTGCAGAAAAGAAGGGAGCTATGCAAAGTGAGAGTACCTTCCAGAGAGAAGAAGGGTCAGTCTCCACAAATAGGGAAAGACACCAAGGACTCCCAGGTGCTTTCTCCTTATTGGCCTGGTTGGGGGAGGGCTTACAGGACATGTGGGATGTTACCAGATGATTGACATGATTGTCAGGTGTTCTGCATTTTCCTGCAGTCCCTTTCCCTGATTCTCTGACACTAGAAACCCCCCTCCTTGCCTGTATCTGCCACCTGCAGATTTGGTCTCTGCCTAACAGCATGAACGATGTAACAACCAATGGCACTAATTAGAGAAACTTCTTATGTTGTAGAAGAATAACACACAGAGACTTAGGGAAAGTTTTTAGCTTGGGACATGGTGAAAGGTAAATTAGGGAAGTGTAACTCAACAGAGAAAGAAAAAGAATTCTCTGCAAGAAATATAAAAAATAGTGCAATCTCAAACTACTCTTAAAGAGTGAGGTAGGAAAGGAATTTTTTAGTTGTTACTGGATCTATTTGGGGAGTATCTATTATTTTTCTTATTATGTAAACACTATATCAATTCGTTTATATAATTAGTGCCTGCCATGTGCCATATTCTAGACATGAGGGTTACAATAATGAACAGAATATACTGAAGTGTCTGTCCTCATGTAATTATATCCTAGTGAAGGTACATGGAGAAGACATTTTTAAAAATGTAAGTCATGTAATGATAAGTGATATTTAGAAAAATAAGACAATACAAGAGAATAGAGAATGGGAGAGAGTGATACTCTATGTTAGGTGGATGGCAAAGATTCAGAGAAGCTACATTTGAACAGAAATCCAAATGTAATCTATAAGGAAGTGGACTGTGTGAATATCCAAGTCAAGAAATCCAGGCTGAGAGAGTAGTGAATGCTGCAAGTGTGAGAGATATTTGCATAACCACAAGAAGGCTAATGTGACCAGAGCAGACAGTGCAAGGGAAAGAATGCTAGGAAATCCAGCTGGAGTGGGCTGCAGGGCCCGAGTCATGTGGTGCCTTGTTCTCTTCTGTACTGCTTACCCACTCCTCCTCCAGCCATCTGGGCCCTACCCTGAAGATGAGCTGATGATTATTATTGTTAGATAGGAAGCTGTGCAATGTCTTTGGGTACAAATTCTGCTGAGTGATTGACAGGCAATGTGAAGGCTTCTGTCAATCAGTGGTCCCATCTGACAGCAGGAAAGAAAACAAGATCCTGACCTGTCTTCCTCATAATCCTGAATGCTGGTGATGAATGGTGTTTTTCTGGTGGTTTCTTAGTCTTACCCTGTGCAGAGTTCTTGTTTCTCAACCTGTCCAGCTTTGTGGATTCTTTAATTTATTCTGGGGTTAAGAAAATTCAATATGCAGGTAACCAGTGGTTTTCTAACTCTAGTAGGTGAGACTCTGTTGCCCTGGTATCCTGCTGTTTGTTTCCGTCCCCCAAATCAGTGAAGAACTATGTCTAAATATCTAAGTCAACCAGGGCAGATATAGGGAAAGTACTCTGATACATACAGAAAGTTAGGCAAGAAATTTAAGTGCAGGGCACCTATTCTCACTATGAAAGAAATCTTAACATGTATTTACATAAAATTTCTCTAATAATACATGTGAAATGATTGAGGGAAGTTATTCCTAGCTGATTTTGCAAAGGCAGAGATGTACTTTTCATTGTATGCCCATTGTTATATTTTGTAATTTTTAAAATCATTTCTATGTATTAATTTTATAACAAAAATAGTGCAAATTAAAAAGTACTGATTAAGTGCAATACTGAACATTCAATTAAAAATGAAACCAATCTAAATAGTTAGTGGTAAGGGAGACAAATATATGTGTTTCAAAGCATGTTGTGATGTGCTAATTTTATAAATTTAAGACAGAGATGTCAGTAATTCTAAACAGCTTAAATATAAATCAGTATCAGAGAGAATAGAAGTTGCTAACATTTTTTAGATAATATTTATTAGATAAGTTTGCAATGTTCATCAAGCAAAATTACTCAAGATGGACCATGTAACTTTTCATAATTATTTCATTAGAAAATAAACATTTTCTTCCTTAATTTTCACTTTTCTTTATAAATCTGATATTTCTAAAAGTATTACATATCATGAATTCTGTAATATTTAAATATAACACATTTAAAGTGTTATTTTTTTAAAGCAAGTTAAAGACACAAAATTTCTCAGAGTTCTTAGGAGAAGATTTTTTTTTTTTTTGGTAGTAGGAAAACCAACATGAACTAGTTACTTTTTCATTATGCAAAAGTGACCTATAAACTTCTATATTCCCCATAATAAAACAATGAATTTAGGTATGTATAGATTTTATAATAATGTTAACATATCCTCTTCTGGGTACCGTCTAGATCACATTAAAGATCAATTTTGTGCTAGCTGTGTTCTCAGGTATGCACTGCGTACGTGCTATCTCCACTTTATCTCTGACAGTCATCTCAAACTGAAGCACAATCAAGCATCTAACTGTCCTCCAGCCTGTTTCTTTTCCAGCATATGGGGCCACCCACTGCTCAGTAGCTCTCTCAAAAAAATACCACCTTGATTCTTCATTCCTTATACTCCCCCTTCCACACTTGCTTTTAAAAGCAAGATGGTTTTACCGTCAAAAAACAATCTGCTTCATCACATGTACCTGATAAAGACATACAACTATTATGTACCCATAATAATTAAAAATTAAATAAAAAACAAGCCTGCTCTTCTATGTTCTCCATCCTTGCTACTTACTCATTCAAGTCACCTTCACCTCTCTAGTCCTAGATGTTTGTCCTAAATTAGTTTTCCACCTAACAAGCATAGGAAACTTTCAAAAGTTTCTGTACTTAAAGTCCTTTAAGTCATCTCATGTATTGTTAGATGAAATCCAAATTTCTTATTGTAGCCTACAAGGTTCTACAGAGTCTGCCACTTGCTTCCCTCATTGGTCTCATTGTGAACCATTTTCCCCTCATGGATTAACTCCTGTTATGTTGTCTTCTTTATGAGTCTCAAACAGGTTGAGTATGTTTCTCTCTTGTGTTTCTTTCTCATATCATTTTCTGCCTAGAGAGCTCTTCCTTGGATGTTTGCACTGCTGATTCTCTTTTTTCATTTAGTCTGAAGCTTCTCAAAATTACTTTCCCTTACAATGCAATTGAAACCAACTCCCTCCAACACACACACCCACCACCCACATGTAAAGTCATGCTCTTTTAGATAAGAATGTTGAAAATCCATAATGAAAATTAGAAAGTTAATTTTTTGCAACCTTAAAAACCTTGAGTTTTTTAGAATTGACATGACATCAGCTTTCTTTTTTTTTGCTGCTTTTTTTTCATCTTAATATCATCCTCACCTTAAGGTTGACAGATTCTCTTTTTTCTTTCAAAAATGACACCACATTCATGAGAAATTATACCTTGCCTTTCTCAGATCATAAAGAAATGACCTGAATAGATACTGAATGCACAGCAGGCATCTAATGATAAATTCTGATTCTCCATTCATGTCAAATTAGCTATGCTCCTCTTTATCTTGACATACTCCACCATCATAGGAAGAAACAAGAAAGGGAACACCTTAAGTGATGCTAGGATATAGGTGACTTCGGGTCATATTATGAATAAACACCATTTAATTTAACCTTCTGGATCTAGTTTAGGAAAGCAGGTCATTTGCAAAGTGCATATTTTCTACAGAAGTTGACATTTGATTTTGGCATTATATTAATACATTGTTCTCTGAGTTTGATAGAAGAGTCAGAATTTGCATTTTTGCTGCCCCCCTCAGGTGACACTTAGGACCATAAATGAAAAATTAAATATATTAGAGTTCAAAAGTAATGATCATACTAACCAAAATTCTGGTAACATGTTTTTAAGAGGTGTGCTTTTTAGTGATTTAAAAATGGTATTGCAAATGGAACATTTTAGAGAATGCATGCCACTCATAACCTCCCTAGTCTCTATACACGGTGATATTGTCAGTTATAATGTCTGCTTTTCTTCGGGATGCAGAGATGGCTCTGTGATACAGGGCTGGCCACTGTGGCACACACACCGCTTTATCCCTATCAGTGATTCATCTAAACTATGAATGAGAGACTCTGACAAAGCCATCCTATTTATAACATGCACGTGTGTATGTGTTATATATATATAAAGAGAGATATGTGCATAAACACACATGCATATACACATATACATTCTAGAGGAGAGAAGGAAATAGCAAAGTTAGCAAACAATAGGAACCGTGTGTTTCTGGAAGTGTTGGTGCCATTTTGGCACCAGGTGGAGTAAGTCTACTGAAGAATAAAGTCAGCACAGAAGCAGGCAGTGGCAGGAAACAAAAAGAGCAGTGAGAACAGATAACAGTTTTGAAATCCTGGATCCACTCTGTGTGTGGAAGGTAAAACTACCCTCTTTTATGTCCCAGTCAAGAGTCACGTATCTGCCCTTTAAAAGAGCCTTTTCCTAATAGATTTTATTGGTGCCTGAATCTTTTATTGATATTATCTAATTAAATTTTCTTGAAATTTATTTCTTTCAATATTTAATAGAGAATTCTAATATCTATAAAAGTACAACTTACCTATGTTGATAATATTCCATGTGCAGACCTGGTTAGATACTTTGTAGAATTGTCCCGTAGAATCCTCATGTGGCCATGTTGTTACTGCCATCTCTATTTTACCAATGATATAACTGAGGCTTGGAGAGAGTTAAAGACTTGGCTGAGATCAGACAACTTGTACACAGTAATTCTCAAATCCATGTTTCTCCTTTCTGTTATACTGCCTCTTTGTAACACATGAAAAACATATTAATATTTGTAATACTCAGGAGAGATAATTACATATACCTCCACTTATCCAAAATATTTATAAATAGATCTGATACTAACATCTAAAAACCTTCCAGAATAAATTATCCTAAAATGGATACATTAATGATTCAAATATAAAACTTGCTATAAAAGAAAGAAGACTAATTTGTAAACTATTTTTCAAAGGTAAAAACATTCCTCTTAATATAGAGAGTATTAAAATTTAAAGCTCTCATTAAATATTTAAAAGTCATAAAGTTAAAAGAATTTCTTAACTCTTTTAGTAAATTGAAGAACTATCTCAGAGATAATTGGAGGAATCAAACAAAATGAGAAATAAGAAAGGGTTAACTAATTCATATATAGAACTGCATTGTAAAAATGCACATTTAATAATGCATGCATTTTAATGAATTGTGTTTACTTTTAAAGCACATAAATTTCATTATAACAAAAATACAAAAATTATGCCATCTATCATGAGAAAAACTTGTGAAATGAGAAATGTACATAAATAATAGAAATCATTTACTTTCATCATTTATGAAACGGAATTACAATGCAATAAGATAGTTTTGTAAAACTCATCAGCTATACCTATATTTTGTTACAGGCAGCTAACAACATCATGCAGTCACTATGAGAAATTTACTATATTGCTTTTAAAAATAATACTACTGTATAATGAATAGTGGTTAATATTATAGAAACAGCTGTTTGGAAATGTGGTGGAGTAGTTCAGTTCTCAACATACATCCGTGTAAGAGGAATCAAGATAAGAATATTAATTTCTTACAGAATCCTACAGTAAATAATATTTAATTTACAAAACCACTCCCTGATATAAAGTTACCGTTCTTTTTTAAGCAAAAATACATATAACAAGCAAAGCCCAAACAAATTGCATTGACGTGAAAAAGGGCTAAAGTTACATGTCATAGGATGTGTAGCAGTAGCATAAGTCAGCAGATTCATACTTGAAAACTTTCTCCAACACTTTATATAAAGACTATCTTGGGCAGGTTACTTTCCATCTCTGTGCCTCAGTTTGCTCATTTATCAAATAGAGATAGCAAAAGTGTTTACCTTAAAAGAATGCTGTGAACATAAAATGATAAAATAAAAGGTAAGCTTTTAGCTTAGAACATTGTTCTTGTTCAGTAAATATTAGCTCTGGCACTTATTAAAATATAATCAAGTGGATATGAACATGGGCTAGAGAGTTAATAAAAGTGAAGGATAACTACAAACAATATTAAAACTTCTTCAAACATTCAGAATTATATACTTCCAATATAGAATATAATGTTTGGTGATTTTTTTCATCTTCAGATAATAAATCTCCAGCTGTTTTTGAGGCTGTTTCCATACAAGGAACTGAAAATTGTGACTTATGGACCATGATTCTAGAGTAAACTTTGTAGTATTTTTAAACAACTCCTCCTCAGACTTATTTAATACTTTTAGTTACTTATAGGCAATGTATAGAGATAACCATTGCAGTGTGTTCTATTTTTCAAAAATACTTGCTGCTTCTGTCTGGACATATGACTGGCTTTGGACCATGAAATGTGTTACTTGTGAGCAAAAACTTTAGGGCCAATACATAGTTTGTGAGGTCCTCTTATTCCTCTGCCATGAGAACAATGGCCCAGCCAGTTTGCTTTCTCAGACTGGCTTCAAGACCGTAGATTACATGGAGCAAAATTAAAGCTGTTCCATGTGGAATATGTAGAAATAAACTCTTGTAAGCCACTACTATTTGTAGGTGAGCCACATTGTAGAATAATCCAGCTAGTGCTTACTGAAACAGTCATAATGAATATTCAATTTTATCCTTTCCCTAAACATCACTCCTCATTAACTATTCAGGATCCTGCATCCACCTTGTAGCTATTCATAGGAAGGAGTGAAGAAATGACAGCAAGAAAAGTGCTCTGTGTAGTAAAAGAAGCCCCAGGACTGAGAGTATCTCAAAAGCCAAAGGAAGTTCAACTGATCAAAGCATCAAATTCACACCGATTTCTTCAGATGAGCCCAATCCAATTCAACATTTATCAAGCTCCACGGTGTGGCCAGGATATGGTTTAGTAGTAGAATAAACTAGTCCTCATGTTCAAGGTTCTCCCAGTCTAATGAGAAAGGCAAACATTCAAAATAAAGGATCCTGTGGTAAAGGCAGAGCTGAGACTTAGCGCAAGTACCATGAAAGAAGTGGTCATCTTTATACAGAAGTCATCGAAAGCAGATAATGTTGGAATTAATCACGATGTTAAGTGGAAAAGAGATACTCAAACCAGGTAGGAAACTAAAACCCAAATCAATGCATTTGGCAACTAGTGGATGCCAGTAGAATCTTCTTACTTTCAGGATAGTTGTCGCAGCAACAGTTGGATTTTAAGCAAAATGAAGACTAAATGGGAAAGGAAAGAAGTGAAAAATATTAAGGCCTCTAGTTTGTGTATGTGTGTGACATTTATGTCAAAAAAAAACAAAACATGATACCAACTGCAGGAGTATGCCAGGTTTGGGAAGATGAATGGTTACTTTTTAGTATTTTGAAAACTAAGGAGAAAAGATACATAATTGGTGGATTATGGTTCAAGATAAGACTCCAAATAATGGCATCAAGAGCCCAGGTCTTGACAGGAGCAGTAGTAGCTCATCTTCTGAGATTAGTAGTAAGAAAATATAAGTAGCTAAGAAGTAATGAAGTGTTTAGGTTCTAGAGATTTAATGCTTGATGAGAAATTACTTTATCCTGAAAATTTGATACAGTTTCATCTTCTATGTGAAGAGATGACAGAGGTTATAAAAGCCTGAAGTGAATGGTAAAGATTTAGAATAGCTTATGCAAAGAATAGGAGAAAAAATAAACAATGAAAGTAATTTGTAAATCTGCATCAGGACATTTGAAATACTAATGTACTCTTTACCCTGCTATTCTATCTGCAGAAATTAATTCAAAAGAAATAACTCCAAACACACAAAAAGATCTGAACAAATTTGTATGTCACAGTTATTTCTAGAAAAACTAGAAATAATATTAATATCAAAAATATGGAGATGGTTATAAATTTGTTACTTCTTACAATGAACTACGATGTAACCTTCATAACTGCTTAGAATTTACAGTGATATAGAAATATACTTGTGGTGTATTGTTAAGTTTGAAGAAGATTATCAGACATATATATTAATAATATACTTATCTTTTAAATTTCAGTAATGGAAGACTTAGATCAAAAGTTCTTTTGGTAGTGGGTATATATTTTTATATATAAATATATATTTTATATATACAACTATACATATTTTATATATAATTTACATATTTACATAATTTCCCTGGTCTTCTTTGTTTTCCATATTTTCTATACTGAAGATAAAATACTTTTATAAGAAAACCTTTCTGTTGAATCACATAGCCAATTGGCAGAAGAGCACAACAGATTAGAGAAATTTAAATTTGTGGAGGCAGGGCAATAAGCTACAAATGTGTATAGTTACTCACTACGACAGTGGTACCTCACATATACAAAGTCTCACTGTATCCTTAATTATGAAAGAAAGTGACAGAGAAAAGCAAGTGGACCAACAGGTTCATGGAGGTGACCAAAGTAATTTGGGTGATTAGCCATACTTCAGACATTGCGAAAATATTATAGTAACCTAAATATCTGGGCTGGTAAAGCCAGCTGTGATAATTTTCCTTTGTCCCATTAATTTTTATTGATAAAAACAAATATATTATCATTAGATGATTACTAATATAATGAACATGCTATCTATGAAGAGAGATAAAGCATTTGATTTTATCCCATTAGCCCTAGGCATAGTTTTAATTAGGTCAATGGAACAACTTAAAACACCTGGAGGGATATTGAGGGAATTAGTTATAAACAGAAGCAGATTTGCCATAAAGCTAGTGAAACTTGAACTTAGAGCCACTCAATTGCCCAGACCTTTCCAGGGTCCTGGTCATAGTAATGTGTTCCACATCATGATATGTTTATGTAAAATTTTCAAAATAAGGTAATATAACAAAATTGGTTAAGACTGTTGGCATTTTTTCATCTAGACTTCACTGCTGTCTCACTTCCCTTTGTATCATGTGGTAGAAAAATATTGGGGGTATCCAACTTAAAGGGAAGTTGAATTGGGGAAACGTTTAGTTACGGTTTGGTAGAATATTGTTTTGGTCTGCAGTTAATTCCATGTATAATTATGTTATTGCTAGTTTTGCTGCTATAGGAATATTCCTCCCCCAGAACCCCTTCATCTGATTCCCCCAACATCATGATAAAAAGGTGCAGGGATTGAGTTATATTGCAGTAACAATTTGAATTTTGGCACCTCCAAATCATACAACTCATATAGAAAAAAAAATTGATACATATTTCCTAATTTGACCATAGACACATTTGTTAAGGTTCAAAAACAGTCTTCTAAACAATTAGCCATTTTTTAAAAAATTATTTTGGACTATTGTGCTAGAGGGGAGAAAAATTATTTTTATCTTATCTCTGTAGGAAATATTTATAATTTGTCATCTTAAGTAAGGATAGAAAATTGTATACCTCCCATAGTATAGGAAAGGGTATACTAGGGGTATATAACTTTGTACTTAGGATTATAAAGTATGAAATTTAATTAATGTAAACCGTATTGTTTCTGATTTGGCGTTGTATATGCTATGTATGATTTTGGTAAAATTTTAAATTTTTTGTTTAATTTTCTTATCAGAAATATATATTGGTTTTGAACTTAATTTTGTATTTATCATTTTTAATTCTTTTTTTCTTGTTAAAATACCTTCACATTGTGAAATGTATGAGGCCCATACATTATATCCATAACACTTCATGTGTCCTGGATATAATCACTTTACCTCCCTGAATTTGTTTCCTTATTTGTAAAATAATAACTGTCTCTCTGGGTTAGAACAGGGACTAATTCAGACAATAAATGTGTCAAAATAGATCCTGGGACAAATAAAGGGTAATAAATGTTACTCGTGATTGTTGTCATTAAATGTATATGTAATCATTATTTTATTTTAATTATTGACAGATATTTCTTTCCTTCATTCAGCTTAACCTCAGCTCGGAAAGATATGTTAACACCAAAAATTAAATTGTGATATCCTCTGCTGAAAATCCTTACAGGGATCCCTATTTTTCTACAAAATTCTTTTTAAAAAAAGACTTTAAAAATATTTTTACAATAAATTTTATTTTCTATATTGAGATTTCCAACATTATGTTATGGGATACATATAGATATTAAAATGGTAAAGTTCCACTCATCTCTTAACACTAATCTTAAATGTTACTTTTTATAAATTAAGGCACAATGGAATAGGATGTGCACTTACTTTATGTCTTAGTCAGTTTTCTGCTGCTATAACAGAACACCATAGACTGATAATTTATAAACAACAGAAGTTGACTCGACTCATGGTTCTGGGGGATAGGAAGTCCAAGAACATGGTGCTGGCATCTGGCAAGGGTCATCATATTTCCTGAGGGAGAATATTGTTAAATATAGGAGATAATATATAATATAATACGTTATGAACAAGCAGTTTCGCCCCTACACCAAGAAACTCTCAAACTCTTTATAGGAGGACATGCTCTATGTAGCACTCTTTGTGCAGAATGTTGAAGACCTCACAGATGAAAAGAATGAATAAAATATGCTAGAAACACTCAAAGATATCATTTGAAAAGTTAGGCAATGTATATGTTCTTTTTTATTATTGAATAAAAAAGTAAGAATGAAAATCAATCTACAGCATAAAGCCATTGTGTAAATTAAAACATATACAAAATAAAACTTTTTATCCAAGTAGGCAATATTAAATATTAAAAACTTTGGTGAGTGCCTGCAATAAGGACAAAAGTGGTGAAGTACTGGAAATGCTATATCTAATTTCTAATGCCTGACCTCATGCCATCATAAGATTATGTTTCCTCCATCTGTTATTTCTCCTTCAGTGTCTTTGTCTGGGTGGTACAGTTTAATTAGTGTCTTAGTCTGTTTGTGCTGCTATAACAAAATACCTGAGACTAGGTATTTTATAAAGAACAGAAATTTATTTCCTCATATTTCTGGATGCTGGGAAGTCCAAGATTAAGGTGCTGTCAGGTTCAGTGTCTGGTGAGGGCCCCAGTCTTTGCTTCCAAGATAGCACCTTGAATGCTGTTTCTTCACAAGGCGGAATAGCAGAAGGACCAAGAGTGGCCTAAGCTAGTTCCCTCCAGCCCTTTCATATGACACTAATCCATTCATGAAGGCAGATCACTCATGATTCAATCACTTCTCCAAAGTCCTCACCTCTGAATACTGCTATAATGAAGATTAAGTTTCAACATAAATTTTGAAGGGGACAAATTCAAACCATAGCAATTAATGAGATCTTTCTTTTTTCAAAAGGTGGTCTTCTCAGTAACTCTGTCATTGTTATCTGGGAATACATGTTAAAATAGCAGATACCTGAGCTGGATTTCAGAACTACTAAATTAGAATATATTCTAAAGGAGCCTAGACATATAGCTTTTGAATGAGCAACCCAGGTGTTTCTCAGAAAGACACCTTTTGAAAACCATTGACTTAACCATAGTGCATATAAAGTCAGCGTCACCGGCATCTCATGGACTCACATTCTCCATGAGATGCTATTAGCCATTTTTGACATTAATTAAACCTATCGTTAATGCTTTTTAAAAGAATTAATGGATTAATGAATGAATGGTATTATTTCATAGAGAATAGATAGGTAGAATCAATCAAAGCTATTAGAAAAAAATTAAAAATCAAACATATAATTAGAAAAACCTTAATTTTTGCAATAATAGAGTTCTAAATATGTTTATTCATCAATCACTGAGAAATTATATATACATTTATATAAATACATATTAATATACACATATATATGTGCACTGTAGAGAAAATCCCCTACTTTCCAACAAAGTAATCAACAGCATGCATGATTCTAGAAGACTAACTGCTAGTCTAATGGCATAGATTTTGCCTGCTGTTTATGTGTTCAAAATTTGCATTAGTATTTGTACCCAACTTTCCTTAATAAGATTGGTAGTCCATTTGGAATAGATTTGAGCTAGGCTTTGAAACTCTAATCTTCCCTGACAATATAGGTCAAATTCACTTGGGAATTGCACCAGTTGAGGAAATTTGAAAATGCTCTTTCATTCAAATAGCTGTGTTCAAACACAGGGCATGCTGGGATTTGCCATTTTGGCTGCCATCACAATTACCCCTATCAGTGTCTATGCACAGATGCTGAATGTGGGTAACTATTACTGGCAGGTTATGCTGGCGGCTCATACAAATGAATAATCATTGGCTCATGATCACCTCAACTCCCTAGATCACTGGAATGGCCCAGCTGGGCTAAGTAGGAAATTTAGCTAATGAGTGAGTTTTTTTCCTCCCTCTGTGATGCATAATACGGGGTTTCATACAGCTATCTTTTTAAAAGTTTACCCTAAACTTTTTAAGTTTATTTGAATGTTTTCATTCTTATATTATTAATGAAAAAATAATGGCATCATGCATATACACTATGAAAAAGACAGCCATTCAGTGAGGGATTTAAGATTATAAAATCCGTACTTAAATGGAACATTACTTTTTTCCTATGATATGTTGGACAATCACTAATGAATAGCATCAGTCCAGCTGCTTACTGTGAAATTGCCACTCGTGCACCATGCCTACAATAAAATAAGTAACACAAAGACTGTTATTAAATCTGAACTTAAAATGCTATTTTTAAATGATCCAATCTATCTAATAGCAACTAAGCAACAAAATAAACATCATTAGTGAGCTTTTCAGTCTATATTTACATTTTGCTACCTATCCCCCCCCCAATTTCACAAAGTTTCTGAGGATACAGCTTACTTTTTTTGTTTAAATCGTCGATCTGCAATTTACTAGGCCACTGGCATCAAAAGGATATGTGCACTATATTCAGTAACTACTATTTCATTCTAAAGAACCAGGCAGTGCAGAATGGGGAAAAGAATCATTCTAAGGTGTCTCCATCAGAAAAGACGATGGTACCTATTCCTAGATCCTATAAAACTGAGGAACATTTAAGACTAAGAAACATGTAACTAAAAGATGATAAAATAAGTTCCCAACCTCCTTCAAAAATCTATTAATCTAATGTGCTTGGTTCATGGAAAGATAGTAAATATTTTAATATTGAGATGGTACGAGAGTATAATACAGGAAATTTCCTACAGTCTTTTATCTTGGACTTCTAAATATAATTTAAAGGAAAGTTATAATTTCTATAATGAGTTTTTCTTAAAGTTGCTGTTTCCGTCAGAGGAGTACCACAGTTCTTGCATAGCTAATGCTGTCACCACATTATAATCGATGGTTTTGCATCTTTATTTTCCTTTTTTAATCTATGGTTGTTTACTTTAGCTTCCAAGATGTGGCAGTGTGCTGCTTTTTCATTTCTATCTCCCAAGAATTTATTTGGCTTTTTTTTTTCAACTGCCCCTTAAATTTTAGAATCTCTTCCATCTGCAGCTACTTCATACACTTTTCCCAAGTAATTGCCCATATAATTATTAAAATCTTTAGCATACTAACTTTGATTGTATCTTCAGGTCATTCCTTTCACCTGAGCTCCAGCCCTCAATAGCCAAATGACAATCCAGCTTGAAATGTGAAAAAGACTTTAACGTTTACCTCCATTATTCTCTCCCCACATCTCCTTCTCTGGTGTTTTCTTTCATTGAATTGGGGTCACCTAGATCCCAGGTCAATTAAAAAGCCTTGGGCATACCATTGATTCCTCCTACCCTCTCATTCCACACATCAAATCAACCACCAAGTCAATATGAATCTTTCATGATTTTATCTACATTTCACAGTTCCATTTCCCATTCACCCAGTGAAACATCAGCAACTATTTTGTACATAACAATGGCATAATATTTAAGCTGTCTTCCTTGATTTTAGCAGCCTCCAATTTATTCCCCAACATGCATCAAAAATCATCCTCTTAATTTGATTTTACTATTCCACTTTAATGGCTCAATGCTTTGATATCTTTCAATTCCCTTAGGATAAAACCCACATGTCCTATCATGGATTGCAGAGTCCTCCTGATCTGCCTTCTATTAATATCTAATAATATCTATTGCTAATCCTGTTCTCATACTACACCCAGGCATAAAGAGCTATGTTCAGTTTCCCAGAGAGCAAATCAGTCATTTGGCCTGGCCTTTATTATGCTGTTATTTTTACCTGCAACATTTTTAGTTTCTTTCTTTCACTCCCCTTTACTTTTACAAAACCTTTGGGGGTAGGGAGACCTCACTCAAAACCCTAGTACCATACACATACCAAAGTAGGTGTCTCTTCTATCATTTTTCTTCTCATGGCATTCTGGATTTCAACTATTACAATATTTATTACAATTTGTTGAAAATTCCTGTGTTAGTTGTCCATCCCACCCACTTGGCCTTATTTTCAGCGAGGGAAAGGTCTATGTCTGAACTGATGTCTCCAGCACCTGGATCCCAATATACAGCTCTATGTCTATCTCTCTCTCTCTCTGTCTATTAATCAAGCTATCTATTATATTTATCCCTGATAGACACTCAATGATTATTTTTTAAATAAATATACTAATACATGTTTTGAATTTTCCCCTATGAAATATCTTTTCATCTAGTAGAATATTTTCTTTCTGTCCCAGAGCCTAGAGACACTATCTTTAAAAACGAAAGAATTAGCCTGTATGTCCTTATAGTATTGACTCCCTCTGGTCATCCTATGCATTCTGAAACAATTTTAAAGAAATATATAAATGACTTGGAAACATACAGTATTCCTCCACCTTTGTGAGAGGGGAAGAAATGAAGGCAACAAAGCACAGATAGATTTGAGAAAAGAAGGAATTTTGAGAGAACCAGATATTTTGATAATATAAAAGCAAACACCTGAAAAGCATAAAATGCAAAATATGAAAACTGATGAATTTAGTTCCTTTGAAGTATTAAATAAATAAACTCTGATTATCTTTGAAAACCTCAGGAGTCTTACAGACAGGCTACTGTATTTACATTCAACTTGATATGATTTTATCAATCATAACATTATTTTATTTAATATCTAGGGTAATCATATGAGAAAGATGTTATTAGCCCTATTCTATAAATGATAAAACTGAAATGTAGGGTGAAATCTTGATACAAATGACGAAGTCAGTAAATGAAAGATAAGATAGTACTCAGATCCACAGTTCTTTATTCTAGATCACAAGATATATCAGCATATACTTAATTAGAATGGCCTGTATTTCTAGCTAGCCCTAGTCACTGGGTTAGACAATTGTCCAATTCTCTCAATTGGTCATTCATATATCAAAGTCCAAATTGTTTTTGTTTCTTTTGTTATTTTTTTTTGGAAAATGTTCACTTTTACTTATTTTTAAAATTATTTTCCTTTTAATTGACAGATAAAATTATATGTATTTATCATGTACAACATGATGCTTTGAAATATATAGACAATGCAGAATGACTAAATCTAGCTAATTAACATGTGCATTATCTCACATAATTATTATTTTTTGTGGTAAGAACACTTAACATCCACCCTTTAGCATTTTTAAGGATACAATGTGTTGTTTTTAACCATAGTCACCACGTTGTACAATAGATCTCTTGAACTTATTTCTTCTATTTAACTGAAATTTTGTATCCTTTTATCAACATTTTTCTAACCCTGCTCCCCTACCAACCAAATCCCAGGTAACTACCACTCTACTTTCCACTTATATGAGATTAGCTTTTCTGGATTCCACATTTAAGTGAGATCGTGCAGTATTTGTCTTTCTGTGCCTGGCTTATTTCACTTAACATAATGTCTTCCAGGTTCATCCATGTTGTTGCAAGTGATAGGATTTCTTTCTTATTATGGCTGACTAGTATTCCATTGTGTATATATACCACATTTTCTTTACTCATTCACCTGTTGATGGGAAGTTAGGTTGATTCTGTATCTTTATTATTTTGAATAGTGCTTCAATAAATAGAATTTCTTTTTATCATACTGATTTTACACACATATCTACACACACACCCAGTAGTGGGATTGCTGGTAATTCATTTTTTTATTTCATTATATTACAGGGGTAAAAATGTTTAGGTTGCATATATTGCCTTTGCCCCGTCCAAGTCAGAGCTTTAAGCATGTCCATTCCCCAGAGAGTGCGCACCACACCCATTAGGTGTGATTATACCCCTCCCTTGCTTCCCCCTCCCACCTGATCAACATTTGATGACTGTTACTACTATATTTGCACATAAATGTTGATCAGTTAATACCAATTTGATTATGTGTACATGTTGTGTTTGTTTTTCCATTCTTGGGATACTTCACTTAGTAGAATGGGTTCCAGCTCTATCCAGGATAATACAAGAGGTGCTAGAACATCATTGTTTTTTGTGGCTGAGTAGAACTCCATGTTATACATATATCATATTTTATTAATCCACTCATGTATTCATGGGCACGTGAGTTGTTTCTACATCTTTACAATTGTGAATTGTACTGCTATAACTCACAATGGATCACAGACTTAAATCTAAGGCATGGAACTATAAGAACTTTAGAAGAAAATGTTCAGAAAACTCTTATAGACATTGGCCTAGGCAAAGAATTTATGAAGAAGACCCCAAAGGCAATCACAGCAAGAACAAAAATAAATAAATGGGATCTGATCAAATTAAAAAGTTTCTACAGAGCCAAGGAAACTATCATGAGAGCAAACAGACAACCTACAGAATGGGAGAAAATATCTGCATGCTACACATCTGACAAAGGGCTGATAACTAAAATCTCTGTAGAACTCAGGAAAATCAGCAAGAAAAAAATCAACTACTCTATTAAAAAGTGGGCAAAAGACATGAACGGAAATTTTTCAAAAGAAGACACACTAATGGCCAACAAACATATGAAAAATACTTAAAATCTCTAATCATTAGGGGAATGCAAATCAAAACCACAATGAGATATCACTTTACCCCAGTGTGAATGGCTTTTATCAAAAAGTCCCAAAACAACAAATGTTGCCAAGGATGCGGAGAGATAGGCACACTCATACATTGCTGGTGAGACAGCAAACTAGTATAACCTCTATGGAAAGTATTAAGGAGATACCTCAAAGAGCTAAAAGTAGAACTGCCAAAATAGAAAAATTTTATGGTATATCCATCCATAATATATCTAGTAAAATTTTCATTAAATCAGCATACTAAATTGTTTTGAAATCCAAGGACAATCAACTTTCATAAATAAGTCTTTGTCACACAGGTATGGGATGAAAGCCAGAGCAATCATGGAACAAACTGAACTTTTGGAATTCTTCAGCAACCAAATGATATCTATATCCTTCCAAAGGGGTAGCTCTACAATCAGTATTGCTCTTCTCCAATCCATTTTTAATGCTATAATCTACGACTGCTGTCCCCAACTCCCAGGCCATGGACTGGTACCTGTTAGTGGCCTGTCAGGAACTGGGCTGCACAGCAAGGCATGAGCAACGGGCAAACCAAAAAAGCTTCATCTGTATTTACAGCTGCTCTCCATTGCTTACATCACTGCCTGAACTCTCCCTCCTGTCAGATCAGCAGCGGCATTAGATTCTCATAGGAACATGAACCCTACTGCAAACTGCACATGTGAGCAATCTAGGTTGTGTGCTCCTTATGAGAATCTAATGCCTGATGATCTGAGGCGGTGATGCTAGCTCTGGGGAGTGGCTGCAAATACAGATTATCATTAGCAGAGAGGTTTGACTGCACAATAAATGTAATGCGTTTGAATCATCCTGAAACCATCCCCCCACACCATTCTGTGGAAAAATTGTCTTGCATCAAACTCTTCTGGTGTCAAAAAGGTTGGGGACTACTCACCTAAGACATTTTTTTGAAATGTAAACAAGATTGTGCTCTCAATAGTTTGGAAAATATAAATGATCTTTCATAGCTATGATAGCCACTCTTTGTTGCTTATCTTACATCCATTTTCTCCTCCTATAGCAGTTTTTAACCGGGGTTGGTTTTGTCCTCTGGAGGACATTTACACATGTAAAAAGACATATTTGGTTTTCACAACTGGGAAGAGGATGCAATTGTCACTTAATGAGTATAGACCAGGAACGTGGCTAAATATCCTCAATGCAAAGAATAATCCTTCACCACAAAGAATTATCTGGCCCAATATATCAACAGTGCCGAGGTAGTGACACTCTCTTCTGTGCTAACAAGATATCCATTCCTTTATATCAGTAATGTGCTTAGTCACAAGATAAAGTCCAAATTCATCAAAATTAATATGCAAACCTTTCATCATTTAATCCCTGCTGATATCTTAACATTATTTTTTGTTATTCAAATTCCTTGTTCTGAATTAAATAACCATTTATAAAAATCAAGTGTGTGTCTTTCAAAGGTAAAATAAGCTGTTGCACATTGACAAATACCTCTAAAATACCAGTAACTTAATATCACAACGTTTATTTCTTGTGCTAGATAACTCAAAGCATGTTAGGAAGACTATTCTCATTGTACTCACAAGGGCCTCGTGCAGATGGAGGTGCTATCCTCTTAAGAAGCTTTCAAGCTGAATCTTCAGGTCTCACTGTGGCAAGAGAACATGGCAAATTGCACACTGGTCCTTAATTTCTTCTACCACTAGTAAAACAAGTCCCCTCCACTCACATTGGCCAAACAAGTCATATGGTCTTGCCTGACTTCAAAACAACATTTTTCTGGAAGAAAAGGAAAATTAAAACTCTTAGTAAGCACTAGTAGTATCTATTCCTATGTTGTTTTTTCCCTCCTTATTTCCAGGGCTAACGCATACTTAATATTTAAGTTTAATATTGTGCATCACTTCTTAGGTAAAGTCATCTTGATTCATTTTCTTCCTAGACTTGGTTAGATGCCTCTCCTTGGTTCTTGTATCAGACTTTGTACATAGATCTCACAACATTTAGCATTTGTTATTGTGAAAATCTGTTCACTAGTTTGCCTCTTCTAGATTATTGGCTCTTGAGATCAGAGCATTATGTCTTATTTATTATTGCATTCACAAAATCTAGCACACATGAACTAATACAATTAAATATATCTTTACAAAAATAAACAAAATGCCCATTGGCCAAATTATACAATGAAAGATGTAAGATCACTTATATTTCTATCAAACAAGAGCCTCTTGCTTTTCCAGGTACCTGATGATTCCTTGACTTAAAGTTCTGTCTATATTTTCTCCTTATTCCAATATGAGGAAATTGATCTTGTATCTTCATAGCGTCGTAAAATACAGTATGAAAGTATTATAAAAATCATTTTGTATACATTATATCAATTTTAGGGTACCCAAGGCAATATGTTTCCTTTAAAAATGCCATTACTAAGTATAGATAAGAGAAATTACTGAGTTTGGTCAAACACTTCTTCAACCTAGATTGCCTTCAAGCAACTCAACTGTCTTTATTTTTAACTACAAACAGCTTTCAGCATCCCCTGAAGAAAAAAATAATCAGAAAAAACTGTGGTGAATCTAATAGGTCCCAAGGAAACCTAGAACTGTTTGAGGGAGACTGAATTCTCTCCCTCCTGAAGATAAAGTTTTTTTCTTTTTCATGTCACTGTGAAAAATATTTACTTCATAACTGTTGCAGAAGTAGATTGACTTTATTCATAGATTGGAATTCTCCACTGAATAATCCGAGCTGTATAAATCAATTTGGGGGAAAGGTCACTGGACTAAGACTCAGCAGACTCAAGTTCTTCTCCAGATCTTTCCAGGTTTAGTCAGGTCACTCTGATTGAGTAACTAAGACTTCTCTGTGCCTTAGTATTTTTTTAACCACAAAAGTGGATTTAGTAACAGCTGTCCTGTTCACTTCCACTACTAGCAATAAATAGTTATTTGAACTACTGTAGTATAACATATAATGCAAAAAAATAGATATAAAGTCATTAAAACAGCATTATCATTGATATAGCATAGCAATTATAATAGGCTTAGATTCCTATCAGTACAATTTATTTAACCACTAAAACCATTTATCCATTGAAAAACAGACATAAAAAGTAGCAATGAACAAGTTGTTAGAAAACTTATGTATTTATAATGAGTTATAATATATGTTCAATAAATAATAGATATTTAAAAGTGTGATTCTCTGAAAATATAACAATGATAAATTTTCAAAATCATAAATGTAATTTTTTGGTGTAAATAAATTTAAACACAGTATTTTCCATGAAGTGAGTAATAAAGGCAGATAATTCAGCTTCATATGTGGAAACTCAGAATATTGCCCTGGAGAAGAGAGAACAAGCTTTTTGCTCTAAAATAATATCATTCCCATTTAAAAAAATCTAAGATAAAAATAAATTTAGTTTAAAAAGAATGAAGGAATATAAGAATTGTATAATAATTATTCAGTTTAACAACTATTTAAACAGAAGGCCAGAAGGAACTATTAGGAAAAGAAAGAAATGAAATGAAACAAAATAATAGCAAAAGAAGAAACAGCACTAATGAAACAAGAATCTGAAAACTTCAAGCCCTGATTTTTACTCTGAAACAAAAATTGTTTCGAAAGAACAACTTTCTGTTCTAAAAAACAGAAATGTGTTTTAATGAGTGCTGTATTCGTGCCATGGAGGCAGTAGGCTATGATGCTTTTAAGAGTAGGGACTCTGGAACCCAGCTGCACCGCCAAGCAGCGCTGTGTCTAATATAAAATGGGAACTCAACAAACACCAGCTAATATTGCTATTAAGATTTTTGTGAATGTTGTGATTTTTAAAATCCTGATTAATCTACAAACAAGAAAGAAATCACTGCTGTTTACTCTCGAACCCTAGGTTTCCATCCTTAGGAATAACAGAGTAAGTCAAAGGAGATAAAAATCTGAACAGATCTGCTTGTTTCATAAGCTTTATGGGCCTTGCAAGGGCCTGAAGCAGGAGGCAAAGTTTGGTGTAGGATTTCAAAATCTTTTCATTAAATACAGTACTTGCTCCAAAGTATCCTGGGTCTCCTGTGATTGTAACTACTCGGTAAATATTAGCCAATCAATAAACTGTTAACTTCCTCTTTTCTTTCTCTACCCCATGGACAAAATACAAGGATTCCTTGAAGCCTCTTCTCAGAAACCCACTGACTTGAGCCCCCTCTTCATTTTGTTAGGTTTCACCTTACTGGGATGTGTCGAACAGCAGAAGAACCTGTGGAAACCGATGTCTGAATCCAGCCTTCTCTTCCTACAGCCTAAATATCAATTGCTGTTATTTATCCTGGGATTTCTCTGAGTTAGCTTTTTTCCCACCTGGTGTTCCATAAATACAAATATCAAACAGAGATAGTTTACCATCTCATACAATTCTTATTAAATTAAATGCACTGTTAGGGAACCTGAAAGTAGGAAAAATAGCACGACAAGATTTTCTATTAATTTCTATCACTTGGCATAAAACTATAATTGATGGTTGTCCTATTTCTACCATTTCATATTAATTTCAAAGTGAAATTTTGTGAATTCTACCTTGTAACAAATCTTATATTATTTTATTATATTTTATTATTTTTTGAAAAATAAAATTAGATCAGGGTTGGCAAACTTTTTTTCTATAATACCAAAGAGTAAATATTATAAGCTTTGTGGACCACATATAATCTTTGTCACATATTTATTTGTCGTTTTGTTATTGTTTGTTTGTTTGTTTTTTATAACCCTTTTAAAAATGTAGCAAACCTTCGTAACAAGCAGGCCTTACAGCAGCAGGCTGCTGTTGAATGTGGCCCTGGGGCCACACACTGCTGACCCTCAAATTAGATGCTGCATGTACCTTATAATTCTGAGAGTGAAGATGCAGAGGAAGTGGGATATGTGAAACAGATGAAATTTTTCTTTTTCGTCTTGTGATATTAAAACCAGTCAGTCAAGGAAAAGATTTACTCTATGGACTGAAATTTTCTGCCATTGAAAATGTTTACTAAATGATGCTCAAATTTATACACATACACGTGAGGTGGGCAGCCTCTAAGTTTAAGCCCAAAGGCATTCTGATGGCAGAATTCCTCTTTATTATGCAGTTGATTATCTTGAATCATTTTATTTGCAGCTGATAATCTCCCATGTGCAAAGTAAATATTTCAGTCTGTACCACTGTGGAGCAGAACACTATGATGCCATGAGGTGTCGTGTCAAAGCCTAGGAAACTAGGCTTTGTTCTATTAAGACCTCAGTCTTGAATGCCTTCCTGGCATTCAAGTTGATGGCTGGTTCCTTCCTCTGGAACATGGACCAGATTTGCTGATTTACTTCCAAAGATTAGAGTATCACAGAAGAGATGGTATATCAATTCTGAAATTAGATTATGAGAAGACCGTGGCTTCTATTATGGATATATTTTCTGTTTTCTGTCTTAGCTCCCTTGATCTGGAAAAACAAGTTGCCATGTTGTGAACAGATCTGTAGAGAAGCCTGTGTGGTGAGAAATTATGTCTCCAGCTAGCAAGTAATGAGACTTGATCTCACAGAACACACCACTGTGAGATTTGCAACCAAGACTTTCCTAGTCAAGCCTTGAGAGAACCTTGGCTCTGTGACAGTTACTTTCATGTGTCAACTTGACCAGGCCATGTCATTGCCTAGATATGTGGTCAAACATTACTCTGAATGTTTCTGTGAAGGTTTTTTTTTTTTGCATAATATTAACATTTAAATCAATGGATGTTAAGTAAAGGAGATTATCTTCTGTAATATAGGAGGGCCTCATCTAATCAGTTGAAGGTCTTAATAGAACAAAGCCTAATTTCCCCAAGCAAGAGGAATTCTACCAGCAGAATGCCTTTGGACTTAAACTGCAACTCTTCCCTGTGTCTGCATCCTGCCTGCCTATCCTGTCATAATTTGAACTCGCCAAACATCTACAATAATGTTAGCCAATTCCTTAAAATCTCTCTCTCTCTCCGCATGTATGTACACACACACACACAAATGCTGTTGCTTTTGTTTCTCTGGAGAACCTTGAGTAATATAAGCCCCATCTGACAGCTTAAGTACAGCTTAGTGAGAACATGAGCTACAGGCACTCAGCCAAGTAGCACCTGTATTCTTGAGCCACAGAAATGTGAGATCATAAATGGTTTTTGTTTTATCTGCTAAATTCTGTGGTAATTTGTTACATAGCAACAGATAACTAACACTCATAAGCTTATAGGAGTATAGAGATCTGGCTTATTATTTTTCTTTTTTTTTCTTTTGTTAGGAAAGCATAGTTTCAAAATATATATGTAAAATGTGTATCAAGATCTGTAGATAAAAATCAGCAATTTAATTTTCATCAGTCAATTTATATTGGGAAATTTAGTCATATTTTGCTGTGAAGTTTAGTCCAAAATATTTCTATTATGACTTCTGTATACTTAAACATTTTTATCACTTAAACATATCTGGAGCATTTTGCTTTCATATAAAATATAATCAAGAGATTTTTGTGATATTTAGGACAGACTAGATGACCATATTCTCAACTTCCCCCTGGACAAGATAAGGATACCTTGAGGTAGAGATAAAATCAAGTGACACCATCTGTCTGATGAGGCATGGCCACTCAAAACACCTCATGGCATCGTAGTGTTCTGATCCACAGTGGTACAGACTGAAATATTTAGTTTGTACATGGGAGATTATCGGCCTCAAATAAAATAATTCAAGACAATCAACTGCATAATACAAGATCTAAATCATCTCTTACTTGGTTAGCATTTGAAGGAAATCAAAACATTTTACCCCAGAATACATTCGTTTTACATATTTTAAAATGGCTTTTCAGAGAGCCAGCAAATAGAAGTAACCCTGCAGAGCTTTCTTTTTATGGGGAAGATTTGTATCTGTAGAGAATCTTCATTGATGCAGCCAGGACTTTCTATATCCAGATCTAGGAAAGATTAACTGTGTCTCACGCCATTAAAGGTCTGAAAGAAACATTTATTATCTATTCTTTCTGATGACTACGACCTGTGAGATTTCATCTACACAACAAGACTACCTTTGCTAGCCAAGCCTCCTCTTCTCTTTCTTCCTCATTTGTCTTGCCACCATAACCTCATTTATCATCATGACCTGTTTTTTTGGCTATGCTCTGCCCCTCCCATTCTTTTTGTCACCTCAAGATGGTATATAAATTTCTGCATCCCATGATGGGATGGGGTAATCTATAATTTCCTGCATGTATGCATTAATAAATTGGTATGCTATTTCTTTTATTAATCTGCATTTTGTGAGTTGACTTTTCAGTAAAGCTTCAAAGGGCAAAGGGGAAGATTTTCCCTTGGCCCCTACACATTCATTCAACCAATATCTATTAAATACCATCTACAAATGTTAGGCATTTGAGTATTGGCATGTACTTCTAAGGCAAAATGGGTATACTTCTTGCAATTAAGCATCTCATATTATTGTATGGGATTCATATATAGCAAACAGGGTATTGAGTAGTACTTTTCTTATTGCTTTGGAATTGCCTAGTTGGGTCCCAAGTGAAAATATAATGCTGTTTGGTGCTTCGTATTCTAAAATATCTCCCAACAATGGAGGGTAGACCTTGCCTTGAGGGGTACTACTGAGAAGCAGCCTAGCTTGCTTTTCTATCCCCAATTAGTACTCACATTAACCTTCTAGTCTATTTATAAAAAATAACTTTTGAAGAGAAAGAAAGAAAACCCATAGGAATCTTGGTATGTTGACCTCCTAGAGACTACAATAGCTCTCCACCCTGACCTTCACCAAAAGAACTAAATGGGTTAAAAGACACCAACAAAACCTTTTGAAGAGGTTAGAGAGACTCAAGAAAAGGATTCAATACATACCTTTTCACTCCCTGGGTGGATGCTAAGGAGCAAAAAAAATAGTCAAACCTGATTCTGTCATGAAGCAGAATAAGTATGGTGATGAAATTTTTGAGAGATTTGAGATACAACCTAGGAATTTGAAATATATATATACACACACATATACATATATACATGTATCCATACATATATATGTGTGTCTATATACAATATACACATATGTGTATTTGTGTGTATGTGTGTGTATTGTGTGTATATATATGTATATATATGTGTGTGTGTGTATACATATGCCATATATATATGGATATATGGCAGTTCCCTGCCAATCAATGTAAATTTATAAAGGCAGAAGACTCATTGGAACTGTTAGTAGGATAATTTGTTTAGTATGCTTAAGGTAAAGGAAATGAAATGACTTCCATATAGTTTATCACAGCTTTCAGCAACTGTAGAAAAGACACAATGGTTCATTTCGCTTTATGTGAACAACCATGGAGTGAAACAGAAGCAGGAACTAAGAAGCTGATGAAATAACTCCCAGCCAGGTAGATCTATGGTTCTTTCCAACAGAACATTGGATAAATAGATCCTTGCTATGAAATAATGGGTAGAACTATCTGACAGCATCCTTGGCAAAGGATGTGCCCAACATAGACACTGCCTGGGAAAACCATATATACCATTGACATGAATAATAACTCCAGGATTGGGCCCCCAATAGTACCAGTAAATAGAAACTAGCTGAGCAAACAGAGAATAATGCAGGATCTCCAACAATGTGTTATCAAACAAGTAAAATAACTTTGTCATTATTCCTGTCCCCTCTCCACAGTCTCAGTGCAGATAGTGAGGTGAGAGGACACTGCATCCTAGGACCCAGACTACAGAACTTCCATCTCTAGGGTGCTAGAGTTGGGAGGAGAAAACCTGAAGCAGTGAGCGGGGTTGAGTTTGCCAACCTGATGAGCTCTGAGCTACCAGCAGATGGAGGAGTCCAGGATGTCTTATCTGGAACTGGAATTAAACCTGCCTCTAAAGAAGGAGAGGCCAGTGGGAACCTTATTATTTAATACAGAGATTATAGTGATACTGCCCTACTCCTGAAAAAACAAAAAGATGGAAATAAGTTAACTTGAATATTATCTCAAGCTAAAGCTTATTTAAAACTGTATACCTCAAAAGGTAGAGGAAAAGTGACTCAATCTTTTGACTGGAACATGAACCAAGCTTCCCAGTGACTTACTGACTATAGCTACAATATCTTCAACACAATGTTGGCAAGAGATTGAGGCACCAAAGTGAGAGCTGGATATGGTCTATGGTCTATGTGGGATCAAAAGAGGTAAACACACAATTATCAGAGGACTAAACACACACACACACACACACAAAAAAAA